>CM048652.1:55761977-55769477 GCA_026413185.1 Pueraria montana var. lobata
AGCGCCTTCTACTTCTAATATGTCATGAACTAGATCAGAATTATTCTCAATGAGTCCATAAGATGTGATCCCATTTTTTTCATCAGGTCCGGGTAGAGACCAAAGGTCTTGAGAGACCAATCTGGCAGAACAACTCAAATGGTAAAGAAGTATCGTTAATTTCTTCATACTCGTTCCAAGTTTGAAGTACCATTTGTACAAATAAGAATCCCCCCCGTCACATGATTTCTTCTTCATATAGATAGATATAGGATCTATGGAGCAATTACTTAGAAGTACATTTTGTGAAACAGCCCTTCCTATCTGATAGAAAAGGATCCCATGATCCTGAACCAATCTTGCCTGAGATCAGAAATCCCAAGTTTGTCTATGAAGAATAGATCTAATTATATTAGTGTCTATGATGGATTTTTTTTGTATAATACTAATCGATAGGACCTCATTGGTAAGTGCTACAAGATCTCGTACATTTGAACCCATCATTGTGGACCCGAATCCATTAGTATGGGACATTTTCTTTTCCAAGTGAAATCCCCTAGTATATGAAAGAGTGAAAAAGTTCTTTTGTTGTTGTGGAATAAGAAGCCTTCGTATCTTAATGCATGTATTTAATTTATTCGGAGCTATTAGAGCCAGATCTACTTTTTGGGGAATATGAGTCGAAGCAATAACAAGAATATTTCTAGTGGAACATCTTTCACAATCCCTGGAGAGATAGTTCACTAAAAGACCAAGGGATAAGTAATTCAACTCATTCACATCCAGATCATGGATGTTTGGAATCCATATTATGCAAGGAGACATTGCTTTTGCTAATTCGAATTGAAAGGTGATATAAAATCGGTCTATTTCTGGCATCATATCCATAGTTAATACGCTAACTATGGATATTCATCATAGTTAGAAGCTCCAGCTCCATATCAAGGTCACGGTCGATATCGTCACTATCGTAACTATCATCAATATCATCAATAAGAAAACCCTTAGGCTTGTTATCCAGGAACTTGTTCAGAAATACTGTAATGAAAGGAACATAGGAGTCACTAGGTATTTGACCAAATACGATCATCCAGTTCCTATAGAACCTATCACTAAAATACCCCTACTAGGAGGAGGTAGGGCTAAGCGGAGCGACAAGGGTTTTCCATGAGATGGGAAATGAAAACTATTAGCCACCCCCCCCCCCCCCCGCAAGGTTTGTGAATAAGTAATTGTCTGATAATTAGCAAGGAATATACGTCTTTCTGCTAAACAGGATGTATTGAATTCATAAATCATTAGATACTTTTTATGAATGTCAACTAAGTATCGTAAGTAAATTGCTCCCGGTTGTTCAATCATCTGATAACCAGAGTTATTCTTTGATAAATGATGAATATGAGTCAGACTCAATAGAATTTGATCAATCATTTTTTCTATCATTAAGGTAGAAAACTGAACCAAGAATTCTCTTTCTTTATCATTAATCGAATCATTGTTGAAGACCTAGGATTCTATTTTATCATCAATCCAATCACAATTCACATTTTTTATTTTTCTCATCAAGGAATAGATTGCTTTACTTGGATGACTTAGATGTCTCGTATTTCTCAAAAAAGTGATTCGATTGATGGGATTTGGTATAAAACTTATGAGATCAATGAGATTCAAATATTTCTTCTTAGAACGTATTGATTTGACCCCATAAGTGGGACCACCACCCCATAGTATGTTGCCACCAAAAGCAAAACTCTGTATTTCTTCTAGAGAATCTCCTAATTGTTCCAGAGCAACTAGAAAGAGATTCTTTAACCAGAAAGAATTTAGTTCAGATGTAGGATACCTATCCATAAGTTTTTGCAACTCAATCTTGTATGATGGAATCATCACTGACCTTTTCGAACTCTGTCTGTAACTCGTTATAGACTCGAGAAACAAAGAGAAGATGTGTACGAATGAGATATCCAGCAACAAGGAGAAGGAAAAGTATTGAATAGAAGAACTCCTGAACATTTAGCAATATCATATGTATTGATATTAATAGTAACTCATTATTTCGATGAATAATTTCTTCGGACAGAAGAAGATTATGTAAACAATTACCCGGAATCTCACTTATCAAATTCCATTGTGTCTTCCACAATGGAATCTGACGAATTCGCCATAATATATCTGACCCATGCATAATATCATGAAAAATGGATACAAATTTTTGGCTGCTACTTAGTATCCGCAATAGGTCTGAAAAAGTATCTAAAAATATGAAATTTAGATATTTGTACCCTGTCGAGGTAAGGAACCATGGTATATATGTTTGGAATAGATTCCATTTTGAGAGAGTTGAAAAACCACTATCTTGTTGAAAGGTTCTATACATCTGCCCTTTCTCAAGGCATTTGTTTAGACAAGGACTCCATTTTTTCCTTTTTTCGGATGGTAAATATTTCTCAGAACATGGATTGTGAATCAAACCCATGTTTGAATTGAAATTGAGATATTGATGCAAGTTCTTCCCTTCTGAATCAGGTATATTCATATCTGAAAGAGGTTGACAATAAGTTTTTTCAAAATGGACTATTTATCCCTCTGTTAAAGGTGTTCTAGAAATGTCTGCGATCGAGTAAATAGCTCCACGAACGAATATATCGTATCGAATTGGAAAATGGAAAGATTTGTACAAGTTATACCCTTCGTCGCCACTTTGTGTAAAATCGTTAGGTATCAATATGTTAGATACATGTGGCTCGATTGGTGAAATAGTATCTCTCTTCAAAAAAGCATGTGTTTTTTACCATCACAAAAAGAAAAGATTTTGTTGCGAATGAATAAGATATTGAGGAATTGTCCATACGTAAAATCATAATTATTGATACAAGCCTTTTCCACATAAAAAGGGAATCTTTTGTTACAATAGAAGTAGAAGTGATATTGATTATTCAAGAATCGAAGTCGATTTGCTTTATAAAAAGAGTATATCAATGAACTTCTATGAAATGGTTTCATGGGATTCAGCCAATTGTCTGGATCGTGGGATATCATTGAGAAATAGGAATCTGTGTTATCAAAAGATTTCCTGCGATTCTTTCTAGTATGGAATGAGTCAATCATCCACTTTGGTATCTTATTGATCAAAAATGCTGATATTGTTCCTCCATTGATCAAGAATTTCGATTTTTGGGAAGTATCTTGGTCATCCAATAATAAGGGTTTCCATTTTTTCAAATGAAAGATTTGAAGACCTATTGATTCTAATAACTAATTACAGAGTGGATCATTCGGACCTTTCAATTCATAGATGTGGATCTCGGACCTATGAATGGGGATACCCCCAAAACTCACAAAGAAAAAAGAAGGAAGTGGGTTAGACAAAAAGAGAAGAAACTTGGGCAAAAAAAGAAGTAACTTGGACAAAAAGAAACAAAGTGACTTAGACAAATCTTTTTTGTCGATAACCTCAGACCAATCAATCGAATATTGATTAATATGTAATCGATCGAACACTACTTGAAAATGGCTATTCTGCTCAGAAATGAAATAGGCCAAATGTTCCTGGAAATTCTTGCTCCCATTGGACCATTTGTATCTATATGCATTAGGATCCCGATTCATGGATCTCTTCATTTGAGAAATAAAAATAAGAGGATCGAACCATTTCTTCTGACTCTTTTTCAAATTGGATAAATGTTGGTTGATTGTGTATTTCATTATAATTCGATGATTCAGAGTATCATTTCCTATTTGATGCCTTTGAATTCCATATTCGAAGTTGCAATTGAATTGATTCAATACATTTCTTATGTAACCATGGGTGCAATATTGGATTTGAATCAGATTTCAGATCAATCTAGATTGATTGACTGCCTCCATTATGTTGTTGCTAGTAAATACAACTATTTTAGGTTTTGGATCTTCCAAATTATTCCTGCAAGAGGTCTAGACCCATTTTTTTATGATCCTTCGATAAAAAGATTCATTCTCTTCATTAAAAAAAAGGAGGTAGAACCAATAAAGAATGATTTTTCAATTCATCCCTGGAGTTGAATAACTCGTTCAAGAAATGTTTTTGATCCAATCTGGAGGAATCAATAGAAAAAGCAAATCCCTTATGATACACCAGATCCGGCTCAGTTATTGATAGAGTGAATAGATTTGCCATTTCTTGAAATATCTCTTCTGATTCAAAATCGTGGTGTAACGTGTATCTCCCACTATTTCGGTCATGGAATAGATGAAATAAACCCCAAAATGGATTTTTGTTCAAGAATGAAATCTTATTGGAACTGTCCAATTCACCCTTTGGAACCATATCCCATCCCGGATATGATGAAATAGGATGAATTGAGACGGTATTTTGTAAGTACATAATTATCTTGAATAAATTCATTATTTCTTTATTTTTCGATCCTGGAAAGAACAAGGTGTTTCTTTTGTTCTTTCTTCAACAATTTCTAATCTCTAGTAGACCTATCAGTAGGATTTGAACCCAGATGAAGCTATGACCATCTATCAGAGAAAAAAGAACGAGTAGCTCTTGCAGGATTCCTAAGAAATTCTTCGATTTCTTGCAGAAGCACATGATTATTCATTTGCTTCTCACGTTCCATGAATAGTCGGCACATTGAGGAATATCCAGAAAGGATTTAGGGAATCGCTCTGATTCTATCTCTATTTGTTCCTTTTGAAGAAAGGAAGGATCCCAACAAAGAATTGATCTTTCTTTTAGTTATTGAATCTCTCTTTGATTGATCAATGTGTGATATTTCGAATCCTCATTCCTAATGGAAACGAAATAATCCGTGGATTGATCAGAAGATCCTTTCAATTGGCTAGAATCTGTTACTTAAATGAAACTAGATCTCGTGGAATCATATTGAATATTTGATGATACATTTCGTACCTTGCTAAAAAAATCGATCCTTGTTTACCAACCACACATTGTCTAACCAAATCCAATTTTCTCTCGACATGTTGTTCCTAAAAAAATCCGATTCGTGCAAACTCTTCCCCCAACTAACGAAGAGATCTTATGATGGAATTGCCACATATGAAATTGAGCATAATTTTGCAAAGAAATGGGCTGTTTGTTTCTCAAGAAGAGATAGGAAACATGCTCAATATCATTTGATTGAATAATTGACCCAGTCCCTTGTTGTTTGAAGAAACCCTCCACTTCCTTTGGTATTTTCTCATGAAAAGCAAACATGAGATAATAAATCCAGTCTTTCACTAAGATTTTGAATAGTTGTCCCGAATTCAAGTTGATTATGTTTCGCCTCTTTCTCGGAGAAAGACGATCAAAAAATTCCCAATCATGGTCCTTACGGATCGGATCATCCATATAATATACAAAAAGGAACTCCAGATATTTGATATCTTTCTCTTTGAATGAGATCTCAATTCCAGCGATGGTTTCATTAGATATCTTACAACTAGAATCGCTCTGTTTTCCTATCCAGTTCCTCCACCACCGCGAACCCCAGTTAGGTTCAGGCATGATATACTTTTTAGTTATTGGGAGAACCCGAGTACTCTCTTTCGGATCCAGGAAATAGCTCTCAGAGATCTTTTTTCCTTTTGGAAGATACAGGAGCGAAACAATCAACCTATTGATATTGGAAGACTTAGATGATTCTTCCAATGTATCATTTTTGGGTCCAATGGAATTCATAGGTATAGTAAGAAGCCTTGTCAAATAAGGATTTTTTCTTTCGACCATTTTTCTATTGTTAATGCGATAGATAAGGACCGCTACTACAAAGAGTACTACACACTTGATCGTGAAATATCGATTGCTTGTTAAACCCTGTGAATTGCATGAAAGTAGGATACTCCAAATTCGGGAGTCCAAGAGTTTTATAAAACTCTCTTGATGGAAAAAAAATATGAATGAAAAATCCCGCTGAATTGAATTGGGTCCATGAATCTAAGAAATAGCGAGATTTCTTGATTTCTCTCAATATCTCTCTCAATTCAAAAATCCAGGATTTGAATTGATGTCCTTTCATCGAATCCTCCTAATTGCATTGATTTATCCGAAAGATTTCACTTCAATTGGAATTTGGTTATTCACCATGTACGAGGATTCCCGCTAAGCATCCATGGCTTAATGGTTAAAGCGCCCAACTCATAATTGACAAATTCGTAGGTTCAATTCCTACTGGATGCACACCAATGGGACCTCCTCCAATAAGTCTATCAAATTTTTGTTCAAGAATGAAATCTTATTGGAACTGTCCAGTTCACCCTTTGGAACCATATCACATCCTATATATGATGAAATAGGATGAATTGAGACGGTATTTTGTAAGTACATAATTATAATGAATAAATTCACTATTTCTTTATTTTTCGATCTCCTGGAAAGAACAAGATGTTTCTTTTGTTCTTTCTTCAACAATTTCTTATCTCTAATACACCTCTCAGTAGGATTTGAACCTAGATGAAGTTCTGACCATATCTGTCAGAGAAAAAAGAACGAGTAGCTCTGTATCAATGGAATATCATCATCCATACATAATGAATTGGTGTGGTATATTCAAATCATAACATATGAACAATAAAAACTAGTATTTTAATTGAGACTAGAACTCATTGGGAAGAAAATAGATTTATGAATGGAATAAAATATGCAGTATTTACAGACAAAAGTATTCGGTTATTAGGGAAAAATCAATATACTTTTAATGTCGAATCGGGATCAATTAGGATAGAAATAAAGCATTGGGTCAAACTCTTCTTGGATGTCAAAGTAATAGCTATGAATAGTCATCCACTCCCGGTAAAGGGAAGAAGAGTACAACCTATTATGGGACATACAATGCATTACAGACGTATGATCATTACGCTCCAACCAGGTTATTCTACTCCACCTCTTAGAAAGAAAAGAACTTAAATCAAAATACTTAATAGCATGGCGATACATTTATACAAAACTTCTACCCAAAGCACACGCAATGGAGCCGTAGACAATCAAGAAAAATCCAATCCACGAAATCATTTGATCTATGGACAACATCATTATGGTAAAGGTCGTAATGCCAGAGGAATCATTACCGCAAGGCATAGAGGGGGAGGTCATAAGCATCTATACCGTAAAATTGATTTTCAATGGAATGAAAAAAACATATATGGTAGAATCGTAACCATAGAATATGACCCTGATCGAAATGCATACATTTGTCTCATACACTATGGGGATGGTGAGAAAAAATATATTTTACTCCCCAGAGGGGCTATAATTGGAGATACCATTGTTTCTGGTATATAAGTTCCTATAAAAATGGGAAATGCCCTACCTTTGAGAGTGGTTTGAACTACTGATTTACATAATTGGAAGTAACCAACTAGGTTTACGTCGAAACCTAGAAATCGATCACTGATCCAATTGGAGTACCTCCACAGGATAGACCTCAATAGAAAACTGAAGAGTAATGGCAGCAAGTGATTGAGTTCAATAGTTCCTCATATAAAATTATTGACTCTAGAGATATAGTAATAAGGATAAGACAAAATTGTTTCAAG
>CM048652.1:55771977-56091977 GCA_026413185.1 Pueraria montana var. lobata
CCATTACCAATATCCATAGTAAGTATGCTCTTATTTAGATTTATCCGAATTTCCCTTTTTACCTCATTTCATTCATTAAAAAAAAGTTGATTTTCTATGGATCGCTATATATATATATATAACTTCGATATATTAATTATAGTGGGTTGCCCGGGACTCGAACCCAGAACTAGTCGGATGAAGTAGATAATTTCTTCTTTAATCAAATTCAACAATAAAACAAGAAAAAATCCCTCCCTAAACCGTGCTTGCATTTTTCAGTGCACATGGCTTTCCCTATGCATACATCTAAACCTGAATTACTTCCCTAGGAAAATACTCTAAGAAAGTCAAATATTCAATTAATGAACCCCGAATCTTGACTCTTACTCCATGAACATTTCAAAATCCTATAGATATAGATATAAAATACTAAAAAATGATTTTTTTTTTATCTTCATTTAATAATAATTTCGATTTACCAATTTACACCGATTTACAAAGTATCATAACCTATTTTATATTATAAATGATTTACAAAATCGTTTCTGAAAAGAATATCCAAATACCAAATCCGACCTCTATATAACCTTTGCAAAGTAAAAGAAATTCTTGGAAAAATCAAAGAAAAAATATCTTCTTCTATAAAGAAATCTTCCAATAATTTTTCTGAACCTAATCATTTAAAAAAAGTGCACACAGTACTTTTGTGCTTACGAGCCAAAGTTTTTATACAAGAAAGCCAAAGTATATATCTTATTTGATACAAACTCTTTTTTTCGGATCCATTGTAATAATGAGAAAATTTTCTGCATATTCGCAAAAATCGGTCAATAATATCAAAATCAAATAAATTGGCCCAAACTGGCTTACTAATGGGATGACCAAATACATTACAAAATTTTGCTTTAGCCAATGATCTAATTAGAGGAATAATTCAAACTATTGTATCAAGCTTTTCCATAACAATTTTTATTAGAGATGCATTTTGTAACATCTGACTTCGTACCACTAAAAGATTGAGCCAAATACTTAAAAAATAGCCTAAAAAGTGAAATGAATGCTGGGAGAATTGGTTTATCTGGATTGTTCCTGGTTGAGACCAAATATCAAAATGACATTGCCATAAATAGATAAAATAGTATTTCCATTTATTTATAAAAAGAGTAGTATTCTTTGAAACCAGAATTGATTTTCCTTGATATCTAACATAATGGATGAAAGTATCCTTAAAGAATGATAAGGTATATGAACAATCCTTAACAGATACTTCTACAAGATGTTCTATTTTTTCATAGAATAAAATTCGCTAAAAAAAATGCAAAAATATTTTAACCGTAGCAGAGAGGATTTGTTACATAGAAAAAGAAAGATAGATTCATATTCCCGTACATATAAATTATATAGGAACAAGAAAAATCTTGGATTACTTTTTGAAAAAAAAGTAGAAATCCATTTTTTTGGAGTAAAAAGACTATTCCAATTATAATAGTAATAAAACAAACAACCGTACTAAATGAAAGAAAGAGACATCTTTAATCCAATATCGAACCAAGATTTCCAGATGGATAGGATAGGGTATTCGTATATCTGACTCATGATTTAAATATATCAGTTTATCTTCAAAAAAGGGAAAAATGGAATGAATTGATCGCAAATTATTATAAGATTTTACAATTTCTAATTCTCTTAAGGAAGAGATAAATAATTGTAGGGAAAATAGAATCTTCACAACGCCAACAAAACCTTCTAATATTATTTGAGAATAAAAATGATTGTTATAACCCCTAAAAGGATTTTTGTTAGAATCGTTAGCAAAAATGATGAAATGACTCTGTTGATACATTCGACTAATTAACCATTTTACAATTAGTAAACTAAATTGATTGTTATAACCTACATTTTCTACAAAAATGGACCCATGACCATAAGCTAGTCCATAAATATATTCCCGAAAAAAAAGTGGGTATAGGGTGTCCTGGTGTCGAGATCTATGGAGTTCTAAATATGCTCGATATTCCTCCATTTAAAATTAAAAAAGTCTATTTGGTCAAACAAAGAATCAAAGATTCATTGTATTATCAAATGATACATAGTGCGATATGATCAAAATAGGGAATTCTAGGTAGATGTATATATATATATATACCTAGAAAACAAGTAAAATCCATCAACGGACTCTCGCTAATCGCTTTTTCCACCTAATTTTTGTTCTATGATAACAAGCTAGTTAGGAATCTTTTATTTTTTTTCAACCTAATCGCTCTTTTGATTTTGGAAAAAATATCTTTATCAATATACTCTTTCTTTTACACATTTATCGCTACCCCAAAATATAATGGAAAATAGCTATATAGTTAGGACTCATAACAAAAATAAATAATCTATTCACCAGAAAAAGCTTTTTCCATATCAAGCACTAACCTCTTTTTAACGTACAATTAGATGGGGTAATCATTCAAATAAAAAATAAATGAAAGCTCGTTGCTTTTTGTTTCCCTATTATAATTGGAGCCACCAAGCTCTATCCCTTTATTAATTAAACCCAACTGAATTTCTTTGTTCCAAGCTAAGAATTCATAAACAAAAATTTTGGCCGAATCCTATAAGAATGAAATATTTTTAGAATTCTTCATCGATACGACATGCTACTTTTTCCATTCATTCCTTTCTGGATCAGTCGTGGCTTTACAAGCTCTACCAATGGTATGGATAGAAATGTGTAAAAAATAGAGTCGCTCTTAAAAGTCGAGCACTCTACCATTGAGTTAGCAACCCCAATACAATTTAGAAAATAACGTGGATGTATATATCCAATCGCAATAAAAACAATAAAATTAAAAGATTGAATTGTCTGATAAAATATCAAACATTAAAAAAAATAGAAAAACTCAAAATGTTGAGGGCGAATTGATTCTCAACATACAAATGAACAGATAAAGCAAAACAATTTTCTTAAAAAAAATTGTATACCAACTCTTTATCTACTATGTTATACATTATTATTATTATTATTATTAGTTTTTTCTTTACCTTTCAATTCAATAAATAATTCAATTACTTACCTTTTAATCAAAAAATAATTTCTTGCTTGTATCGCAAAAAATCCAATGAACCTACCATTTGATGAAGTAATAAATCCTATTTAACGTGAGTAAATTGATCAATTTATTCACGATCGGATTATATTTATTTGATACATTGTTGTCAATATTAGTACTGAAAAAGAATACAATCGAGAAAACAAAAGAATAAAATAAAAATGATCAAATATAATATTAATGAAATGTTAATATTTCATTAAGACTATATTTTCTATTTTAAATATTAGAAATTCGATTATTATTATGTTATAATTACTTATAACAAAAATTCTTTAAATATATCAATTTTATTATATTCTAATTCTAAACTAAAAACTTATAAAAAATTATAGAAATCTAAAAATAAATAAGAAAACATAAATTTAATATAGAAATAGAAAAAAAAATAAAAAAAAATAGAGCAACCTCCCTATTATGTCAAATTCACATCGAAAAAGGAAATCGCCGTTTTCCCTTAGAAATTGTAATAACTTTTTTCGTAAAATCTCGTATGCTTATTACGTTTCTATTCCAATACGAAACAAATATATATATATATATATATATATATATATATATATATATATATATATATATATATATATATAATAAGTATCTTTGTATTGTAGTGTTGTATTCGGCTCAATCCTTTTAGGAAAAGATTGGGTCGAGTTTAATTGCAATTAATTCTCTGCTTACCTTACAAAGTATCCATTGTTTCGAATTCAAATTTGATCTCCTTCCATACTTCACAAGCAGCAGCTAATTCAGGACTCCATTTGCTAGCCTCACGGATAATTTCATTACCTTCACGAGTAAGATTGTGTCCTTCATTTCAAGCCTGCACACATGCTTCAAGAGCTACTCGATTAGCTACAGCACCAGGTGCATTTCCCCAAGGGTGGCCTAAAGTTCCTCCACCAAATTGGAGTACAAAATCATCTCGAAAGATCTCGGTCATAGCAGGCATATGCCAAATGTGAATACCTCCCGAAGCAACAGGCAGAACACCTGGTAGAGAAACTCAATCCTGAGTGAAATAAATACCACGACTTCGATCTTTTTCAATAAAATCATCACATAGTAAATCAACAAAACCTAAAGTGATTTCTCTATTCCCTTCAAGTTTACCTACTACGGTACCGGAGTGAACATGATCTCCACCAGACAAACGTATTGCTTTAGCTAGTACACGAAAGTGCATACCATCATTCTTTTGTCTGTCGATAACTGCATGCATTGCATGATGTATATGAAGAAGTAGACCATTATCTCGGCAATAATGAGCCAAGCTAGTATTTCCATTTAATCCCCCCATTAAATAATCATGCATTATGATAGGAACACCTAATTCTCTAGCAAATGCAGCTTTTTTTATCATTTCTTCGCATGTACTCGCAGTTGCATTCAAGTAATGCCCTTTTGATTTCACATGTTTCAACCTGTGCTTTATAAATCGCTTCTGCACAAAATAAGAAATGGTCTCTCCAATGCATAAATGGTTGGGAATTCACATTTTCATCATCTTTGGTAAAATCAAGTCCCCCACGAAGACATTCATAAACTGCTCTACCATAATTCTTAGCGGATAACCCCAATTTAGGTTTAATAGTACATCCTAATAGGGGATGACCATACTTGTTCAATTTATCTCTCTCAACTTGGATGCCATGAGGCGAACCTTGGAATGTTTTAATATAAGAAATAGGGATTCGTAAATCCTCCAGACGTAGAGCGTGCAAGGCCTTGAACCCAAATACATTATCGACAATGGAAGTAAACATGTTAGTAACATAACCTTCTTAAAAAAGGTCTAAGGGATAAGCTACATAAGCAATATATTGATTTTCTTCCCCAGCAACAGGTTCAAGGTGGTAGCATCGTCCTTTGTAACGATCAAGACTGGTAAGCCCATCGGTCCACACAGTTGTCCATGTACCAGTAGAAGATTCGGCAGCTATCGCGGCACCTGCTTCTTCAGGCGAAACTCCAGGTTGAGGAGTTACTCGGAATGCTGCCAAGATATCAGTATCTTTGGTTTCATAGTTAGGAGTATAATAAATCAATTTATAATCTTTAACACCAGCTTTGAACCCAACACTTGCTTTAGTCTCTGTTTGTAGTGACATAAATCCCTCCTTACAACTCATGAATTAAGAATTCTCGAAACAATAAGGTCTACTCGACATGACTTTGGAGTTAATGAAATCTTTCACTTCACATGAATCTTTCACAAATAATCAAATAATATTATCAATTAATCCCCAATGTTCATTATTATTAAACGGCGGTATTTGATTTGTCAAATACATCATTATTGTATACTATTTTAGATGTATGGCGCAACCCAATTTTTGTTTTTTTTTCAATTTTTAATTTCATATCCTTTTTTGAATTTTGGAATCAAAATATCTAATCTAAATAATAAAAAAATCCACTCTTAATATTGACAGTGATATATGTTGTATATGTAAATCCTATATGTAAAAATAGGCAGACTTCTCCCCGGAAAAAAAAAAGTAGGTAAAAAAATATGCTAAGTATAAATTGTCTACTGATGAAATACGAAAGCTGATGATATTGAAAAAAAAAAAAGAATAGTAAATAAGGTTCAGGTTCGACTTCCATAGAGAATATAGATGATATTGTTTATTATGATAGAAAAAAATAAAAAGCTTTCGAAAGATTTTATCCAATTGAAATGTTCAAAATGACTAGGGTAAACTTAAGAATTCAATCATTGAAATTGAATAAGTAAACAATTTCATTGGATTGGTTTGATGGTACCAAAAAAATAGAGTACTAACTCCCATTTCTTATTTATTATTGCATTTCTTATTTATTATTGAATTAACCGATCAACTTGCTTTGTTATCGAACATTTCTTTTTTATTTCAAAAATTTTCCGGAAAAAAATTGGATATATTTTTATATGCGAATAAATCCTACTACTTCTAGTCTTGAGTTTTCTGCGCTTGAAAAAAAAATCTGGGACGTATCGCCCAAATAATTGGTCTAGTACTAGATGTAGCTTTTCCCCCCAAGGAAGATGCCTAATATTTACAACACTCTAGTAGTTAAGGGTTGAGATACTGTTGGTCAACAAATTAACGTGACTTGTGAAGTACAACAATTATTAGGAAATAATTGAGTTAGAGCTATAGCTATGAGTGCTACAAATGATCTAACGAGAGGAATGGAAATGAGTGACACAGGAGCTTCCCTAAGTGTTCCAGTAGGTGGAGCAACTCTAGGATGAATTTTCAACGTGCTTGGAGAGCCCATTGATAATTTAGGTCCTGTAGATACTCGCACAACATCTCCCATTCATAGATCTGCGCCTGCCTTTATACAATTAGATACAATATTATCCATTTTTGAAACAGGAATAAAAGTAGTAGATCTTTTAGCTCCTTATCGTCGTGGAGGAAAAATAGGACTTTTCGGTGGAGCTGGAGTGGGTAAAACAGTACTGATTATGAAATTGATCAATAACATTGCCAAAGCTCATGGAGGTGTATCTGTATTTGGCAGAGTAGGTGAACGTACTCGTGAAGGAAATGATCTTTATATGGAAATGAATGAATCTGGAGTAATTAATGAACAAAATATTGCAGAATCAAAAGTAGCTCTAGTATATGGTCAAATGAATGAACCGCCCAGAGCTCGTATAAGAGTTGGTTTAACTGCCCTGACTATGGCAGAATATTTTCGAGATGTCAATGAACAAGATGTACTTCTATTTATCGACAATATATTACGCTTCGTCCAAGCAGGATCTGAAGTATCTGCCTTATTGGGTTGAATGCCCTCTGTTGTGGGTTATCAACCCACTCTTAGTACTGAAATGGGTTCTTTACAAGAAAGAATCACTTCTACCAAAGAGGGGTCCATAACTTCTATTCAAGCAGTTTATGTACCCGCAGACGATTTAACCGATCCCGCCCTTGCTACGACATTTGCACATTTAGATACTACTATTGTACTATCAAGTAGATTAGCGGCCAAAGGTATCTATCCAGCAGTAGATCCTTTAGATTCAACCTCAACTATGCTCCAACCTCGGATTGTTGGTGAAGAACATTATGAGACTGTGCAAAGAGTTAAACAAACTTTACAACATTACAAAGAACTTCAAGACATTATAGCTATCCTTGGCTTGGACGAATTATCTAAAGAAGATCGCTTAACCGTAGCAAGAGCACGAAAAATTGAGCGTTTCTTATCACAACCCTTTTTCTTAGTAGAAGTTTTTACCGGTTCGCCGGGGAAATATGTTGGTTTAGCATAAACAATTAGAGGGTTTCAATTGATTCTTTCTAGAGAATTAGATGGTCTTACTGAACAAGCCTTTTATTTGGTAGGTAATATCGATGAAGCTACTGCGAAGGCTACGAACTTAGAACTGGAGAGCAATTTGAAGAAATGACTTTAAATCTTTGTGTACTGACCCCAAATCGAATTGTTTGGGATTCGAAAGTGAAGGAAATCATTTTATCTACTAATAGTGGACAAATTGGAGTATTACCAAATCATGCGCCTATTGCCACAGCTGTAGATATAGGTATTTTGAGAATACGTCTTCTTAAAGACCAATGGTTAACGATAGCCTGATGGGCAGTTTTGCTAGAATAAACAATAATGAGATCACTATTTTAGTAAATGATGCGAAAAATAGTAGTGACATTGATCCACAAGAAGCACAACAAACTTTTGAAATAACATAAGCTAATTTGAATAAGGCGAAAGGCAAGAGACAAACAATTGAGGCAAATCTAGCTCTTAGACGAGCTAGGACACGAGTAGAGGCTATCAATGTGATTTCATAACAAGTTGATGCGTCCGAATATCGGAATAACTAAAAAATTGAAAATTAAACAGTAAGAAAAGATAGAAAAAAAAAAGGTGAGTAGAAAAACTTATTAGATACCATTGACTCTGGTATCTAATAAGTTCTAACTATACTTTACCTACTATTGGATTTGAACCAATGACTCCCGCCGTATGAAAGCAATACTCTAACCACTGAGTTAAGTAGGCCATTTATCAACCCCCCCCCCCCCCCAAATGGATGTTACCTATCTATCAAATTAATTGATTATAAATGTAATATTACTTAGAAGCAATACCAACGCAATATCCGTTCAAGGGATTGGATCGTGTAATATTCATCTTGACAAGAAATTATCTACATACTATGATAAAATATGTATCAAAAGCACAAGGGCTACAGCTCAGTTAGGTAGAGCACCTCGTTTACACGAGCGCCAATGTTTTTTTTTCAGAGGAGTTCATCTTGTAATCAAAAGAGTTTATCTTATAGTAAGAAATCGATGTCTTACTCCATTTTAAGGAACAAAACAAGAGAACAATAGCTTGACAAAGGGTTTAGCCATAAAATAGAATCCATCATTGATTTGAGATATTGATAAGGTGAATACCCATTTCTCGTCAATGCTAGGCATAATGCGGGTATAGGGACCTAAAAAAGATTATCTTTCCTTCGTATCTTACGAACTTTAAGGTGTATGAAGCGTCATTTCCTATCTTATATTTTAATTTTAGTAGGTAGATAAAGAGTCCATTTAACTTAAGTTGATCTAGGCCAGAAGCAGACCTACATTAAGATAATCCTTCTTTGAAACACTTTGGTAGTGCTCTTAGATTGTAATCCAAATAAAAAAATCAGAGCATAGGGAATCATCTCTTTATTCTTTTTGTCAAGAAAAAAGATGGTGGACTAACTAATATTTCTATCAGTTAATGAAAAAGCTTAATGCAAAACAAATGCACGTTGGGTTTTTAAAACAATTCAAATCATTTAGATAATAATCAGTTTGATTTGTTTTACAGAGAAGGTCTACGGTTCAAGTCCGTATAGCCCTAACATTCCTACAGATACTAATAATATTTATGATCGAATATATCTCATCACTAATACTATTACTAAATAATAATAGAATAGAAAGAATTTGTAAAATTCTATCCGAACATATTAATATTTGATAGAATAATACTAATATGAGTATATTTAGATACTAGTCTAAAAAAAATTAGACTTTAGACTAATTAATACTAATTCGGTATATTTTCCACATTTAGGGGAGTACGTTTATGTTTCTTCTTTACGAATATGATATTTTTTGGACATTTCTAATAATATCAAGTTTTATTCCTATTGGCATTTCTAATTTCTGGAATTTTAGCCCCGATTAGCAAGGGACCAGAGAAACTTTCTAGTTATGAATCGGGAATATAACCAATAGGCGACGCTTGGTTACAATTTTGAATCCGTTATTATATGTTTGCCCTCATTTTTGTTGTTTTTGATGTTGAAACGGTTTTTCTTTATCCATGGGCAATGAGTTTCGATGTATTAGGGGTATCCGTATTTATAAAAGCTTTCATATTTGTGCTTATCCTAATTGTTGGTTCAGTTTATGCATAGCGAAAAGGGGCATTAGAATGGTCTTAATTCTTGACTATTTAGACAATTAGAAAAAAAAATATTGAGACAATTATGAATTCCATTGAGTTTCCCTTACTTGATCAAACAACCAAAAATTCAGTTATTTCAACTACATTAAATGATCTTTCAAATTGGTCAAGATTATCCAGTTTATGGCCGCTTCTCTATGGTACTAGTTGTTGCTTCATTGAATTTGCTTCATTAATAGGATCACGATTCAACTTTGATCGTTATGGACTAGTACCACGATTGAGTCCTCGGCAAGCAGACCTAATTTTGACAACTTGCACCGTAACTATGAAAATGGCTCCTTTTTTAGTTCGATTATATGAACAAATGCCCGAACCAAAATATGTTATTGCTATGGGAGCTTGTACAATTAACGGGGGGATGTTTAGTACTGATTCTTATAGTACTATTCAAGGCGTGGATAAACTAATTCCAGTGGATGTCTATTTGTCGGGCTGTCCACCAAAATCGAAGGCCATTATAGATGCTATAACTAAACTTCGTAAGAAAATATCTCGAGAAATCTATGAAGATCAAATGAGTTCTCAACGAGAGAATAGATGTTTTACAACTAACCACAAGTTTCATGTTGGATACAATACTCATATCGGCAATTATGGTCAAGAATTATTCTATCAACTGCCATCTACTTCAGAGATACCATTTGACACATTTTTTTAAAGTACAATAATAAATAGCAATTCCATTTTTAAAAATTTCATTGTAATGTAGATAGGAAATACTAATACCAAATTCATAAAAAAATTTAGGAGAAGCAAAAACATGCAAGTTCGTTTGTCTTCTTGGCTAGTCAAACAGGGACTAATCCATAGATCATTGGGTTTCGATTACTAAGGAATAGAGGCTTTACAAATAAAGCTTGAGGATTGGCATTCCATTGCTGTCATTTTATATGTATATGGTTACAATTATCTACGTTCCCAATGTGCCTATGATGTAGCACCAAGAGGACTATTAGCTAGTGTATATCATCTTACGAGAATAGAGTATGGTATAGATCAACCCGAAGAGGTATGCATAAAAATATTTGTCGCAAGAAAAAACCCCAAAATTCCTTCGATTTTCTGGGTTTGAAAAAGTGCAGATTTTCAAGAAAAGGAATCTTATGATATGTTGGGAATCTCTTACGATAATCATCCACGTCTGAGACGTATTTTAATGCCTGAAAGTTGGATAGGATGGCCATTGCGTAAAGATTATATCGCCCCAAATTTTTATGAAATACAAGATGCTCACTAAATGAAAAAAATAAGAAACTAATCCAAACTTCTACAACCCCTGATATTCAAAGAATATCAGTACATTCTCTTATAGATCAAACAAAGTAATGACATTAAATTCGACAGAATAATGGAAGTATCATTCACATCTTATTATGTATGTGAGAAATCACAAAATTCATAAATAATATAATAATATAGGGATTAAAAATGGGATAAGGGTTCTTTAAGATTCTAAAATATGAACAATACTTATTTCTTATGAGTCAAGCCAATAAAATAAATAGGATGAACTGCAAAAATTCTTTATCATGAACTTTCTAACGTGCACATCAACATCAACAATTATATGGCCACAAAAAAGAAATAGTAACATCAAAGGAGATGAAGAAAACGGAAATAAAAAAAACACAAAGAAATGGGCTCGATTCTTTTTGTGTAATCCATCTAAGATGAATTATTAATATTCCCACTCCACCCCTGAACTCTCTTAGACTAGAGTTTTAGGTCTTTCAACCAACTAATTAAACCATTCGAATATTGTCGAAATAGAAACATTTTTTTTGTAGCACAGAAGAAAAAGGTAAACAAAATCAAATAAATAAAGAATTCATTATATATTCAGCGAATATACCTAAAAAATGCATCTATTCTTTAATCATCTAGGAAAAATATATCTAGAGATACTTAAATAGATGCTCATACAAATGAATCATGTGCCAGGAACCAGATTTGAACTGGTGACACAAGGATTTTCAGTCCTCTACTCTACCAACTGAGCTATCCCGATTATTCTTGACACATAAGACTCATTTTTATTTTAAAAGATTACTGGAGTATATGTCAATGAATCTATATCAACTAAGTAAAAAAAAAAAAAGACAAAACATAAAAGTTTGCAAGTTAGTTTCAGTAGTAGTAATTATTTTGTATTGTTTCGTTAATCACGCATATGAGAATTCCTTGCTCAAAAATAAGATATTCATTTGTACCTTTATCATTAAAAAAATTCTCTGTGTTTCACATATATATTTCAAAACTTGTGACTTGTAATTATGATAAGAAATTTTAGAAAATAAAAAGACAAATTCCAATTTAGTTGTGAAAGAATAAACTGAATATAAACTGAATAAAACACATAAATAACAACTTAAAGATAGAGAGGATATGGGAAAAAAATTAGAAAGTTAAACAGGCCTTTTGGGGATAGAGGGACTTTAACCCTCACGATTTCTTAAGTCGACGGATTTTCCTCTTACTATAAATTTCATTGTTGTTGGTATTGACATGTAGAATAGGACTCTATCTTTATTCTCATCTGATTAATCAGATCTTCAAGGGATCTATCAGATTATGATGGAGTGAATAATTTGATCAATGAATTTTCCATCTTTTCTTCAACTTGGAATTGATTTGATTCACATCTTTCATTTGTGAATATTTTTATCACAAATGGATCTTCATTAATCAATTGAAATAGTATTTCAGTATATATATATATATATATATATATATATATATATATATATATATATTCGAGGATCGATGCATACATATATAATATGAATGGATAATAAGGGACAGAAGTAGGTAAATCAAAATAAAATATTCAAAGTAAAGTAATCAAGAAGACTTACAATAAATCTTTTCAAAATCTTCACTTCTAAATTCAACTGGGAATTAACAGAGAACACGTTTGAATTACAAGAGGGAGAAAGAAGAGTTTAGGTTTAGAGAGAAGGGTCTGCAAGTGATGCCCTCTTCTAACCTTATTACAAGTATTTATAGAATTCAAAAAGTTACACGGAATTCAAATTCGGATTTCAAAGGGTCGACGGATGCCAAATGCAGACTTCAAAGTGTCGACGGACTTCAAATTCGGATTTTAGCTTCTTCAGAGTTACTTTAGTGACTGACTGATTTACTTTATAAAAAGCTTGTCAGCCAGAAACCAAAAGTCTTCGCTGCTTTTTAGACTATTGAGTATTACAAGATATTTTGTCGGCCATTAGTCCAAAACTTTTATCTTAAAATTTTCTTTTGAGATAGACGAATCTTTTCGAATGATTACGTCTACAGATCTTCATAATTCATCTAATCCCGGAATCATCTGTATTCCAAAATAGTTATCCTCATTTTGGAGATAAGGATTACTATTTCCAACTTCTTCAGTTTCTTCATCAAAGCCAATTGAGGATAATGCCGTAAGTATACTTTTTCTGTCTTCTTTAGATAATTCGGCAATTTGTTCAGCAAGAGTTTTTTCTCGAATAGCCTTCTTTTCTGGAGTAGGAGGCATAATCCATTTTCCATTCTTCCAGTTGTTAATTTTAGTAACTAAAAATTCAATGTTGTATTTGCCCCACCAGAATACTTTGACCCTATGACACAAAGCCTTGGGGAAAAAGTATGGGCGATGCTGATGGAATTCATATTCATTTTTAAGTAACCAACTAATTCCCATAGTGGAACAAAAAGATAATAATTTTAAATGATTGGGAATTCTGGGAGTTAAATCTTTGTATTTGGTTTAGTATTTCACTACTTCTTTGGGGGAAATTGCTTTTACTGGTCCCATAGAGCAGAACCAATCTTGAAACCAGATAGGTAATTCATAGTAGATAGCTGTTTTAAAACAAATGTACCAAGAATGAGTGGGATTAGATTCTAAAAGAACCTTGTACCAGACTTCTTGATAATCAAAGTAATTGTAAGAAGAAGGTTCAAAATTTCTAGTAAATCTTTTGGCCGTCAAAGGGTTTTGCTACCATTCAGAAAAGGTTATTATTTTCAAAAATTTTAGGCTAGAATAACTTATTTTTGTGGGGTCAAGCTTCTCTGGATTATGGGTTATTTCAGCAGAGTGAGTGTCTAACAGGATGAACTGATAGAATTTCATGGATTTGTTCAATGGTTGGTCTTTTGGGATCCATCCCCATCCAGGAGGGGAAAGTCTTTGGATTATTTCATGGGCTTTAAGATTCTCAAATTCAGGTTCAAGATAAATGATTTTTCTACATTCATCTTTTATAACATGATCTAGGGGTTCTTCAGAGATTTGGCTAGAAATGGTAGATTTTTCTTTTCCTTTAGAGGTTTGGGTAGGCATTAAAGGGGTAAATCTGTTTGATGTAGAAGTGAGGGAGGCTGGGAGAATTCGGGAATTCGAGGGAGTCTTTTCAACCTTTTGGGCATAAGTTGGGGCAAAATCATCTAAAGTTAAAGGTTTTGATGGGGCAGTGGGCCTCATCTTCTTGGATTATTTCCCTGCAAAAATTCACGGGTTAAAAAATCGGGAATTGAATTATTTTTTCCTTTGATAAATTCTATTTCAAAATCAAAACAAGATAAGAGACTTTGCCATCTGGCAAAGATTTTTTTTTAAACAATATTTTTAACATCTTTTTCTTAAACATTTTTTGCTGATTGACAATCAATTCTTAAAAGAAATCTTTTGTTAACTAAATCACTTTGGAATTTGGTAACACAAAGGACTATAGACAAAATTTCTTTTTTAATAGTACTATACTTCAGTTGGGCTTCCATCCAAGCACCAGAATGGTATTTGACAATTTGCTCTTTGGAATTTTCAGAGAATTTCTGTTTGAGAATACCTCCAAATCCAACTTCAGAGGCATCAGTTTCCATTATCATAGAGGCATCTGGATGAGGGATACCTAAACATGGAAGACTCTTAACTAGGGATTTTACTTGGATTACTATTTTGGTTAATTCAGGAGACCAAGGTTTAGGATTTTTACGAAGCCTATTGAACAAGGGTTTACAAATAATTCTAACATTAGGAATAAAATCAGACACATAATTCAGACATCCCAAGAATCTTTGTAATTGATTCTTATCTTTTATTTCATCAAGAAATTTAGAGGCAAATTCTATACTTCTAGTAATGGGAGTAATTTTTCCTTGGTATATTTCATGACCCAAAAATCTTATTTTGGTCTGAGCTAATTTCATTTTCTTTTGTGATATCACAATTCCATTTTGTTTAATTATATTTTTAAAGATTTTCAAATGTTTAAGGTGTTGATCTACCGTATTTGAGTAGATTAATACATCATCAAGATAAACCAAGGTAAATTCGCTATAAGGAGTTATTATGGTATTCATGATATTTTGAAATTCTTAGGGAGCATTTTTTAATCCCATGGGCATTACATTCCATTCATAATGTCCAAATGGTACTGCAAAAGTGGTTTTATACTTGTCCTTTTCTTCAATTTTTATTTGATAATATCCTGATTTCGTATCAAATTTTGAGAATATCGTGGCGTCACATAATCTCCCAATTAAATCCTTTTTATTGGGTAAAGGATATCTAATCCATTTTAATGCATTATTCAAAGGTTTGTAATTAATAACCATTCTAGGTTCTCCTCTTTCAATTTCAGAGGCATTCTGCACATAAAAGGCAGCACAACTCCAGGGAGATTTACTAGGCCTAATTAATCCTTTATCTAAAAATCCTTGTATTTCTTTCTTGCAATATTCTAGGGTTTCTTTATTCATTTGTACCGGTCTAGCTTTAGTGGGAATTTTACTTTCATGAAAATCTTTTTCATAAGGTAAACTTACTGTAAAAGTTTTTCTGTTCCAGAAAGCATTAGGTATTTCAGCACAAACTTCTTTTATAAAGGATTTTTCGATTTCTTTTATTTTTTCTATTATTACTGGGGGTTTTATTTGTTCCTCTATTCTATTATACTCTATTTCTTTTTTGAGAAGGATTATTTGATTGGTTTTGTTTTTTATTCTATTTAGAAAAGTATTTTCCTCCATTTCTCCGATATGGTGTAACTCTTTTTGTTTAATTGGTTTCAAAAATTCAAATATAATTATTTGGTCCTTATATTTAGTTTTAATTCCTTGATCTGACACTTCAAAGGGGTATATTTGAGTTAAGAATGGAGTTCCTAGAATCATTTCTTCAGTAATGTCTTTTGTTAAAATAAAAGTGTTTTTAAAATATTTTCCTTTATTACAAATACTGGCATTTGATAATTTATAATGAATATTTAATCTAGCGTTATTCGCTGCAGTTAATTTTTGAATAGTTTTTTCATAGTATTGAGTAGGAATTAATCCTTCCTGAATACAATTAAGATCAGCTCCTGAATCTATTAGAGCTATGAATGTTTTATGAAATGATTTTCCTATTTTTAGTGTGACTCTTGCTTGCCATTTTTGTTGTAGGGTTTTAATTCTATTTATAGTTTCTTCTTCTATCTCAGGGGTTTCTTCTTCTTTATCTTTTAAAGGGGTTATTAATTGTTGTAGGGTAATATCTTGTATTACGTCATTTTCTTTTAACTTAGTTAGTTCTATTTTTACTAATTTTATTTCTATTTTTAGATCATTTATTTCCTTTTGTAAATCACTTATGGTAACTTGTCTTCTTTGTATTTCAGCTTTCTTTAGTATATTAGAAAAATCATATCCTTCAAATTTTTCTTTTTCTTTTCTTTGAGGCTCTTCTTCACTTTGGTCTAGTAACATTTTCTTTATTTTTGTTAGATATTCATATCTATCTTCTTCATTGGTTATTTTATCTACCATTTCTAGAGCTAATTTAGTTTCGGCCTTAATCATATTAAGTTGATAATTACACTCACAATTATCTGATTCACAGTTTTCTATTTCACTTTCAGAGGAAGTATTTTCTTGATCCATGATTACTTCATTCTCTTGTTCCTCTTCCTCAGACTCTTCTTCTTCTTCATTTAAAAATATTTTTGTTTTTGTTCTTTTAATTCTTCACTCATATTTAACTCATTAATTTTTTCTTTTACTCTACAGTCTTTCTTCATATGACCAAATCTTCCACAATTATAACAAACTAAATTAGTTCTTTTATTTATGTTTTCTGAAGGTTTAGTAGCATTAGGTTTTCTTGGAGGATAAGTTCTTTTTTCTAAAAGGGGGTCTATTGTTATTGGCTTTTTTATTTCTTTTAATAATTTTCTTGTTTCTGGTTGAAGGAGGTGAAGGATTTTCGTAACCATATTGAGCACAGAAGTTTCCTAGTTCTCTTATTCCTTTGGCTTGATTTTTCTTAATTTTGTTTTCTAGTTTTATATTGTTACATATTTCTAATCCTGTGTTCTTAACTATAGAAATTATTCTTCCGTAAGTTAAGTCATTTATAGGGGTATTAGGATATTCTTGTTGTAAATGTTCTTTCACCTTAATTCTAAAATTAGTTGGTAACCCTGCTATAAACTTTTCTTTCCAAAATGCTTCTCTATAGTCTTCCCTAGTCATGACCATGGCTATGAAGTTATCCATATACCATCTAAAGTCACCTAGAGTAGGACATTTCAAATTGTGTAATAATTCAGAAGTTCTTTTATTAAACATGTTTGTATCTCCTATAAAATTATGGATTATGGCTATAATTAAGGTTTCTACCATTATAGGTATATGATTTCCATTTTGTTCTTTAACACTAGTTGCAATAAAATGCTTATGTGCAGGGGTTAAGTAGTTATCCCACCAACCCTTTAATATTCTAGTAAATCTGGCAATCATTAACTTTAATGTTTGTTCTTCTGTACTTTTAATTCTATAGGTTGTTGCAGCCATAGTCATTTCGTTGGTTTTTCTTAAAATTTGATGGTCTGTCATTCCATCAATATTCCATTCAGTAATTCCAGCTCCATCAAAAGAAGACGGATGTTCTAATTCCCATTCTTCAAATTGAATATCTGGGAGAGTAGGCCTATTGTAAAAATTCCTTGTAGTTGGTCTAAGGGCCATTCTAGTTCTAAAATTGCTAGATCCAGAATTAGGTCCCTTTAATTTTAGTATTGAATCATCAAATTGTTGTTGGATTTCTTTTAAGCCTAGATTTTCTTTAGGAATTCTTATAAGAGTATTTATTTTATTAATGTTTAGATTTGTTAATTTTCTATTTATGTCTTCTAGAACTTCATCTCTTCCTATTCTTAGATCTTTTAATTCGGCATCTGAGAACTTAAAAGGCTTTATTAAGGGCCTTTCTAATTTATAATTTTCTTTGGTGGCTATTTTTTCTTTTTCTGGGCTATGTAATTCTAAAGCTACTTGATGTAGTAATTGGTTGGTATAATTTAATTGAGTATGGATTTTTTGAATGTCATTTCTATTAGCTGCTTGTTTGGCTAATAATTCTTTGTTTTCAGTTAACATTTTAAAGGGAGAGGCTATGACTTCCTTGTTTTTCATATTAGAGAATTTTATTTCTTCTAGAGGAGGAATAATTCCATCTATTTCTCCTTTAGCGGTTTTCCATAGATTTTTTGTATTGTTTAACATATTTATTTGTAACTTAGGTAGACAATTTATTTCGAACCATTCAAAGTATGGGATATTTTCTTGAATTTCGTTTAAATGATCATAGTATTCTTCTCTATAATTTTTTAATTCATCTTGACTAAAAGTTTCAAAAAAACCATTTTCTTTTTTCTTTGTTTTCTTCTTTTAGAAATTCTTCCCTAAGTAATTCTTTATTTATTTTAAAGCCCTTTATTACATTTAATTGATTCATATCTGATTGAGTGGGAGAGTTTTGTTGAGGTACAGATTCATATTGCGAAGGAGAGGCTTCTACTTCATATTCAGGTGTAGGTATAACAGGATCACTTCTAATTCCTTTTAAGGATAATCCCCTAGGTACAACGAAGCTAGTGCGGTCCACTGACCTTTTAGCATTAGGGAGTGTATTAGAGTGAGGAAATCTTAGAGAATTGCTTCTTCTTAAAGGAGCAAAGCTAATTTCAACATTTCCGGATTTATATTCAGTTATTTCATTTAACACTACTGGTTCAGGTTTTTCTGGAGAAAGTATGTCTTCTAATTTCCTTTTCAATCCACTAGTTATTTCTTCATGGTTTAAAGTTTTAGGTATCGTAGCATTTACCTTTTCAGGATTTACTAATAATAAAGTAGTTTCATTTGTAGGAGACATCAAAAGAGCTCCAGGGGCTAATTGAGTTTTTATTACTTTATAGTAAATTCTATAAATTATAGAGATGGGTCCTGAGCTGGGATTCCATCGGTCATCTAACATTTTAATATCTAACATAATATTATGAGGAGTATTGTGAAAACTAGATAAATCTATTGAATAATTCGGGTAATTATTTATGTATACTGGTCCTTTATGCAAATTGGTTTCAAATAAAGCTAATATTTGATCTTCTAGTCTAATTGGTCAAGTATCTCTTAATAAGGCGAACAGAGGCATATCCATACCTTGCCTAAACAAAGGTTTTATGGCAATTTGGATAGATCCTATGTGTAGATATCTATATTTTTTAATATGTTCAGCTATTAATTGTTTAGAAATTAATGGAATGTTTTCATGGTAATTTTTCAGTTCTATTTGTTTTTCTACAATTTTAATTACATATTCAGTTTGGAATTTATCTTTAAAACTCGTTTATGAACTGAGCATAAATGCTTAAGATACCTTAGTGTGGCTTGATTTGCCACACCCCGTGCATTCCAAAAGATGGTCTTCATCATGCACGAAACTGAATACCAGCTCTTGAACGAGTTCGAGGGACAGAGGTCAAAACCTTATTATTCTTCTTCTTAAGCTTCTTCTTCTGAGATTTGGAAATAACTACGGAGAACTCAGCTTCATTAGGGGATGATTCAACAGAAAGATTATTCAGATTCTGCTCACGGTCAAGAGGTAGCTGCTCTTGTTCATCTGCTACATCACCCCAAAAGCCTGTAATGTTGCCAATATCCTCTGCAATACGTTGGGTAGACTCATCGCCAAAATCATCTCTCTTAGGAGAGTCCGGGTGTAAAGACTCATCATAAGAACTACTGGCATCCTCTCAGATCAAGCTTCCCACAAGAGTGTCTGCTTGATTGTCCTCTCGATCCAAAATCACTGCATCTTTAGATTTTTCTATTTGGCGATCCACAGCGTGGTCCTGATTGTCATCATGACGATCGACTGCTACAGTAGCATAACTAGGACCAACACCAATGATTGCATCACTCTGGATTAAAACATCTTTATTTTTTTCTTTAGGAACATAAATTTGCTTCTTTTCGGGCTCTCCTTTGGCTTGTTCCTGTTGGACTACCCCATCATTATCTCGTTTCTTGCAATTCTCAACAGAGTGCCCCACAATTTTGCAAGTAGAGCAAAACAAGGGTAAACGCTCATATACAACATCCACAAAAAAAGCAAAGCCCGTCCTTTCAACCAGAATTTGATCACGAAGATTGCTTGCTAAATCAACATCAACCAGAATTCTCGCATAGTGACCAAAAGTTTTATTAACTGTGGCATCATCCAACAGCAAAGGTATACCAATACCCCTTGCTATAGCAAAAAGAATGGTAGGCCGCCAATATTCTTGTGGCAATCCATAGATCTTTATCCAGCATTACGAATTTGTTTGTCTGACACTACTAGGATTGAAGTCTGGCGTCTAAGAGAATAGACGTAGTATCCCTGGTTTGAGATTCCATGCCCCCACAGCAAGAACCTTACGAAGATCCTCAAGAGAAGTAAAAGAACCAATTGGCACATACGCAAATGACCAAGCGGTTTCCAGAGTTTTGTCAATTTGGATCGTAACTCCAAAGCCCCGGGGGGAGGGTTACCCTTAGAGAGCATCAAACTCCCATGAAGGTTATTTTTACAGCTTTCCAAACCTGCTTGATATTCTTCTTCCGGAATAGAAACTGCTAGAGCATCTCCTTTCAAGCAGGGGATAGGTAACTGGCTTAACGGGATATTGCATGCGTTATTCAATGTCTGTGCAAAGGTTTTCTGCCTTGGCAAAGGAGTTTTAGGTGGAACCGAATCAGAAGGCTTTGATGGAGCGTCATCCCTGAGAAAATCCCATGGGACAATCGGAGAAGGGGGGGGAGATCGCCATGGCTGACGTACATGGTTTTCATTGCAGAACCATGGGCTCTTTCTTCTGCAGTTCCACTTGCTTTTTGGAAATCTTTAAGACTCAAACTTTTTGCAACTAATAACAGGGGTCATCTTCGATCGAATATTTGGGCTATTTGTAAAGATTCTTTACAACCAAATGTTCTCTCTACCTCGCTGCAACATATTTCCTTTTCTTTATTTGTTGATACAGAAATTTCTTTTTTCTCAGCTATTTATGCTTGCACTGATTATGTGTTACGAAGACAACTATGGGCAGAGTTAGCCTCTCTGCAACAGGCTAATACAGGCTCTTGGTGTTGCATTGGTGATTTCAATGCAGTCCTAGGATCTCATGAAAAGCGAGGTGGTCGTCTTCCTCTTCCTTTATCTTGTTCAGAATTTAAAGCATGGGCTGATGCTTGCTCTCTAGTCGATTTTCCTTCTTTAGGAACTTCTTACACTTGGTCTAATGGTAGACGTGGAAATAAGCACATTGACATGCACTTAGATAGAGCATTTTGTAATGATGCTAGCTTTTCCTTCTGGAATACTATCTCTTGTACTGTTCTTACCATAATGCAATCGGATCACTCCCCTCTGTTGTTGTCTCTCCAGCGAGGTGCTAAACCTAGTCCTTCTCCCTTTAGGTTCCAGAAGATGTGGATGGAACACATAGACTGCGAAAATATTATTGCTTCTTCATGGAATCAAGTTATTGTTGGTTGTCCTATGTTTGTTTTGGGGAGAAAGCTGCAGCTTTTAAAACATGCCCTTCGTTCTTGGAATAAATCATGTTTTGGCAATATTCATGATAATGTCAAACTGTGTCAAGATAGTGTTAACGCTGTGTAGAATGACATTAGTTCTTTGGGTTATTCTGATGACCTAAGAGATAAGGAGCTTCAAGCTCAACTTGAGTTAGAGAAAGCACTATCCATGCAGGAGACTTTTTGGAAACAAAAGGCAAGTATCAAATGGCATTGTCAAGGAGATCGTAATACTGCATATTTCCACAAGATAGCCCAGATTCGCCATACTTCTAAGAGGATGTCTGTTCTTTGACGTGGGGTTCAACTGCTGGAGTCTCAAGAAGATTTGGAAAATGAGGTTCTTGGTTTTTTTCTAAAAATTAGGAAGGTGATAATAGTTGCAAAACAAATGACTTGATAAGTCGTACCATTCCAGCTTTGGTTTCACCACAGTTGCTATCTTACGAATGTTCCTTCTAGAGATGAAGTTTAAAACGTTGTGTTTAGCATGAATGGTGATGGGGCGCCTGGTCCAGATGGTTTCGGCGGATGCTTCTTTCAAAAGTACTGGCACATTGTGGGGGATAATGTATTTCAAGCGGTACTTCAGTTTTTTCAACGAGGATGGATTTTGTCCAACATGAATTCTAATTTGGTGATTTTGATACCAAAAGTTCCAGAAGCTGATAACATAGACCAATTTCGTCCTATTGCTTTGGCGACTTTTCAGTTTAAAATTATCACCAAAGTCTTAGCTAATAGACTTGCAGAAATTGCTCCAAAAATTATTTCCCCTCACCAAAGGGGATTTGTGAAAGGAAGGCAAATAAGTGATTGTATTTGTGTTGCGTCTGAAGCAGTGAACCTTCTAAAACATCGCACTCTTGGAGGTAACTTGATGATGAAGTTTGTGTTAGGTTCTAAGACCTTGGACGATGTCCAACCCCTCGAATTTCGATTTTGACGATAACAACTAAAGGATAAATTTTGAAGTATCTAATGATCTAGTTTGAGTGTTATAGGACTTACGTCGTCCAATTTCGCAATGGTATTGTATCTCTCAAACCTAGACTTTATGTTTTAATAAGGAAAGCGTCCAAATGTGCTTTTGTAAGAATTCTACAGGCAGCGTCCAATGCTCCTGTGAGAGCAAGCGTCCAACGACTATATAACTCACTCTGTAGTTTCTATCTTAAAATAATATTATAAGGAAATACGTTTTCAATGATTCTATATAATGCAACGATTATTCTCTCACATTTTAATATGTCATTCTATTTGATTTTTCGAATAGTATTGAACAGGAAAAGAAGAAGCTTCTCTCTGCAGACAAAGTACAAGTAGGAGAGGCGCTATATGTACGGCTGTCACATCTATCTCTCCACCCTAAGTCAAAACGTGACAACGGTCACATGCTATGGAGAGAACCGCTCTTGGAAAAGAAAAAATCCCTCAACGGATATCTTTCAACAAGCTGTCTATAAATAGAGGAATGAGCTCATGTATCAGACTGACGAAAAATTTATAAAGAGCTGAATCTCTGTCAAAATGACTGGACGATCAATACTTAAGTAAAACGAGCTTTCTTCTTAGCTTTGCTAAGCGATTATGTATATTCATGTTTACTGTAATATCCTCTCTGTGAGAGTTAGTCTTACTTTCTATTCTCAAAAAATTCTGTTTGGAAAGCCAGGAGTGGCTTAGTGTTAAAGAATACTTGGGTTTGTGTTTAATCTCAAGGGGAGATTAAGGGTGTGCCAGGAGTGGCCTAGAGAATACTTGTAGCCAGAAGTGGCAAGGTTAGAATACTTGAGAGTAATCAGATCTTGATTAGTAGAACCTTTCAAAAGTTTTTGAAGGAGAACTGGACGTAGCTCAGTTGAGTGAACCAGTATAAAACTAAGTGTTCTATTCTCTCGCTTTCTAGCTTACTTGCATATCTATTAAACTATCTCTTCAACATACTACGAAAGTGATTCTTTACACATTTTATCTAAGATTATCTATTACGTGTGTTTTAACGAAAAGCAAGAAGAGTAGTTTCATTGGACTGTTGTTTTTTAAACTGCTGGACGATAGCATAATCTTCTGTTTTACTAAGTTCTTGTAAAACTAAAAGATATACTATCTTCACATTAGTAAAAGTTTTTCAAAGAAATTATAAATACACTATTCAACCCCCCTTCTAGTGTATTTCTCTATATTTCAGTTGGCATCAGAGCTCGACCTCTTGGGTTGAGTACTTAGCAGTACAGAGGAAAGATCCTAAGAAAGATGGAAAACGAAGGACAAGCTGTGAACAGACCACCACTCTTCAAGGGTGTCAAATATGATTACTGGAAACAAAGAATGATAGCATTCTTTGAATCTAGCCATATTGACATGTGGGAAGTTGTGGAGATGGGCGACTATATTCCACTTGATGCGAGCCTCAACGAAATCCCAATGGCTAGATGGACGGAAGAGCAAAAACAAAGATTTTATCTCAACTCCAGAGCCAGAAACATCATCATGTGTGCACTGAGCGAACAAGAATACAACAAGGTGCACAGTCTCAAAAGCGCAAAACAAATGTGGGACACTCTTGCATTAACATATGAGGGTTCCACTCAGGTGAAACGTAACAAACTCAGTCTCCTTACTCGTCAATATGAGTTGTTTAGTATGGAAGAAAACGAGGACATACAAAGTATGTTTGGACGGTTTCAAACCATACTAAATGAACTTAGAGCACATGGTAAAGATTACAATAACTATGAACATATTGACAAAATTCTAAGAAGTTTGCCTAGGAAATGGAGACCACAGGTTACAGCCTTGAGAACAAAAAAGGAACTGGACAATATGTCCCTAGAAGAACTCGTGGGAACTCTCAAGGTGCATGAACTAGAACTGCATCAAGATAGTGATGGTAAAAAAAATAAGTCTCTGGCGCTCAGCGTCCAGAAGCCAAGGAAAGCATCATCGTCCAAAGCCATGCAAGCTGAAACATCATCAGATGAACAATATGAAGATGATGACTCAGACGAGAATGATGAACTATCCTTTATATCCAAAAGGATACATGCTATGTGGAAGAAGAAAGGTGGATCCAGATGGAGAAACCTAAAGAGGAAAGACTTCAAAGAAAAGAAGGAGAAGAGTCCAATTGTATGCTACGAATGCAAAAAGCCAGGACACTTCAAATCAGAATGCCCAGATCTCAACAAAAGCAAGGACAAGAAGAAGAAATTCTTCAGCAAAGGAAAGGGCAAGAAAGTTCTGATGTCCACATGGGAAGACCTGGACGATGACTCATCATCGGACGATGGAGAAGAAGAGGAAGCACACATATGTCTGATGGCAGACACCTTAACTGATTCTTTTGAACCAGAAGAAGAAGATGAGGTAGATTTTAATGACATAGATTCAATTCAAGAAGCTTATCATGAACTACTTTCAAACTCTTCTATTTTGTCAAAGGCCTATAGAACTTTCAAGAAATCATCCAAATCACTTTCAAAAGAAAAAGAAGCTTTAGAAAAAAGTGTTAGACAACTGGAAAGTGAAAAGGAGGATTTACAGAAAAAGTTTACAGAGCTCTCAAGGCAAAATGAAATTACAAATATGGAGAGGCGAACTCTCTGGAATGATGCTGCTCAAGCCTATAAATCCTATGAGGATTCAAGGGCTAGAGAAAGAAATCTTTCCATAGAGATTCGAAATCTCAACGCAGAAAACAAAAGGCTAGTTGAGAAGCTTCTGAAAGTTGAAGCAGATACTTCCTTAAGAGGTCAACCACATGATGTTGTAAAACTTCATGAAGAAATTGACAGCCTAAAGAAGGATCTGTCAAACTTTGTCAAGGGCTCTGACAACCTCAAAAATCTTTTAAAATATGAAGGTTGTAAGAGACCAAATGACAGGTCAGGACATGGATATAAGGGAAAGAAATATATTCATGATGAGGAAACAGATGTTTGCTACTTCTGTGGGAAACCTGGACATATAACGTCCAAATGCAGACACCTGCCTAAGAAGGGAGTATTCAATGCCCTTCGAGCTAACAAAAAAGGACCCAAGTCAATCTGGGTACCTAAGGATAAAATTGTTCCTGTTGCAGACATGCTTAACAGCAGGAAAGAAACTCCAATCATGGTACCTGGACAGTGGGTGCTCACATCACATGACAGGAGAAAGGTGTATGTTCCAAAGCCTCCTACCCAAGACTGGTGGGACAGTCACTTTTGGAGGGATTCAGAAAGGGATGATAGCTGGCGTAGGTAAGATTGGTATACCACCTTATCCTTGTATTGATAAAGTTCTTTATGTTAAAGGTCTTAAACATAATCTACTTAGCATAAGCCAATTATGTGACAGTGGATATAATGTTGCCTTTAACAAAGGTGAATGTACAGTCAAAAACTCTGATGGGTCCCTTCTCTTTACCGCAAAGAGGCAAGGCAATCTATATAAGATTAAACTTGGGGAACTATCAAGTCAAAATGTATCATGCCTAGTTTCTGTACAAGAAAATCATTGGTTATGGCATAAAAGACTTGGTCATGCAAGCTTGAGGTTGATCTCAAAGCTGAACAGGCACAACCTCGTAAGAGGACTACCAAGTATGTCATATAAAGATGATCTTCTTTGTAAAGCTTGTCAGAAAGGGAAACAAGTGAAAAGTTCTTTTCAAAGTAAAAACATTGTTTTCACTTCTAGACCTCTTGAGCTGTTACATATTGATCTGTTTGGACCCACAAGAACAGCCTCGGTAAGTGGTAAAAGATATGGATTAGTTATAGTGGACGACTATACTAGATGGACATGGGTCTTATTCCTATCCCACAAAGATGAGTCCTTTAAGGCCTTTAATAACCTCTGCAAAAGAGTTCAAAATGAAAAAGGAGTATGCATTACTTCTATCAGAAGTGATCACGGGGGTGAATTCGAAAACGAAAGTTTTCAAAGGTTCTGTGAGGATAATGGTATCCTTCCCAACTTCTCAACACCTAGAACACCACAACAGAATGGTGTAGTTGAGAGGAAAAATAGGTCGCTCCAGGAAATGGCCAGAACCATGTTGAATGATAATTCAACCCCTAAACACTTCTGGGCTGAAGCAGTGAATACTGCCTGCTATTTACAAAACAGAATCTATATAAGGCCGATATTGAAAAAGACTCCATATGAATTGTGGAAGGGTAGAAGACCCAACATATCCTACTTCCATCCATTTGGATGTCAATGTTTCATTTTGAACACTAAGGATAACCTGGGAAAATTTGATTCTAAGTGTGATGAAGGAATACTGCTTGGATATTCTGAAACTTCAAAGGCATACAGAGTTTATAACTCTAGAACCTTAGTTGTTGAAGAAGCTATCCATGTGAAGTTTAATGACAACAAGCCTGATAAGGAATTATCAGAGCTGGACAAATCATTTGCAGATCTCAGATTGGATGATGCAAGTAAGTCATCAGATTCATCCAACCATGATGTCTCAGTTGAAGAATCAAATGCACCACTGGACGGTCCAGTCGCAGAACAAAGAGAACCAAATGGACGTAACTGGCAAATGAAGAAACATCATCCACAGGAGCAAATCATTGGAGATCCAAAAGACAGAGTCAAAACCAGATCTTCACTTCAACGACAGCAAGGTCACACAGCATTCATATCTCAAATAGAACCTACGACTGTGGACGATGCCTTAGAAGATGAAGGCTGGGTCAAAGCAATGCAAGAAGAACTTGACCAATTTCAAAAGAACAATGTCTGGAAGCTAGTAGAACTCCCCAACGACAAAGAAGCTGTAGGAGCAAAGTGGGTGTTCAGAAACAAGCTGGACAAAGCAGATAATGTTGTGAGAAACAAAGCAAGGTTGGTAGCAAAAGGTTACTCACAATAAGAAGGTATAGATTATACTGAAACTTATGCTCCCGTTGCACGTCTGGAGGCAATCCGCATTCTACTGTCATTTGCAGCTCATAGCAATATGAAGCTATATCAAATGGACGTAAAAAGTGCATTCCTCAATGGACTCATAAAGGAAGAAGTCTATGTGGAACAACCCCAAGGATTTGAAAGTGATGATTTTCCAAACCATGTTTTTAAACTTAACAAAGCCTTATATGGGTTGAAACAAGCCCCTAGAGCTTGGTATGAAAAACTCAGCACATTTCTGTCAGAAAATGGTTTTTCAAGAGGAAAAGTAGACACTACATTATTTCGCAAAGACTACTCTTCTGATTTTATTATTGCACAAATATATGTTGATGATATCATATTTGGTGCCACTAATGAGTCTCTCTGTGAAGACTTTGCCAAATTAATGCAAACAGAGTTCGAGATGAGCATGATGGGTGAGCTGAAATTCTTCCTTGGACTCCAAATCAAACAAACTGAAAAGGGAATATATATACATCAGACTAAGTATGTCAAAGAGCTGCTAAAGAAATACAAGTTGGACGATGCAAAACCAATGAAAACTCCTATGCATCCAACAACAACACTTGGACTGGACGACAACTCAAAGAAAGTAGATAATACTCTATACAGAGGTATGATAGGATCACTCCTATACCTCACAGCGTCCAGACCTGACACCATGTTCAGCGTATGCTTATGTGGCAGATTTCAATCTGACCCAAGGGAAGTTCACTTAACTGCTGTTAAAAGAATCTTTCGATATCTTGCTGGAACCACTAACCTTGGGTTATATTTCAAAAGACAGAAAGATTTCAGGTTAATAGGATACTGTGATGCTGATTATGCTGGAGATCGAATTGAAAGAAAAAGCACCAGTGGAGGGTGTCACTTCATCGGTGGTAATCTAGTCTCCTGGACATGCAAGAAGCAAGGAACCATTACTCTGTCCACTACTGAAGCAGAGTATATTTCAGCTACAAAATGCTGTTCTCAAATCTTGTGGATCAAACATCAACTTGAGGACTACAACATATATGAGAGTAACATTCCTATCTTCTGTGATAGTAAAGCTGCCATAAATCTTTCTAAAAATCTCATATTGCATTCAAGGGCCAAACATATAGAGATTAAACATCACTTTATAAGAGACCAAGTTCAAAAAGGTACTGTGGAATTACACTTTGTAACCACAGATAATCAGCTTGCTGATATATTCACCAAACCCCTTACTGAAGACAAGTTAATCCTTCTGAGGGACAAACTTGGCATGGACTCTGTAAAGGAATGATTAACATCTACATGATGCGTCCAATAAAACCATAGCGTCCAAAGGACATGTCGTCCAAGGAACATTAGAGTCATGCACATGCATTACATATATTTCACTTAAGTCCAATATGTGGACGATATTTTTTTTTTTATCTTAGTCTTTTCTTTTGATTCAAATAATCAAAACGGATCATTTTAAGAGTAAGTATGAGCTAATACTCTATGCTGAGTCACCAAAATGTTAGTAACCGTACACAGTTACCCACATTCTTCGCACGTCTCATCATGGCGGGTTTTATGGCGTCATTTACTTTTCAAATATTCAAAAAGCCCAAAACCGTTTCATATCCTCCAAACAAAGCCCAAATATGCACTTATCAATTCATCACAGAAAAACACCACCGTATCCATCTTCTCTGAGATTATCATCACCCTAAACACACACACTCTCTCTCATAAACCCAAAACCCTCTCAGAAAACCTAAAAATCCAAACTTTTCTACCATGTCAAACTCTGCAAACTCAAGCAACTCGGAACTCGACGTCCTCACTTACCCTGAAACCACAGTTGTGTGCCAAGGAGCTGCTACAGTGCACATTGAGCACTTCTTCGACATCGAAAAGCTTGAGAAGCTGGGACTGAACCTGAACAAGAGCCTTCTGAAGTGTGGAATCAGAGGCTACTTCAATGAAAACCAAAAAATATTCCCTGAGTTGATCAGAATGTTCTGGAGAAATGCCAAGTTCCAGAGCTCAAGGGAGCTCGTAGCCACGGTTCTTGGACGAGAGGTGACACTGTCCACCTAGACCATTACAAAGGTAACTGGTTGCATTAGGGAGCAGAACCAGTACAGAATAGACTGGGCCAAGCAGTACGGCAATTACATTGCGACCGTGCTTTGCAAGACCAAATCCACTGATTCAATAAAGATTGAGTACAGGAACCTGTGTGAGGAAGCAAAAATCTGGCAGCAGGTATGCAACAAGAGTATCCTGCACAAAGTTGGGTCTAAGGACTCAGTCACGGACTTACACAAGTTTGTGATATTCCATCTTATGGAAGGCATTCCCTTCAATCTCCCTCACATCATTTACGTCAATATCGTGAGAATGATGAAGTCTGTGGGTGGCAATGATGACATTTTCTACGTCGCCCTGATGAACAAGATCTTCTGGGACCAGAAGGTCTATCAACGCTTCTTTGATGAACTGGAAGAAGAAGTTTACGAAGCTATTGTGAAGAAAGGGCCAATGGTAGCAACACAACAACTGTTTGGTGAGTCCAACATAAAACCTATGAAGATCAAGCTAACAGCCAAGGTCTTAAGGGACCTGGACGAGGACATCATCAACAAGCAACGACATGAACAGAGCAAGATCATCTCTAATAATGATGAAGAAGAGATTGATCTTCTTGGTATTGGCAAAAAGATCAAAAGGCTGATGGAGGAACAGGAGGGCAGAAAGATCACACGACAAATGTCTCAGAAGCATGAGGAAGATGCTGAAAAGGAGAGAAGAACCAAGAAAAGACATGCTGACACATCCACTGCTCAGTCCCCAGCAGGGAAGCGTCCAAGGACTGATACGTCCAAACCTGCTCAAGCTGAGCAGCGTCCAAAGGCAGCACCAATAAAGCTTGCTCCAGAAAAGCAAAAGGTTCGGAAGCTTCAACTACTGGACGACTCTGATGATGATGACCAGATCCCAATTGGTCAAATCATGAAGAAGGCAGAGGAGACGGAGGGTCCTCAGCAAAAGAAGCAAAAGGTACAACCTACAAAACCAATTTCCTTTCCTTCTAACGTGCCACGACGAGTAAAGACTCAGGCAGCAAGGCTAAGGAGAATTGCAGTTCTACCAACTTCCTCTCAAGACACTGACAACATATCCACCAGCACCCTACTACCAACAACACCCAATACTCCATCCACATCAACAACCTAGCATCCACATCTTCACTTGGACCTGTCCAAGTTTGTGCGTCCAAGGGATGCATGGAGGGATACCTGGTCCCCATGGACCATACCCCCAAGCAGAAAACCAAAGAAGAAAAAGACAGAGAACGTTTCCCGGTTGCATTCCTAACACGAAATGACCAGAATTACTGTAAGAAAAGTGATGTGATCCGGAGGCCTCTACAAGAGCCTTTGAAGCGGCATTTCACTACTGTTTCAGCACCAAAGTGGATGAGGTATGTTTGCGCTCAAGTTTTTTCAATTGCTTATTCTGCTATGCCAAAAGGAACGATCATCAGCAACCCTCTGCCCAATTGGACGAGAGAAGTGTACCCACACTTGATCCGCATGCCTCATCCTTACTCCTGTCCAACTGGAACTCAGCAACGAGTGCGTCCAGCAGTAGAAGATCTGCATAAACCAGAGGTGGAGGTTGCCTCTCGATTCACAAAGACGGTTGCGGAGCATAAAGGGAAGGCTCCAAGAAAAATGAAGGCACCGTCCAAGAAGTCCCCTGTTAACAAGGATATTGAACTGGCTACCGAGTTGCAGTTGGCCATTAAAGAAAGTCTGGACCCTTCCATAACGAAGCAGCGTCCAGATGCAGGGTGGGTCAAGGATGTTCAAATCTGGACTCCAATCACAAAGTTCCTGCCTCTACCAGCTGGAACTCCAGTGCTAAACTTCCAGCCAGACAACTATGATGAACTTGGAAAACTTCTGCAACAAATGTATATACCAAACCAAGCCATCGCCTACCCACCAAACCTTCACATAAGCCGCGCCACAGAAATAAAGTTTGTACCAGACAAGGTATGTCCTAGACTACCTTTATATGATCCTGGTCACAAGAAAGGCTACAAGTTCTACAGCATTGAGATGCCAAGCAGGGAAGAGAAAGTTGAAACCCTGCAAAAATCCTCTCATACCTAGGGTCATCTGTTTGACAAGACTGGTAAGCTTACGCGTTCACTTGGAACCTTTGATTCCATTATCTTTTGGCGCCAGATCTTATGGAACGATTCCCAGAAAGCCTCCTCCTCAGGCAGCTCCAAGGATGACTTTGTTCACCCCCCTCATGGTATTGAGGTTCTGCGTCCAGTAAAGACTCATCACTTCTCAGACACCTTTGCCTGCTTTCTGAAAGATTCAGATGATTATCTAGAGTTACTGAAGACATTGCCAAAAATCAGAAGCAACAAAGTGTTTGATCTTCGAACACTGGATCGCACAGAGTTTGTGGAGGAACTCCAAACTCTGCATGAGGAGTACAAAGCAGAAGAAGCCACAGCAGCAGAACAAGCTCGTCTAGAGCAGCTGGCTCTTGAGGAAGCTGAGACCGCAACCATAGAAAAGGAAGATAAGGTTGCTAAGTCGAAAGCTACACAGGCAGAGCTGGATGAAGCATCTGCCAAAGTAACAAAGGTGCTAGCTCATCTTGACCTGGACTCATCTGTACCAGTGGACATGGAACACTTTGTCACGTCACATGAAGAACCTATCGTCCAATCTGGAAAGTCCAAAGATGATAGAGAGCTCGTTGTTGAAGCCTCCAAGCCAATGGAAGCAACTGCAGCAAAGCCTACTGCTGAAGATATCACCAGCTTCCCCATTGTTGATGCATCTACTGAAGCACATTCGGGCACACGACAACTGGTTCCCACCGGATCTTCAAGTCCAAGGGGCATCCATCCCTTGCGATTTGCTGAACCTCAAGGAGTCTCAGAAGATCGTGTTCACGAGATAGTGCAACAGGCTCTGAGGCAACAACAGCTGGAAATCGAAGCAGCTTTTCAAGCTTTTCAGCAAAGGCAACAGGCTGAGGCTGATCAACATCATCTGATGCTGCAGAATGCCATCACTGAACAGTTCATGAGTCTCTCCCAGACGCTTGTGAACCAGATTCAAAATACAGCAGCCACCTTGCTTGGACAAGTTGCTCATGCAGTTCCACCCGTCCAACCACAACCTACACAACCACCACCACCACCACAAGAACCACCTCCACAGCCATAAGGTGACCATGATGGCCCAATCATTTTTTCATCTTTCAAACCTTTTTGTTAATGACAAAGGGGGAGAAATTGGAATTTTGATGTCATAGAAGTAAATAGCTAAACACTCTGTATATAAAAATATTGGCATCTTTAATCAAAACATGAGGTGTTTATTTCATAAATTCCGCATCCATATCCTTGATATGTTTTTCACTCTGATATTTGTTATACTTGATATATACTTGCCTTTTATATTTCTCTGTTATCAGATGCATAAGAAATGTTGAACTCAGGGGGAGTACTTCATTTCACATCTATACACTGGCATAACATAATCATCTCTGACTTGATTCATTGTATTCTTATATGATTATGTGTCTGTTAACATCAAAATTTACCATTATTTGTCATCATCAAAAAGGGGGAGATTGTTAGGTTCTAAGACCTTGGACGATGTCCAACCCCTCGAATTTCGATTTTGATGATAACAACTAAAGGATAAATTTTGAAGTATCTAATGATCTAGTTTGAGTGTTATAGGACTTACGTCGTCCAATTTCGCAATGGTATTGTATCTCTCAAACCTGGACTTTATGTTTTAATAAGGAAAGCGTCCAAATGTGCTTTTGTAAGAATTCTACAGGCAGCGTCCAATGCTCCTGTGAGAGCAAGCGTCCAACAACTATATAACCCACTCTGTAGTTTCTATCTTAAAATAATATTATAAGGAAATACGTTTTCAATGATTCTATATAATGCAACGATTATTCTCTCACATTTTAATATGTCATTCTATTTGATTTTTCGAATAGTATTGAACAGGAAAAGAAGAAGCTTCTCTCTGCAGACAAAGTACAAGTAGGAGAGGCGCTATATGTATGGCTGTCACATATATCTCTCCACCCTAAGTCAAAACGTGACAACGGTCACATGCTATGGAGAGAACCGCTCTTGGAAAAGAAAAAATCCCTCAACGGATATCTTTCAACAAGCTGTCTATAAATAGAGGAATGGGCTCATGTATCAGACTGACGAAAAATTTATAAAGAGCTGAATCTCTGTCAAAATGACTGGACGATCAATACTTAAGCAAAACGAGCTTTCTTCTTAGCTTTGCTAAGCGATTATGTATATTCATGTTTACTGTAATATCCTCTCTATGAGAGTTAGTCTTACTTTCTATTCTCAAACAATTCTGTTTGGAAAGCCAGGAGTGGCTTAGTGTTAAAGAATACTTGGGTTTGTGTTTAATCTCAAAGGGAGATTAAGGGTGTGCCAGGAGTGGCCTAGAGAATACTTGTAGCCAGAAGTGGCAAGGTTAGAATACTTGAGAGTAATCAGATCTTGATTAGTAGAACCTTTCAAAAGTTTTTGAAGGAGAACTGGACGTAGCTCAGTTGAGTGAACCAGTATAAAACTAAGTGTTCTATTCTCTCGCTTTCTAGCTTACTTGCATATCTATTAAACTATCTCTTCAACATACTATGAAAGTGATTCTTTACACATTTTATCTAAGATTATCTATTACGTGTGTTTTAACGAAAAGCAAGAAGAGTAGTTTCATTGGACTGTTGTTTTTTAAACTGCTGGACGATAGCATAATCTTCTGTTTTACTAAGTTCTTGTAAAACTAAAAGATATACTATCTTCACATTAGTTAAAGTTTTTCAAAGAAATTATAAATACACTATTCAACCCCCCTTCTAGTGTATTTCTCTATATTTCAGTTTGATGTGCGTAAGGCGTTTGATACTCTGGATTGGAATTTTTTAATTCAGGTCCTTCAAGCTTTTGGGTTTGATAGTAAATTTGTTCAGTGGATTAATGTTATTCTGCATTCTGCAAAGTTGAGTTTCTCTGTTAATGGGAAGGCAGCTAGTTTTTTTTCCTGCAAGAGGGGTGTCCGTCAAGGAGATCCTCTCTCCCTTCTTCTTTTCTGTTTGGCAGAAGATGTCCTTAGTCGGGGTATTTCTTTGCTTGTTGAACAGGGACTTTTTAAACCGATCACTGGTCCTAAAAACATTTGCACCCCCAGTCATGTTTTCTTTGCGGATGATATACTGGTTTTTGGTAGAGGGCTCAAAAAACACATGCACAGCTTAATGTCTCTTTTTCAACAGTATAGAGAAGCCTCTGGTCAACACCTAAATCTTTCGAAATGCACTTTTTATTCAATGCATGAAGGAAGTCGCTTGAGGGAAATCAAAGAATCCTTGGGATTTTCTCAAGGTTCTCTTCCTTTCAATTATCATGGGGTGCCCTTATTCCAAGGGAGACCCAAAAAGATGTATTTGCAAGCTATTGTTGATAAAGTTAGAGCTAAGTTGCAGGCTTGGAAAGGCTCTCTTCTTTCTTTTTTGGGCCGGATTCAGGTTGTTAAATCTATTATCCAAAGCATGCTTCTTTATAGCTTTCATATCTATGCTTGGCCATCGGCAACCTTGAATTCCATTGACTTGTGGATCCGCAATTTTATTTGGATGGGAGATGTGGAAAAACGCAAGCTGGTTACTGTTGCATGGAATACTCTTTGCCAACCAGTGGATTCGGGAGGGTTAGGGATACGGCCTCTTAAGCTGATTAATAAGGCTGCTCTTTTAAAGCTTAGCTGGTCTTTATTTGTCTCGAGTTCTCATTGGGCTTCCTTATGCAGAAGTAGATTCTTTAAAAATGGAGTTCCTAAAAATACTCATGTTTCATCTTCCATTTGGACTGGTATTAAGCCTTGTATCTCAGTCATTTTGGATAACTCAACATGGCAAATTGGTGATGGCAGAATTATTTCCTTTTGGACAGATAAACGGATGTACAGGACAGTCGCGGATATGTTAAATATTCCTGCAGTTGTTCAGCAAAATCTTCAAGCCACAATGTCTGATTTTATTCATGATAAACAGTGGAGAATTCCTCAAGTTTTTGCGCAGAGCTTCCCTCATCTGGTTCCTGAGATAAAGGCTTTTTCTATTCCTTTTGATGAAGTTGTTGATAGACGCGTTTGGTGTCCCTCTGATTCAGGTCTACTCCTTTTTAAAAATGCTATACGCTACTATCAACCTTATGCTCAATCTGTCGGGTGGAGTAAAATTATTTGGCGTAATTGTATTCCTCCTTCAAAATCTTCTATGTTTTGGAGGTGGATTCTTAATTGACTTCCTACTGATGATAATTTACATAAAAGTGGTCTAATTTTTGCTTCAAAGTGCTTTAATTGTGGATCTTGCATTGAAACCTCTTATCATTTATTTTTGGAGTGTCTGTTTGCCTCTGATCTTTGGACATGGTTGGGTCATATTCTCCAACGTCATCTTGATGTCTCTTCTCCCTTGAGGCTTTTGGAGATCTGTCATACAGCAACTAGCTCTCAAGCTAAGGACGTTTATATTTCACTAGTGATTCATATCGCTAATTTCATTTTGGCTTAGCCAAAATCAAGCCCGTTTCCATGACAGCCCTATGACAAAATATAATATTTTGAATAGAGTTATTGCTGCAGTGTCGATAACAGGAAATTTTTCTTCTAGAACTATGTCTAATGCAGTGGAGGAATTCATTCTTTTCAAACAGCTACACATTGTAGGGCACAAAAGACGTGCTCCCAAGATTATTGAGGTTTTTTGGAATCCTCCTCTGGTTGGTTGGGTTAAGGCCAACACTGATGGTGCTGCGAACGGATGCCCCGGTCCAGCTGCTTGTGGTGGCCTCTTTAGAAATCATAATGATGAATTATTAGGTTGTTTTTCTCAATCTCTTCCAATTTCCTTTGCTTTTCATGCAGAACTCCAAGCGGTTATATTTGCCATTGAGTCAGGACATAGTAAAGGATGGGGGATGCTCTGGATAGAATGTGACTCTATGTTTGTGGTTCAAGCCTTTAAATCAGTGGATATGGTGCCTTGGAGATTCAAAATGAGATGGCGAAATTGCATTGCTCTTACTAAACAAATGTCGTTTGCAATCTCACACATTTATCGCGAAGGAAACAGTTGTGCTGACGCTCTTGCTAACTATGCTTTTCGTGATCCTGGTTTTTCTTTGTGGGACTCCATCCCATCTTTTCTTTGTGATTCTTTCCATAGGGATAAGCTTAGGCTACCTTGTTATAGGTTTTGCTAATTTGTTTGTTTTCCATGGGTTTTGGTTTTATGTCCCCCCATGTTGATTGTTTCTTTGTTTTTTTATATTAATAAAATTTGGTTTGCTGGCAGAGGATTGGTGGTCCTCATGGTGCCAACCTAGTTGGGATTATGAGGCTCTACTATGATGCTCTTGCAAACCTTTGCATTAAAAAAAATCTTTAAAACTCGTTTTATACATTGAGGATATTTCTAACTTCGGTAACGTCCATTTATTTAATTGGGTTTCTATTTCAATAATTCTTAATTCATGATGAATTATGGTATTAGCTGATTCTTCTTGTTCTAATTCTATATCTTCTATCTTTTATTTTCCTTTTAAAGACATCATTTTTATTAAATTAGACATTATATTTATCTGCTCTACCCCCCAATCCAGGACCACCAGGCTAAACCAACGGTTTCACTGCCCTCTCACAACGGTACTTACTACCGGGACCACCCTTACCGGCTAACCAACGTACCAGATGATAGAGTAGCTAAAGGATAATGGCTGATTAATAAACCTAATGACTTTAATCAGAAATTCTAAGATAGATAATACAGATAGACAAGACGGATAATAACTCTAACCTATTACCAGCTCCTTAAGACTCTGATACCATATTCGAGGATCGATGCATACATATTTAATATGAATGGATAATAAGGGACTGCTATTAACTATGAATTACCTATCTTGTATATATATATATATATATATATATATATATATATATATTTCCTAATTAAGAATTAAGAAATAGAAATATATTTCCTATCTTCAAAAAAAAATTAAGTGCAGCATAATGTATGCTTTTATGTCTGTATGCTCCCCCAAATTGTTAATTAAATTCACTTTTAGTGTGTGGATCTATTGTTTCACTTCACAATAGGGATGACAAAGTATACCTAGACCCTATGGGTACCTACAAAAATATTCGCAAATGAGTAGGGTAAATACCTGTTTGTTGGGGATGGATCCGGGGTTGGTATTTACCCGCAAAAATTTACTGGGGATGGGTGCAGGTACTAGTACTATAGTACTCACCCCGCCCCACACTTATTATACATATACATATTAGTTTAATTAAAATATCTTATTTATATATATATATATATATATATATATATATATATATATATATATTACTAATTATTCTGAAAAAAAATATATTACTAATTATTAATTTAATGAGAATTGGTACGAAACCTTAGCTTTTGCTGATGCACAATTAAATTTATCATGCCTTTACGTGAATTATGGACCAATACATTTCGAAAACATTGTATATTGGGTGTGATTTAGTTTTGGAACTTGCTGTTATCATAGTACTGCACGAAATATCATGTATATGTGATTTCTTATCCTTGGCTCTTAAGCACACATCTTTTGCTGGTCCAATGGCTTTTATAATAAATTTTATTTTGCTTATAAAAAAACACATAATATGAATTAAATTTTAGGCCAATTTGTCACTCATGCTCCCAGCTAGCAAATTTCCTGTCTTGCTTCATTTGTCAAACTCAACACTTCTAATTTCTCCATTGATACCTAAACTCTGTCAAATTTAGAAGATTTTGATAAAATAATGTTTAAATTTTTTTTATTGCTTCAAATTTAAAATCAAGATAAATCATACTTTATTTGATAAATTTTTTCTTTACTTTGTTATCAGTGTGTGAATGCGTAGTTGAAAATTAATCTTAATCAATTAGTATATAAACTATGTATATAAATCATAACTTTTAGTTTTTTAATAACTAGATAAACTACGTATATAAAATTTAGTATAATAAAGCAAACTACTTTTATAAAATTTAATTTATAAAATTTAAACACAACTACATACATAAAATTTAGTAAAAGTTATATTAAAACATAAATGGACCCAAATATACACTTTTTACCCCACACGTCCAGACCTCATTGAACAGGTCCCCCATTCTAATATACTTGTTTCTTTTTGTTTTGAACTAACTACAAAATTGTTCATATGGAGTACCATCACATGTATTCTAATATATAATTATAAGTTAATCAGTTTCAATGTATTTTTTTTCGACAGGTCTTAGAGATATCACGTGATGTCTAAGTTTCTAATGACTATGTTAAATGATTAGAACATTACATTTAAGATTGATTTGTTAGATAATTATATATGTTTATAATGTTGTTTTTTATGGCTCACGTTTGAATGACTTAAGGTTATATTTGAATGCTTTTATTGTTATGTTTGGATGATTTAAGAGTGAATTTTCAATTTAGTTGTAGTAATTTTTTTAATTAATACTTTTTTAATTGATTTGTTGACTTTATATATAAGTAAAGTGTGGGTTGCGGGTATGGATATGGGTATATAGGTACCCAGCGGGTATGGAAATGTGGATTAAAGTTGCTACCTGAACAGGTATGGGGCGGGTACGGGTATTTTTTTCAAACACAGGTATAGAGACGGATACTATAGTACCCTACCTAGACCCTATCTACTGTCATCCCTACTTCACAATGTCAAAATCTAGTGTGGATCTATTTGATTAGGGTTCAGACTTCAACCTAGTTTACCGGTAAAAAAGATTAGGGGTCATACTTCTAAACTTATGTTTAAATTTTTTTTTAATTTAAAATTGTTGTAATTTTAAATTTCTAAAAAATATTTTAATTAATCAAAGACTAATTCGAAAAAAACAAAAGTTTTTTTAATTAATAAGAAGATAGATAACATACAATTTGATTGGTTAAAAAACAACAGTATCAAAATCCCCAAAATTTTTGGAGGTACCATAGAAACTCTTATATATATATATATATATATATATATATATATATATATTTCCTAATTAAGAATTAAGAAATAGATATATATTTCCTATCTTCATTCTCCTCTTGTTTTGATTTCCTCACCGCTTTGGGACCTCGGCGTCGCATTGCAACTAAAGTTCCATTCTTCTCTTCCTTTAATTTTCATCTTATCTTAGGGTTTTACATTTGCATTTCCTTTCTCTGTATGCCACGGTGACTGTGACTGACTTCATCTCTGTTTATTTTCTCGTTACAGAACGAAAAACTCAGTGTTCCTATCTTCAACTTGGAGAACGAAGTAAAGCATTGTGTTCAGATCAGATGAAAATCCCAGGCATCCTCGATTATGATGTTTAGTATGCCAAACAAACTTCACCAGGTACATTTTATCTTAACTCCAAATTGCCCAATTTTCGGTTTCATAATTGATACATTGCGTGTATGATATGTTTATTTAAGCATTGCATGATATGTGGTAGTTAGGTTTAATTTCATCGTGTTAGGTTTGTTTGTGACAATTAATGTGCTGCTTCTGGATTGTGATCAATAGGTAGAAAGAAAGAATTGCGCAAGTTGCGCTTTCTAGGTTTTAGTGCTGGTTGGATTTTGATTTGAATTATTCCTCCATGGAGTGCAACAAAGACGAGGCTGTAGGGGCTAGGAAAATTGCCGAAGCTAGAATGCAAAGAGGTGAGTTTGTGGAGGCACTCAAGTTTGCTACCAAGGCCAAAAAACTGTACGCTGATGTTGAAAACATCACTCAGATTCTTACAATTTGTGAGGTTCACAATGCTGCGCTCTCTACCTCTGACATGGACTGGTATGCAATTCTTCAGATTGAAAGGTTGGCTGATGAAGCAGCCATAAAGAAACAGTACAGGAGGCTTGCACTGCTACTTCATCCTGATAAGAATAAGTTTGCTGGTGCAGAAGCTGCTTTCAAGTTGATTGGGCAAGCCAATGAGGTCTTGAGTGACCAAACAAAACGTTCTTTGTATGACATCAAGTTTGGAGCCTCTGCAAATGCAACAAATAATCACAAGAGTTCTGATTCACACCATTACTCAAATAGGAATGTGTTTGCTGCAAATTATCAAAAGAATTCTTATCCAAACTCCACTGGTTCCAACAACCAAGCTGGACAGAGGACATTCTGGACATCTTGCCAACATTGTAAATCTTTGTACCAGTACTCCATCCTTGTTGTAAATGCAACCTTATGCTGTCAACAGTGTAAGAAGCCATTTAATGCTTATGTTGATAGTTATTTTGGATTCCCGCAATCACCGTTTACTTTATCCAGAGCCAGAGACACAGATGCAGCAAATTCTTATCCGAACACCACCAGTTCCAACAACCAAGCTACATTCTGGACATCTTGCCAACATTGTAATACCAAGTATGTGTACTGCATCCCATTTGTAAAGGCAATCCTATTCTGTCACAAGTGTTTCAAGTCCTTTAAAGCTCGTGGTATTCCTTTGGAAAATAATATCCAGAAAGAGTCCCCAAAACCAGCCTCAGAAAGTACTGGTGGAGAACATGCTGGTATGCGGTCAAATCCTATTTCTATGAAAAGATATGCTGCTGATTTTGAAGGTGAAGAGAGTAAAGATGGCTATGTTCCTGCATCCCGAGACATCAAGTCAGAAACCTCTACAAATGTTGGAAGTAAAAGAGTAAGGCAGTCAGCACCAGATTCAGGAGAAATTCTCAAAGTTACAAATGGTGAAGAGATGAATGATGCTAATGTTCGACAAAATCATGTTGATCCTTCATGAGTTAATGCAAGGAGATCTTCCAGGAAAAAGCAGTGCAGCATGTTTCAAATGTTTGTGGAAACCTCTGAAGTTGACGAAGTTGAGAAAAGGAACGTGCCTGAAAGTGGTGGATTTTCCAATAACAATATTCCAGTTGCTTATGCTAATTTTTCTGACTTTTATCTTCTTTTTTTGGGGGTAAATTTTCTCTTAAAAAGTCATATTTATCATAATTTTTAATTAGCTAGCAGTGTAAGTTTTTTCACTTATTGACAGTACATTGACGTTAAACTCATCCAGACATGGTAAATCAAATAAATCCTAATGTTAAAAAATATTTAAAAATTACAATTCATTCTCTTATTGTTATTTAGTTTTTTTTTTTAATTTGAATTATTTATTAATACTATTTTTTTAAAAGAGAAGCGCTAGTAATACACTTTATTATATTTGTTAAAATTTAATAGAAATTATAAAATCATAAGTAGGGTTCATTAAATAAAGAGTGATATTCACATAATTTTGTGATTTATAACAAATTTAAATTTTCAATTCTGTCAAAAAAAAACAAATTTCAATTAATAATAAAAAAGTGTGTTAAAATAAGTGATATTTAACTTGTTTACATTTGTGGTAACTAAATGGGAAAGAGAGACCGTTAAATAGAAAGTAATGATGTGGGAGAGATAAAGAGAGAGAATTTTTATGTTAAAAATATGGATTTTTAAGTCATATGATTTACTTGCATGATTTATTTTCCTCACCCTTTCAATTAAATATTCTCTACATTTTTTTCTCTTCTTTCTTTGATATATTCTCACAACTAGTTAAAAATATCCTTCTCAATCATCTTAAACTATCTTTCTTTTATCTTTATTTATATATTTGATTTTCTAAACTATATAGTATCTTTTTTTTTGGTGGACTCTAAACTACATATCTATTTCAACTTAAAAATAACATAATATGACAATTTAAATTATTTATTATAAATATAAAATATAATTTATATATTTTAAATATTTCTTGATTATAAATTTTAATTATATTTTATTTTATAATTTTTCAAAATATTTATTTTTTATAAATTATAATTATATACAAATACATATTTACAAATAGTATTTTATTTCATATAAGAGAAACCTTTTTGCATGACACCTTTTTCTTGTGTATTTGAGGTTCCCATTCTTCTTCAAGACACCACTCTCTTGTATTTTTTTTTTTTAAATAATCATGTAGTATTCAAACCATAATACTTTTTTTATATTAGGTCGACCTAAAGTATTTTTAAATATTGTGACTCCATATTTAAAGGAAGTCGATTACACAACCTCGATTAAAGAATGAAAGTGCCAAATTATTCACACCAAGCAACATTTAGTGTGTTGTGCATTTTCTATTTTATTCATAACCCTAAGGTTATTTTTCATGTTTTTATTTTTTGTAAATTATTTCTCATGTATTTACAACAATTTTAATGAAAGGGATCCAATCGAATTATTTATCTTTTTACTTGTTTTTTATAAAAAAAAATTAATCAAACATTTTTTTTAATTTTAGAAAATGAAAATTTATTTTCAGAAGTAGTAAACAAGCACATCTTCGTGATAAGACATTTAAATTTTTTCCTTTATGTATATTATTACTTATGCTCTTGTCCATTCTTGCAGAAACTGACCCCAAAACACGTGTCACTTGATCATTGATAGAGACATAGAGTGCCATATTTAGAGCCCAAAATTCACTCCTCAAAAAAGCCCATATTTAGGCCTTAGTTTTTGGTATACTTGTACTAAGCTTATTTCTTTTGCACAAAAGTATATGAGAATATTCTTATGTAACAAATGAACATTTTTTTTATATAAATAGTATAAACAATTTTTACATCCTTTTGGTATTAACATCACTTCTTAGTTGAGTATATTGAGAGCACATCCCTTTTCAAAAGTGCTTCTATGAACTCAACTTATATTGTGTTTGGATAACACATGAGAATCAATTTTACTACACAAAAATCATGGTGACACCATGAAAAAGTAAAAACAACTATTTATTGCTTTGTCTTCACCATGAAAAATTAATTGATTATTTTTCATCATGAATCCAATCCAAAGTCCAAACACACTATTATTTGCATTATAAAAACAATTGACAGCTGCTCCACAATGCAAAAAGTATTGAGATTAATTTACTATAGTCCATTCTATTTAAATTCAAAAGTATTTCATATAAAAAATATCAAATGTATGTAAACGCAAGCAAGAATCAAGGGGTCAAATTCAATTATTTGAACGTAATGTATGAGTTGTTATAAATTTTTCATATTTATTTTTTATTCTTATGAATAAAAAAAAAAAGCAAGCAAGAGGAGAAATTATGTACACATGCATTGTGGCTGTTCTAAAACGTTCATTCGTTGCTTTCCATCTGAAACGTCACTGCTTTTTTGAGGAGTGAATTTTGGGCTCTAAATATGGCACTCTATGTCTCTATCAATGATCAAGTGACACATGTTTTGGGGTCAGTTTCTACAAGAATGGACAAGAGCATAAGTAATAATATACATAAAGGAAAAAATTTAAATGTCTTATCACGAAGATGTGCTTGTTTACTACTTCTGAAAATAAATTTTCATTTTCTAAAATTAAAAAAAATGTTTGATTAATTTTTTTTTATAAAAAACAAGTAAAAAGATAAATAATTCGATTGGATCCCTTTCATTAAAATTGTTGTAAATACATGAGAAATAATTTACAAAAAATAAAAACATGAAAAATAACCTTAGGGTTATGAATAAAATAGAAAATGCACAACACACTAAATGTTGCTTGGTGTGAATAATTTGGCACTTTCATTCTTTAATCGAGGTTGTGTAATCGACTTCCTTTAAATATGGAGTCACAATATTTAAAAATACTTTAGGTCGACCTAATATAAAAAAAGTATTATGGTTTGAATACTACATGATTATTTAAAAAAAAAAAATACAAGAGAGTGGTGTCTTGAAGAAGAATGGGAACCTCAAATACACAAGAAAAAGGTGTCATGCAAAAAGGTTTCTCTTATATGAAATAAAATACTATTTGTAAATATGTATTTGTATATAATTATAATTTATAAAAAATAAATATTTTGAAAAATTATAAAATAAAATATAATTAAAATTTATAATCAAGAAATATTTAAAATATATAAATTATATTTTATATTTATAATAAATAATTTAAATTGTCATATTATGTTATTTTTAAGTTGAAATAGATATGTAGTTTAGAGTCCACCAAAAAAAAAGATACTATATAGTTTAGAAAATCAAATATATAAATAAAGATAAAAGAAAGATAGTTTAAGATGATTGAGAAGGATATTTTTAACTAGTTGTGAGAATATATCAAAGAAAGAAGAGAAAAAAATGTAGAGAATATTTAATTGAAAGGGTGAGGAAAATAAATCATGCAAGTAAATCATATGACTTAAAAATCCATATTTTTAACATAAAAATTCTCTCTCTTTATCTCTCCCACATCATTACTTTCTATTTAACGGTCTCTCTTTCCCATTTAGTTACCACGAATGTAAACAAGTTAAATATCACTTATTTTAACACACTTTTTTATTATTAATTGAAATTTGTTTTTTTTTTTTTTGACAGAATTGAAAATTTAAATTTGTTATAAATCACAAAATTATGTGAATATCACTCTTTATTTAATGAACCCTACTTATGATTTTATAATTTCTATTAAATTTTAACAAATATAATAAAGTGTATTACTAGCGCTTCTCTTTTAAAAAAATAGTATTAATAAATAATTCAAATTAAAAAAAAAAACTAAATAACAATAAGAGAATGAATTGTAATTTTTAAATATTTTTTAACATTAGGATTTATTTGATTTACCATGTCTGGATGAGTTTAACGTCAATGTACTGTCAATAAGTGAAAAAACTTACACTGCTAGCTAATTAAAAATTATGATAAATATGACTTTTTAAGAGAAAATTTACCCCCAAAAAAAGAAGATAAAAGTCAGAAAAATTAGCATAAGCAACTGGAATATTGTTATTGGAAAATCCACCACTTTCAGGCACGTTCCTTTTCTCAACTTCGTCAACTTCAGAGGTTTCCACAAACATTTGAAACATGCTGCACTGCTTTTTCCTGGAAGATCTCCTTGCATTAACTCATGAAGGATCAACATGATTTTGTCGAACATTAGCATCATTCATCTCTTCACCATTTGTAACTTTGAGAATTTCTCCTGAATCTGGTGCTGACTGCCTTACTCTTTTACTTCCAACATTTGTAGAGGTTTCTGACTTGATGTCTCGGGATGCAGGAACATAGCCATCTTTACTCTCTTCACCTTCAAAATCAGCAGCATATCTTTTCATAGAAATAGGATTTGACCGCATACCAGCATGTTCTCCACCAGTACTTTCTGAGGCTGGTTTTGGGGACTCTTTCTGGATATTATTTTCCAAAGGAATACCACGAGCTTTAAAGGACTTGAAACACTTGTGACAGAATAGGATTGCCTTTACAAATGGGATGCAGTACACATACTTGGTATTACAATGTTGGCAAGATGTCCAGAATGTAGCTTGGTTGTTGGAACTGGTGGTGTTCGGATAAGAATTTGCTGCATCTGTGTCTCTGGCTCTGGATAAAGTAAACGGTGATTGCGGGAATCCAAAATAACTATCAACATAAGCATTAAATGGCTTCTTACACTGTTGACAGCATAAGGTTGCATTTACAACAAGGATGGAGTACTGGTACAAAGATTTACAATGTTGGCAAGATGTCCAGAATGTCCTCTGTCCAGCTTGGTTGTTGGAACCAGTGGAGTTTGGATAAGAATTCTTTTGATAATTTGCAGCAAACACATTCCTATTTGAGTAATGGTGTGAATCAGAACTCTTGTGATTATTTGTTGCATTTGCAGAGGCTCCAAACTTGATGTCATACAAAGAACGTTTTGTTTGGTCACTCAAGACCTCATTGGCTTGCCCAATCAACTTGAAAGCAGCTTCTGCACCAGCAAACTTATTCTTATCAGGATGAAGTAGCAGTGCAAGCCTCCTGTACTGTTTCTTTATGGCTGCTTCATCAGCCAACCTTTCAATCTGAAGAATTGCATACCAGTCCATGTCAGAGGTAGAGAGCGCAGCATTGTGAACCTCACAAATTGTAAGAATCTGAGTGATGTTTTCAACATCAGCGTACAGTTTTTTGGCCTTGGTAGCAAACTTGAGTGCCTCCACAAACTCACCTCTTTGCATTCTAGCTTCGGCAATTTTCCTAGCCCCTACAGCCTCGTCTTTGTTGCACTCCATGGAGGAATAATTCAAATCAAAATCCAACCAGCACTAAAACCTAGAAAGCGCAACTTGCGCAATTCTTTCTTTCTACCTATTGATCACAATCCAGAAGCAGCACATTAATTGTCACAAACAAACCTAACACGATGAAATTAAACCTAACTACCACATATCATGCAATGCTTAAATAAACATATCATACACGCAATGTATCAATTATGAAACCGAAAATTGGGCAATTTGGAGTTAAGATAAAATGTACCTGGTGAAGTTTGTTTGGCATACTAAACATCATAATCGAGGATGCCTGGGATTTTCATCTGATCTGAACACAATGCTTTACTTCGTTCTCCAAGTTGAAGATAGGAACACTGAGTTTTTCGTTCTGTAACGAGAAAATAAACAGAGATGAAGTCAGTCACAGTCACCGTGGCATACAGAGAAAGGAAATGCAAATGTAAAACCCTAAGATAAGATGAAAATTAAAGGAAGAGAAGAATGGAACTTTAGTTGCAATGCGACGCCGAGGTCCCAAAGCGGTGAGGAAATCAAAACAAGAGGAGAATGAAGATAGGAAATATATATCTATTTCTTAATTCTTAATTAGGAAATATATATATATATATATAAGAGTTTCTATGGTACCTCCAAAAATTTTGGGGATTTTGATACTGTTGTTTTTTAACCAATCAAATTGTATGTTATCTATCTTCTTATTAATTAAAAAAACTTTTGTTTTTTTCGAATTAGTCTTTGATTAATTAAAATATTTTTTAGAAATTTAAAATTACAACAATTTTAAATTAAAAAAAAATTTAAACATAAGTTTAGAAGTATGACCCCTAATCTTTTTTACCGGTAAACTAGGTTGAAGTCTGAACCCTAATCAAATAGATCCACACTAGATTTTGACATTGTGAAGTAGGGATGACAGTAGATAGGGTCTAGGTAGGGTACTATAGTATCCGTCTCTATACCTGTGTTTGAAAAAAATACCCGTACCCGCCCCATACCTGTTCAGGTAGCAACTTTAATCCACATTTCCATACCCGCTGGGTACCTATATACCCATATCCATACCCGCAACCCACACTTTACTTACACTTTACTTATATATAAAGTCAACAAATCAATTAAAAAAGTATTAATTAAAAAAATTACTACAACTAAATTGAAAATTCACTCTTAAATCATCCAAACATAACAATAAAAGCATTCAAATATAACCTTAAGTCATTCAAACGTGAGCCATAAAAAACAACATTATAAACATATATAATTATCTAACAAATCAATCTTAAATGTAATGTTCTAATCATTTAACATAGTCATTAGAAACTTAGACATCACGTGATATCTCTAAGACCTGTCGAAAAAAAATACATTGAAACTGATTAACTTATAATTATATATTAGAATACATGTGATGGTACTCCATATGAACAATTTTGTAGTTAGTTCAAAACAAAAAGAAACAAGTATATTAGAATGGGGGACCTGTTCAATGAGGTCTGGACGTGTGGGGTAAAAAGTGTATATTTGGGTCCATTTATGTTTTAATATAACTTTTACTAAATTTTATGTATGTAGTTGTGTTTAAATTTTATAAATTAAATTTTATATAAGTAGTTTGCTTTATATACTAAATTTTATATACGTAGTTTATCTAGTTATTAAAAAACTAAAAGTTATGATTTATATACATAGTTTATATACTAATTGATTAAGATTAATTTTCAACTATGCATTCACACACTGATAACAAAGTAAAGAAAAAATTTATCAAATAAAGTATGATTTATCTTGATTTTAAATTTGAAGCAATAAAAAAAACTTAAACATTCTATTATCAAAATCTTCTAAATTTGACAGAGTTTAGGTATCAATGGAGAAATTAGAAGTGTTGAGTTTGACAAATGAAGCAAGACAGGAAATTTGCTAGCTGGGAGCATGAGTGAAAATTGGCCTAAAATTTAATTCATATTATGTGTTTTTTTATAAGCAAAATAAAATTTATTATAAAAGCCATTGGACCAGCAAAAGATGTGTGCTTAAGAGCCAAGGATAAGAAATCACATATACATGATATTTCGTGCAGTACTATATGATAACAGCAAGTTCCAAAACTAAATCACACCCAATATACAATGTTTTCGAAATGTATTGGTCCATAATTCACGTAAAGGCATGATAAATTTAATTGTGCATCAGCAAAAGCTAAGGTTTCCTACCAATTCTCATTAAATTAATAATTAGTAATATATTTTTTTTCAGAATAATTAGTAATATATATATATATATATATATATATATATATATATATATAAGATATTTTAATTAAACTAATATGTATATGTATAATAAGTGCAGGGCGGGGTGGGTACTATAGTACCAGTACCTGCACCCATCCCCATTAAATTTCTGCGGGTAAATACTAACCCCGGATCCATCCCCAATAAACAGATATTTACCCTACTCATTTGCAGATATTTTTGTAGGTACCCATAGGGTCTAGGTATTCTTTGTCATCCCTATTGTGAAGTGAAACAATAGATCCACACACTGAAAGTGAATTTAATTAACAATTTGGGGGAGCATACAGACATAAAAGCATACATTATGCTGCACTTAATTTTTTTTTGAAAAAGCTAAAAGAAATTTTATTAGATGTAACAAAGATATTGCAGCACAATGTGTGCGTGCATGCAATCTTTACAAAACACCACGAAATCCAAGCCAAATCCCTACTAGAATTCCCAAGAATATACAGAACCCTTAACAACATATTGAGGAATTTCCCACCAAACCCCTAAACCCCAAAGTATCATAGAAATTGCTATTACTGATATTGGAATACTGTCTAATTAGCACAAAAGTGGCGTGACAACAAAATTGACATTTGCTGCTTCTAATATAAACCTTGCATACAGTCTTCCAGAACCCGCTGCTCCTCAAATATTTGCTAGTTTGATACTACCTGACTAATTGCAACTTTCGCCCTGACCAACCAACAATTCCCTGCATCAGGAAACCTCCTCATTCGATGTCTTCTATTTAGTTTAAACACTATTGGGTGAAGGAAATTAGGATCAGACTTCAACGTGGTTTATCGGTGAGGAGATTAAGATTCAAATTTCTAAACTTATGTTTAATTAGATTTTTTTAATTTAAAATAGTTGTAATTTTAAATTTAAAAAAATATTTTAATTAATCAAGAACTAATTTTAAAAAATAATTAATAAAAAGATAAATGACATGCAATTTGATTGGTTAAAAAATAACAGTATCAAAACTCCCAAAATTTTTGGATGTACCATAGAAACTCTCATTATAATATCATAAACTTCCCAGGCGGTGGAGTATTCTTATCTTGCAAGTTGTAGACGACAACTTCTATTGTGGAGTATTCCTGGGCGGTGGAGTATTCTTATCTTGCATTGAGGAAATTGCAAAGGAAGAGGACATGACAATTTCAACCAAAAAGACAAAACAGTTTCGTATCACCCAATTCAGAAAGAGGTGTAAATAATTTTAGTTCTGCAACTGAGGAAGAGAAGAGGTAACAACAGGGTGAACCAACTTGGCATTCCTGCTATGTATAAGAGAAGGAATGTAGCTTGAGAGTTAGGTCCATGACTGAGGTAGTGGATCACTAAACTTTCAGATCTTATAGTATATAGTATGTTGTGATTGTTATATGTTTAAATGTAATTTGGTCTGTTCCCTTAGGCATTTAGGAACCATCATATGTACTTAACCATTGGTTTTTTTATATGCAGGAAGAGCAACCAAGTGAGCCTGCAATCCCAGTTACACCACCATCACCAGCAGAACCCAAGCCACAACCAGTCTCTACTCCTTCACCAAAGGTGAGCCTAGTGTTAAATGTTAAACAAAATATATAACCTTTGTTCTTCCTCATTTTCAGAGTCCACGCTGAGCTCTAACAAAGGAGGAAAGTTCGTCATCGATTTGAGTTGCTGCAATGACGGTAACGGAAACGGTGGATCTAATGGCAGTGCCACGCCGGGGAGTGCGACGTCGCCAGCGTGCAACGCGAGGAGTAGTGGAGATATTTACGGTCTTTGGCCTTATTGTATGTATAGAGGTTGTGTGATGTCGGCGAGCGTGGAGGGTGAGGGGAAGTGCAGCAAGCCTACGATGGAGGTGAGCGTGCCACACGTGAATTGCACGGAAGATGCAGCGACATTTGTGGCTTTAGCCGCTGCCGTTGATCTGAGCGTGGATGCGTGCAGGCTTTTCTCTTAATGGCTGAGGAATGAGTTGTGCCAACAACTGGATTTGCTTGGCTGATTCCGTCGATTTTCTTTGTTGTTTCATGTTTTGCCCCTATCGTTTTTTTAAATTTTTTTTGTTGGGTTGTTCATTTTGAGTGAGGCATTTTACTACCAACAAACAATTTACAAGCTGTACAAAGGAAGGAGAGTATTAGAGTGGGCGCTGTGTATTCACGTGTGGCTTTTCATTGATTTTCTCTCTCTTTTTTCATTAGTTATGGGAAATCAAGATAAAGCTTTTTTGTTTTAAATATTTTTTGAATTATAGAATGTTTCTCGCTGTATCTTTTTAAGATGTAAATGGTAGTCTCTGAACATATCGCTTTGTTGATTAAAAATAAAATGGATATTTGATGCTTTACTACAAATTGACATGCGCTAGCCTTTAGGGGTTTCTTTTTGTTGTTTTTAATGTTCGAATGACAACCTTTCTCCCACAACAATGGTCGTTGGCTTTGTATGTCACCTGTAGCTATGCATCTACCAGGGAGAAGAAGATATAAAGGAGGAAATGGAGAAGTAGTCATTGGCTTTCAACGGTGACAAAGAAGCCTGGTTGTTGTAAAAAAAAATTACAATTTTTGAAACTGACAAATTAGTCCATCATCAATATACTGACAAATATTAGTCCATCCCATTCATCAAGGACGTGGCAATCCGTTTGCACACATGGAGTGTCACGTAACAAAGTCAAATGCCACGTGTGCGCTCACGTTAAGGATAACGGAGGTAGGTTAACGCAGGATTAATTTGTCACATTTTTTACATATTCGGGAACTAAATTCAAAGTTTTCATTTTTCAGGAATCAATTTGTCAGCGCCACACACTTTTAGAAACCAAATGGATATTTACCCACTCTAAAAAGTATAAAACAATCTCTTTCCAAAAACACTATTATATCAAACTGCAATTATATTATGGAAATTACAGAATTATCGTACAAAAGAAAACAATGCAAGTTTTCTCTTATAAACATACAACATTCAAAGAAAATCAAGAAATGTCCAAGATATTACAAGACAAATATGGAACAACGAATAATATGCACTCAATTGATCCCTTCACTTCCGTCCATGAAAGAACCTTTTCTTTATAATCTTTTCTCCCATATACCTCTATCAAAGTTGTACCAAATAAAATTAACGAAAGAGTAAAGACAATAAATGTATTTTAAATTATTATCATATATTGATTGATATGTGCCAATTAATACTTACCTTCCAAGCATCATTACAGTAGCTCGAGGATTTGTACCCGGTGAACGACGAAAAGTGGATCCATCAATTACCCTCAGAGCTTCCACCCCAATAACCTTATAATTATGATCAACAACTTTACCAGATTGCCACCCACCATGGTAATGCCAAATTGTTAGCACAGTGTCTATGCAATACTGTTCTAAAGAGAAGGCAGCATTGGCATGTTTAGGCCTCAAGTTCACGGGTAAGTGCAACATCAAGTCTATTAGAGCTTGGACCGGCATGTTGTGGTAGCGGAACTTTGAGAATGCTTTTGAGTTGATCACATCTATGATGGTTTTCATGCCTTCAACACATATCTTTAAGGCCTCTGGGTCCTGAAAATAGTTAAAGGTAACTGATGGGTTATCATTGGGGTTTGTGGTTATGAGCTCCAAATGACCGGTGGACCGTGGTCCTATGATCTTTTCAAGTATGACTCCTCCTTTGAGATTTGGATTTGTGGCTAATGATCTAATGGTGTCTGCAACACTTTCCCTAGCTTCTGGGGTAAACGTGGAAGGCTGGCCAGACTTCAAATGAGAACAAATTTCAGAGTAAGTCACCTTTATAAGTAAAAATTCTAACTTCAAGTGTTGAGATTTAAGAGAGAATATATTGAATGAATTTTTTGGCATTCAAGGGTATTTGGAAAAGCTTATACAAAACTTATTTGAGCTTATCAACATGACTTATGATTTTTATACAATTTTTATTGATTTCAATAATTTTTTCATGATTAAATTTATGACACTACTTTGAAATGATGAGCAAACCTGTTATGTGCTTCATTCTCACCCGACTGTTTCATTATGAAACTTGGATTAAATTTTTTATATCTTTCTCATCAAAACTATTATCATTCACATGATGACACGTGGGCTTTTTCTAATAATAAATACCTTTCATTAAATATGAGTTACAAAATTTAGATGAATACTCATATATCATCATTTAATTAAAGAACTTAGTAGCAAGGTTCTTTCCCTCCCTTAAACTGTGAATTCAACTCGACCAAATTTATCAAAGTATGATATATCCAATACAAAGCCCAAATAGTTAATTGAGGCTGCAAGCAGCATATGGGATACTGACCTGGTTTGACACAAATTGAAAAATCCCTTGAAGCCTTTCAAGACCAAGAATGGCCCAAGCTCAATCCACTGGCTGCTTCAATGAAGCTACCAAACTTAGTGATGCCCACTGTTTGGACCAGAGAGACTTCAACAGGCATAGGGAAGGAACCAATAGAACGTTCATTGGATTATCTTCCATCCCTTGACCCACCAATGGCTGATCCAAAATCACTTTGACTCCATGAGCCTCAAGATGGTTAGCAGGACCAATCCCACTCAGCATCAGCAACTGTGGGCTTCCAATTGCACCAGCTGATAAAATTATCTCATTCTTTGCTTTTGTGCTTAAGTATGCTCTATGCATGACTCCCAATGCATCTTTGAAAATTACTCCATAAGCTTGTTGCCTTCTTTTTTCTGTAAAAAAAATTCAAAAACATTATCATCAGCTTTAGGTGTCTAAAATTCATGACAAAACAATGAACTAAAACCTATTTAGATAAACGTTTTCATAAACACTTATAGAAGAAGACAATAAGAAGTAAAATGAATTAAAGTCAATACGTGTATAAGTTGATTTTAACTTATAAAAAAGGTTCCACTTATTCTTTCTTCTCTTATGAGTATTTATAGAAAAGTCTATTTAAACAGACATTAAATCGGTGAGGCATCTATATTCTTAAATCCTTACCTGTGTTATACTTAAATAGTATCTTCTGCACTGTGGCATGGAGATAAACAGAAATCCTCTTGGGATCAGCATACTGTAACAAATCAGCTGCAGTGTGCCTGTTACCCTCCTTATCAAAAATTGTCCCTCCAACCTTAGTCCCATATAAATGATCAAAAGTAAAACCATTGTAGGGCAACACACCTGATTCAGCAACCCATTCCTCACTGCTGATTGCCACTGCAGCATAGGGGGCTCAAAGGCCACCTTTTCTTCAACCCATTTATATGAGTCCTTAGCCAAAGTTTCATTCCAACCAGAATCCCTTATGTACTTGGAGCTAGCCCTTGAATAGAACCCTGCATTCAAGACAGAGCCACCACCAAGGACACGAGCCCTGGAATTGAGGACCCCATCTTTGGATATGAATGGCTGGGAAAATGATGAAGGGCTTATGTCAGCGAGGGAATTCACAAAGTTCTTTATGTTGATTTGCTCAGGGTTTGTGTAAGGAGAGCCTCCCCTTTCAAGGACTAAAACTCTTGCACCTTGTGAGAGAGTTGCTGCTAGTGGACACCCACATGTTCCTCCACCAATGACTATATAGTCATAAGTTAAGATTGGTGGAGCAGAAGTTGCTTCTCTTACAAATGTGTACTTTGGAGCTGCATGGACACATAGGAAGATATCAAAGAAAATGGATGATGTGAAAGGAGTTCCAAAAGAGACACTAATACCTACCTAACTAATAACTATCAATCAAATGAAACCTTAGTTGTTCTTCTCATTTTTCTATTCTCAATTCTTTCTTTAGAAGGTTGAAGAAAAGAAAACAATTACAACTAATAATAAAGTCAACTCTGTAACAATATGGGAACATAATAAAAATTTTGAAAATGAAAAGTAGTGTACCACAACAAAGCATTACCTTTATCAGGATGAGATAATACACTAAGGAACGTGCACCCAGCAAGAAATGCCCATATAAATTGCTCGAACACCCCTCCCATTGATGTCTATCTTCACTTGTTAGAAGCTTGAATAATCTGCATGTCTTCCCAAGGAATCGAAGCCCTTTTTATATAGTATTATAATAACCAGAAAATTGAAGTCACTACTTCATGCACTACCCTTTGCTCTTGCACATAAATTATGTTTGTTCAACAACATTCAATTTGCGTCTCATTCCATACAAAGATTAAGTGTTCTTGAAACTTGTCGAAATGCATGAAGATTGACGGTGACATCAATTGAATCTCTTAAATTCCCTTACAAATTATACTTCAAAATAAATTGTGTTAATTTAACCAAAAAATATTAACAGCCAACGTCATTGTTGTATCACACGCATAACAAAATAGTTTATATAAACTCTCAAGATTATAGGAAAAAGAAACACGACACGTAAAAGTATTTCGTTATCCAAGACCTTTCTTACAAATTAAGTTAACCTACATTATTAACACAATATATAACAGTAAATTCCACTTGATCATGAGTCTACTAATCAACGTTAGATTTAATCTGGATATGAATCCCAGCGATACGCCAATAAATAAATAAGTAAACTATTTAATTTTTTTATTAAAAGTATATTGAAATTTATTATCTTAAGAGTAAATAATATATATAAGGACAGCGTAAAGAAATTTTATATTGACACTGGTTTGTTAATATTTATAATAATTATTTTAAAAGTTATACTAACAGTCACTTTTGATTAGTTGACCGTATAAACCTTTTTACATTAACAGTATAATGTGTTAGTTTTAGATGTGATTTCTTTTAACTATAGTGTAAGTTTATTATGACAAATTTTCTATGATCTTCACGTTGAAACAATATTTACAACAATACTCTAATATTTTATCTCTCTAGAGTAATATCTTCTTTGTAGAATTTTTATATCTTTCAACAAAGTCTTATTTAAACATTTTTTTATAAATTTAAAAAAATGAATAAACAAATATGTTCTTAATGTATGAATAAATTATATTCTCAAGTCTTGTACAACATTGTATGTTTTAATATCTACATTTTTTGAAAAATCATTTAAAAAAATGGTGATTCTTAAGAAAAAAAGTTGTAACAAATAGGCCCAATATCAACTGCTTTTTTTTTTTAAAAAAAAATGTTGTTATGATTGTAAACAAATATATAAATTAACTTCTAATTTTTTTTAAAAAAAATCTCTAAAAATTAATCACTAGATTATTTTACATCAATATCACTTTTTTTTAATTTGTAATAAACTTGCCCACTATAGATAGATTTGTTTTTATGCTAATCTTCCGTACAGTTCCCGTACAAGTTACATCTATAAATAATTAATCCCCTTATGTTAGATTTGAATTTGTATAGTCTTAGTGAGTCATGCTTTTCTTGTACATCAAGTATCTCATGATTTGAGTTTTTTTTATTAGGAATTAAAGACAGATACCGGGAGTTTACAACAAGTTTAGTGAAATTAGTAGAACTGCATTAAAATTTAGTATCAGAAATTTTGTCATCTATGATCATATCAAGCTCAAAAAAAGAATTATGTACCGACAAAATTAGTTTAATGTCTAACATAATATTTGAATACCAAAGTCTTAAATAATAATAAAAAAAAAAAGTGATAACGTAAGAGTTGATGAGGAGTTTTATAATATCAAAGATTAATTTGTTTTTTGTGCCAATCTCATGATTCTTGTGTAAGTTACATCTAAGTGACTTTACAATTATGAATAATAAAATTGTAAATACATATTTGGCCTCAGATTTTTAGGGTATTGATGTAAACAGTAATTTGGATCAATGTATTAAGTTCATTTTAGAGTTAAAAATGCAGCTTTATTGGCAATGAGGAGGGATCCACTTATTCTAAATAATTACTTTAAAAGTCATACTATTAGATTTCAAGAAAATAAATGATGATAACGAGGAATAACTCTGTTAAGTGGATCCCTTCTCATTGGCCATCACTTATATACATTTTGTGACTTGTGAGGGTAATCATGCGAAGAATAAGAAGTGGTCCTCTCCGGGTGGGTCCGTGAATCTCTCGTCTTGCTTCTGGGATAAGTTATACCAATAACTTAACCATTTTGCATTTCACTCTTTTTCTTCTTTCATTTAATCGACAATGTTACTGCCTTTGACTTTCTATGTACCATGAATACTACATTACTAGGGTTTGGGGAAAAAATTACGTACTTCATTAACAAAGGCCTGATTGCGTAGTATACCGGTGGGGTATTCGGCCATATGAGTAGCCGAATACCTTTCACCACAGAGAAGCCGAATATAGGTGTTCGGCCTAAATCTGGCTGAACACTTGTCTTTAACGAACAACTGCTTATATCGTCAAATACCATTATGGGGGTATTCGGCGCTACCCCAGCCAAATACTAAGCACAGTACTCAGACGATACAGATTCCCTTAAGTGACTATTATCAAGATAAACTGGAGATTAGGAGATAATTAAACCATCTTAATCAATATGGACCAATCATTAAAGAATGGCCAAGGCCCATAAGGGTCCAGGTCCAACAAGATAAGTATAAAAAGGGGTACACCCCTCAAGGTAAAGGACTTTTTGACCCTCATTTATTACTCACATTAAATGTTTTGAGCCAAAACCTGACTTGAGCGTTGGAGTGCCTTTTGCAGGTACCCCCCCCATCATTCGTATAGGAGGATTCGGACATCTACAGAAGGCTTTGGAGTAAGGAGTAGAAGATCACCCAACATCCTCAGACAGGAACATTTTGGCGCCCACCGTGGGGCCCGGTAAAACTTACCCCATAGCCCCTCAAGGAATGGTTACTACCCGAAATCACGCACACATGGACATACCTGAACCATCGATAACAGCCAGACAACAGCACCTCGTCGGTGAAAACGTGGAGCATGTGGAAGATCAAACGAATTTGTCGTCAGAGTTAAGACAGCTAAGAGCCGATATATCCATGATGAGAAGGCAACACGCACAAGAGATATCGACCCTTCGACAAGAAAACATTGAGCTGAGGAATTTGAATTGATCATGGAGACCCGAGGATCTGACACCAGACAAGCAACAGGAGGTTGAGTCTGAGGTCAACCTTAGTAGCCATGGAATAACCAATTGGCCTTCGACCTTTACCGCAAACACTCAGTCACACCACTGCAGGCATCCTTTCATTTTCGGAATCATGGAAACTCGTCTTCCCCCAAACTGGAAGAGCCTCAGTCTAGACCGGTACGATGGTAGCACTGACCCGGATGAACACATAGTTGTATATGTCACCCAAGTTAGCCTCTACACCGCCGAAGACGCCATCCTATGTAGAGTGTTCCCCACGTCCCTGAAGGGACAAGCTCTAAATTGGTTCACACGGCTCCCACCCAGTTCCATCGACAGTTTTGAGACGCTTGCGACTAGATTTGGCAACCAATTCGCAACGAGCAGACCTCATCACTTGACTTCTGTCGCACTGGTGAACATTCGGCAAGAGAAGAAGGAATCCCTTAGAATGTTCATGGAGAGGTTCGACCAAGTTTCCCTAAACATCTGAAACCTTGATCCAGCAGTAGCCATGCATCATCTCGTGACGGCTCTTAAGCTGGGGGCTTTCGTCAATAGTCTCTGTAAAAAATCGGCGCTAGACATGGACGACCTCAGCCGAAGGGCAGCAAAGTACATGTAGATGGAAGAGTTGTCAGAATACCGGAACCAAGTCTGAGCGGAAGCCAGCACAGGGAGGAAGGAGCATGAAAAAGACAATCCGGGGAAGAGTAAGGACAAGTTTCACAAGGAACGGGAGTACCATGGCTCCTGATATGCTGCCTACACCCCCTCAACACTAGCCGCTCCCGGATACTCGAACAGGCTCTGGCAAAAGAAATATTGGCGATGCCAAAGAGAGCCAACACCCTCCCAAAAGCCGACTACAGCAAGCAGTGCCGATACCATCATAATAGAGGTCACTCGACCAAAGAATGTACAACACTCAAAGACAACATCGAGGACCTCATTAAGATAGGGCATTTCAAAAATTTCCTCCACGACCCTAGAGCCGAAAGGCCACAGTTCTCGAAGTACAGAGGCGATGAAGGAACTTACAGGAGGGACTCCAGCTACAACCGAGAACATGACCAAAGAACCGAAAGACCGAGAAGCAGGTCCCGGGAGCGGCACGAAACAAAACCATCCAAACCCCGAAAGGTCATAAATACAATTGTGGGAGGATTCGCTGGTGGAGGAAACACCTCGTCGGCCCGGAAAAAACATCTCCGATTGGTCCAATCAGTCAACATGACGTCGGCCATAAGCAAACTTAAAATGTCGCCCATCATATTCACCGACGCAGACTTTCAAGGGTCTGATCCCGTACAGGATGACCCAATGGTCATCAGTATAGACATAGCAGACTGCACAGTCCGAAAAACTCTGGTAGATCAAGGGAGTTCAGCCGACATCTTGTATTGGAGTACCTTCAAGCAGCTGGATATACGGGAAGGGAAACTTATGACCTATGACGAACCCCTAGTCGGATACGCAGGAGAGAGGGTTAACACCAGGGGGTGTATAGAGTTAGACACAACTTTCGGTTATGGCGAGAAGGAATGCAAAACTATAAGATTTAAATATATAGTAGTGCACGCCAACTCCTCGTACAATATACTGCTCGGACGTCCATCTCTGAACGCTCTCGGAGCTATAGTCTCCACTTCACACCTTGCCATGAAATTTCCTTCATGCCGAGGCACAGTCATCACGATTCATGCTAACCAAAAGGCGGCCAGGGAGTGATATCTGGCCAGTCTCAAAGTTACCCAACTGAAAGAAGAATAGTATAGGGCGGTACATTTGATCTCGGCACCCGAACCTTCAGGCCCAACCCTGGACTTGGATCCCCGGGCCGATGAAGGCAAGCGGGTCGAACCAAACGAGGAGATCGGTACGTTTCATATTGGAAAAATAGCGACCCAGATCACATACCACGGCAGCAACTTGCCAGAAAAAGACAAGATTTAGATCCAAAATGTTGTGAAGAAAAACGCCGACCTATTTGCTTGGAGAGCCTCGGATATGCCGGGTATCAACCCGAAATTTCACTGCCATAAACTAGCAATATGCCGAGAAACAAGGCTTGTTGCTCAAAAGAAAAGGAAAATGGGTGAAGAAAGACGAAAAGCTGTAGAAGAAGAGGTAGCTAAGTTGATAACGGCCCACTTCATCCGAGAAGTCAAATATACCACTTGGTTAGTCAATGTGGTTATGGTAAAAAAGGCGAACGGCAAATGGAGAATGTGCACAGACTATACGGATCTAAACAAAGCCTGTCCAAAGGATGCATATCCGCTACCCAACATTGATCGATTAGTTGACGGGGCAGCCGGACACTCCTGCCTCAGTTTCTTGGACGCATATTCAGGATACAATCAGATCCGAATTTACCCACAAGACAAAGACAAAACGGCCTTCATAACCAAATCAGCTAACTATTGCTACAAAGTCATGCCCTTCGGATTGAAGAACGCCGGAGCTACATACCAAAGGCTGATGGATAAGAGTTTCCAAAGACAGCTCAGACAAAACCTGGAAGTATACGTTGATGATATGGTGGTCAAATCTGCAAAGGTCGAGATGCACACAAATGACCTGGAAGAAATCTTTGCCGAAATCAGAAAGCACAATATGCGTTTGAATCCCGAAAAATGTGTTTTTGGTGTACAAGGGGGAAAGTTTCTGGGTTTTATGTTAACATGCCGAGGCATAGAAGCAAACCCTGATAAGTGTCAGGCTGTGATTTCAATGAGAAGCCTGAAAACACCAAAGGAGGTCCAGAGGCTCGCTGGAAGAATCGCCTCCCTATCGCGATTTCTACCTAGGATAGCCGAAAAGGCGAGACCCATCATGCAATTTTTGAAGGTGAACAAGAACTTTTCATGGAACCCACAATGTGAAGAGGCTTTTCAAGAACTAAACAAAACCCTTTCGGCACCACCCATACTCAAGAAACCAGATCCCCAGAAAAATCTGATACTATACATCTCAGTATCCCAAGAAGCCATTAGCGCAGTGATGGCACAAGAACATGAGCAAGGCCAGGCTCCCACATATTTTATGAGTCGAGTGCTACAAGAGTCCGAAACTAGGTATCAAACAATAGAGAAAGCGGCTCTAGCACTAGTCAATGTCGCAAGACGCCTAAGGTAGTACTTCCAAGGCCATCAGGTGATTGTCAGAACCGATTATCCCATTGAAAAAGTACTAAAAAAGCCTGAGCTGGTCGGATGGATGATGGCGTGGTCAGTAGAACTATCAGAATTTGACATCAAATACGAGCCGAGAGTTCCTATAAAAGCACAATTTTTGGCAGACTTCATCAGTGAACTACACCCGACCGAGAACTTTGATGACGAGTGGTGGGTAGTGCATGTCAACGGATCGTCCAATAAAAAAGGAAGCGGGGCAGGCATCATGATAGAAGGACCAAACAAGATACTACTCGAGCAGTCTGTGAGATTCGGATTTAAAGCGTCCAATAATCAAGCCGAATACGAGGCCTTATTGGCCGGACTCATACTAGCAAAGGAAATGGGAGCTCGGAAAGTAGAATGTAGGAGCGATTCCCAAATTGCAGCTTAACAGATTAATGGTGCTTTCCAGGTCAAAGACCCACAGTTGCTGAAGTATTACCACACCTTCATGCAACTGAAACAAGAGTTCGACGAGGTCCGAGTAAAGCATGTTGCTCAAAAACACAACGACCGAGCTGATCAACTTGCCAAATTGGCCAGTACTCAGAAGCCCGAACAGCTAAGGATGTTCATTCAAGAGGTATTACCATAACCAAGTGTGACTACCGAGGAGTGCCTACAGATCTCAGCACCTAAAGATAATTGGATAGCTGACATCCAGCAATATCTGTCGAAGGGCACCCTTCCGGATGACAAAGGCAAGGCCAAGAAGTTGCAAACCGCGGCAGCAAGATACGTCCCGGTCATCGGGGAGTTGTATAGAAGAGGGTTTTCCACACCATTACTCAAATGCCTTGACAAGGACCAGGCCGAATATGTCATAAGAGAACTGCACGAGGGTATATGCGGAATGCATTCGGGTGGCCGAACAATGTCCACTCATGTACTCAGAGCAGGGTATTATTGGCCGACCCTCAAGACTGATTGTATCGAATATGTAAAAAAGTGCGACCAATGCCAAAAACATGGTAACCTCTTGCACCAGTCGGCCGACGAACTACACGCTATTTCGTCACCCTGGCCTTTCGCTGTATGGGGAACAGACATCTTGGGACCTTTTCTTATAGCTAAGGGACAGTGCAAGTTCCTGATAGTAGTCATCGATTACTTCACAAAGTGGATAGAAGCTGAACCTCTAGCAACAATTATGGCCCAAAATGTACAGAAGTTCCTATGGAAAAACATAATCACACGTTTCGGCATCCCTTGCGTAATCATCACCGATAACGGCTTGCAGTTTACGGATAAGAAATTGAATACCTTCTTGGAAGGCCTGGGAATAAAACACAGGGTGACCTCAGTCGAGCACCCACAAACGAATGGACAAGCTGAATCCGCCAACAAAGTCATCTTGGGAGAATTGAAGAAGAGACTGGGTGCTGCTAAAGGCACATGGGCAGAAGAGATACCCGAAATCTTGTTGGCTTACCGGTGCACCCCACAGACAATGACCAAAGAAACACCGTTCAGAATGGTGTATGGAACAGAAGCCATGATTCCAGTAGAAGTAGGGGAACCCTCACTCCAGAAGCAACACTTTGAAGCTGCCAAAAATGAAGACTCTTTAAGACGGGAACTCGATCTGGTTGAGGAGGTACGCAACCAAGCATACCTCAATACTGAAGCATGCAGGCAGAGAATGACCAGAAGGTTCAACTCAAAGCTGAAGCCAAGGGATTTTAAAGAAGGAGACTTAGTCCTAAGAATGCAAGGTGAGGCACGAAGAGATACCCGAGAAGGGAAGCTGGCCGCCAATTGGGATGGGCCATTCAAAATCCGGCAAAACCTCAACAACGGTGCTTACTAGTTGGAAGAGCTTTCAGGAAAGGTGGTGCCGAGAACATGGAACTCGACACACCTTAAGTATTATTTTAGTTGATTATGTAATCGGGTGTTGTACTCTTTTTCCTTACTCGATTTTTTATCCTTAAAAAATGTGAAAGGGTTTTTACCGAGGAGGTTTTAACGAGGCTCACCTTTTCAAATAAATCAATGAAGTTTATCTTGCCTACCTACTATATGACTATTTTTCAGCACCATTCGAATTTTCTCACAAATGGTTTCCCTCCCGAGTACTCCTACTCGGCTAAGGATGTACCATTCGGATTTTCTTGCAGATGGTTTTCCTCCCGAGTACTCCTACTCAGCTAAGGATCTACCATTCGGACTTTCTCACAAATGGTTTCCCTCCCGAGTACTCCTACTCAGCTAAGGATGTACCATTCGGATTTTCTTGTACATGGTTTCCCTCCCGAGTACTCCTACTCGGCTAAGGATGTACCATTCGGATTTTCTTACAAATGGTTTCCCTCCCGAGTACTCCTACTCGGCTAAGGATGTACCATTCGGATTAATTTCACAAAAAACTCAAGCGATGATCTCCATAGTCAATAAAGGAAGAGAAATCTATTCTTACGAAGTTATAGATTGCAATTAAGTTTGCAAAAACATTCTAAGTATAAATGCATGAAACGAAGGCCGAGAAGTAAATACTATTTCATTAATCACAAAAGAAGGTTACAAAAAATCTCTCACAAAACAAAAACAGGCTCTAACGGCCCAAGTAACAAATGTCTCATTCGGCTGGATCCTCTTGGGCCACGGCATTGGCAGCATCCTCCTTGTTCTCGTTCATACCAGCATCACCATCATCATCCGGAGCTGACTGGTGCAGAGGATTCTCAAGAACCGCATCCTCAGGGATATCATCAATAGGAAGCAGGCGGCCTTGGAAGACATCCTTGTCCATATCGAAAACGGTAGGGTTTCGGACGTCATAGAAAAACAGCATTTGCCGAACGACATAAAGGAACCCGGCTTCATGTTCAGCAATAATTTTATCTTGCGCCGAACCAATTATTTGCTCATTGGCAGAGCGTTCGGCGTCCCTCTCCTCTCTAGCCTGAGCCAATAGCGCCTTTAGACCCTCAATCTCTTCAGCTTGAAGTTTAGCATCCTTTTCGGCCATTAGGATCTTGGTGTTCAAGTCATTAAGGTTAACCGAAAGGTGCTTCACCTCGTCCTTCAAACGAGCGTTGTCGTCTGCAAGAGCTATGTTGGCCTCCAGGGCTTGATGGTTAGAAGCTTGAGATTCTTTCAAACTCTTCTTCAGCTTCTCGGTCTCCTTCAATGGAGTCGTGAACATATGATAAGCAATGGCCGAAGCCCTTGCTTGAAACTCACAGTAAGCCGACCAGTTGGATGCGGCGTCAGCCTTATTCAGGATATCCTTTCCGGCCTCGAAAATGTCACTGGAACTAACCATTTTCTTCGACCGAAAATCCCTTGAGAAAAAGCCCTCGGCAGTCAATGCAGGGATAGAAGCCAGCGACCCCGAAGCCGAAAAGTCCAATGTTTGCTGTTTCAGCTTCTTTGATTTTTCTTCCTTCGAAGCCTCACGGCTTCGGTGCCTTTTCTTGTGGCCTTTATCCTTGCTTTTCTTCTCTCCTACCGGAGGGGGTACAGTATCCACTGGACAAGGCCTCGGTGTAGGTTGCTTCACAACGGGAGGAACAGAAGCAACACCCGAAGTGTTCCCCGCAGCCTGAGCCCTGTTCTTCCTAGCATTTCAGAAGGAAAGGACATCACCACCCGCATCGGCCATAATACCTACACCCCACAAAACACTTAGTCAGACATAAGAACCAAGTATCAAATAACATAATAGAAAGAACCGAAGCCTTACCACACATATCAGCTATAACAGTTGAAGAATTAAACAAGGCCACGAGCTGCCTATCCGAAAGCTTTCGGGGGAGGGACTCAAGAAAGAGGAGGTCCTCACGTTCCCTTTCGGTCATCATAGATTTCGGAAATTTATCATAACGCCGAGGGTTTCGTTCCCAATAAAAAGGAAATAAGGGCTTCCCATCCTTATCATAGAAATGGTTAGCCCCTATATTCGGCTTCACTACCACTTTAAAGAAGCCGGTTTTGAAACTTTTGTAAGAGGTGGTGAAAGATTGGAACAAGGACCTTTTCGGTTTCCTTATAAGGGATACCCATAAACCACTCTTAGGCCGAGTACAAAAATAATACAAAAATACACTCACCGAAGGCTCTATAAAATTAAAAATACAAATGGCACGGAAGGCCTGGATCGCAGCCCACCCGTTCGGATGCAACTGAGAGGGTGCCATATTTAAAACCCGAAGCACCCCCATAGTAAAATCATCAAAAGGAATTGTTACATGTAGGTCGCGGAACACGCAATCATACATATAAAAGAAATCCCTCGAAGACGGACCCTTTCCCATGAAAACAAATTCGGCATTTGTTTCACGTCGACAACACTGTAAAGCTATAGGACATAACTCATCCTCAACAATGGAAGAAATATCGACATAATTTACAAGGTTGGAAACACTATGCCTATCATCATACCGAGACCAATAGGACCCAACCTCCCCGTGTACCCATTCGTACCCCTCAAGGGTAATCGGCAGGAACACTCGTTTCCCTTGTGTAACCCGAGGTTTACACCTCAGTTTTTGGCTGGAATCATCATTCCTAGCCGAATGGGACACTATGTTATCACCCACTCCCTCTCCGGCAGGAGGCGAAGAGGGGGATGATGATGGACAAGACGAAAATAAAGACAAAGAAGCCGAAGACTCCCCACTAGCCGATACAGATGACCGAAGGTCAACCACCTCGATTCCCCCAGAAAGCTTATGACTGGACGAACTCATGGTAACGATAAATGAAAGAGAAAAAAGCCGAACTCTCGTACCTTGGCTAAGACGAAAAAGGAAGAAGCAAGAAAGAAGTATTCGGCTGAAAGCGAAAAACGAAGTGTTTGCTGGATTGTAAATAAGGGATGCAAAGACGACATCCCTCATCCTATTTATAGGGCCCAAGCCCATAACCGTCCAAAGGGTTCAAGTATTGCCAACCATTGGATTAACCATGATCTAACGGTTCACAAAAATGCAACTCCTCGATCCCATCACATAAATGGTTTTTTCAGTATAATGGCAGGATTTGAAACGGCACAACGAGACGCGCGTTTCGAATCAAAGCCTCTTCATCATCACTACTTACTCGAGGCTGGGGGGCATGTATACCGGTGGGGTATTCGGCCATATGAGTAGCCGGATACCTTCCACCACAGAGAAGCCGAATATAGGTGTTCGGCCTAAATCTGGCCGAACACTTGTCTTTAACGAACAACTGCTTATATCGTCGAATACCATTATGGGGGTATTCGGCACTACCCCAGCCGAATACTAAGCACAGTACTCGGAAGATACAGATTCCCTTAAGTGACTATTATCAAGATAAACTGGAGATTAGGAGATAATTAAACCATCTTAATCAATATGGATCAGTCATTAAAGAATGGTCAGGGCCCATAAGGGTCCAGGCCCAACAAGATAAGTATAAAAAGGGGTACACCCCTCAAGGTAAAGGACTTTTTGACCCTCATTTATTACTCACATTAAATGCTCTGAGCCGAAACCTGACTTGAGCGTTGGAGTGCCTTTTGCAGGTACCCCCATCATTCGTATAGGAGGATTCGGACATCTACAGAAGGCTTTGGAGTAAGGAGTAGAAGATCACCCAACATCCTCAGACAGGAACACGTAGTTTTGTTTGTTACTTTTGCAAGAAATGTCTCTACGATGATCTTTTATTTTTGTTGTTTAAATACAGTAAGGGTATCTCCCGTTATTTTTCACACTATATTATATATTCTTTTATTGTGACAGCAATCATTTAAAGTTAATTAATTATAATAAAATTACTATATATATTTCTTAAAAATAAAATTTTATGATTCGTTTAAAAAAGACTAAAGCATTTATTTAGCACGTGTTTAAATTATCTGTGGAAAAAATATTTTAATAATCAATTGTTCCCTGGGCTTGAGTTGAGACCCAATATGCATAATGAGTTAACTCATCCAAAAGTATTATACCTATAAAACCTAAGTATTATCAATGCAAGTTACCTAAGATACATTTAAGGATAGTGAATTATATTTTGACTCTTACTTTATTATTACTCAAGACATGGTAATATTACCCTTGAAAGGATTTGGCCCTCAAATTAAACAATTCAATCCAACTCAAACATAGGAATGGCAAAAAAATCCACGCCCGCGGATATCCGCGGATAAAATCCGTCACGGATAGAAGATGGATAGTGGATACCCGCGGGTAACGGGTACGGGTTTTTTATTTACCCGCTCATTAACGGGCGGGTACGGGTATCATACTATCTGTGCCCGCGGATACCCGCTACCCGTAAAATTACTAAATTACCCTCATATATATATATATATATATATATATATATATATATATATATATATATATATATATAATTTAAAATCACTAGTTTTTGCTCTTGATACTAGTAAATATTATGTCTAGAGATTCAAAATCACATTATAAGATTCTTATTTCTTTTATTTTTTTAAATTAAAGACATGTAATTTTCACATAAAAATTCAATTAACTACACATTTGATTCTTTATTCTTCTTGTAGTAAATTATATGATTTTATTTCCAAATTTTATTGCACATAAAAGATCTATTTCTTAGTATTTCTTCTAAAAAAATCACTTTTTTTTTTAAAATTTTTTTTTTTTAATATGAAATATCCATGGGTATCCACGGATACCCGGGGATATAAGAAAAACCCGCGGATTTTTATCAAATGGATATCCGGCGGGTAACGGGGAGGGTAACGGGGCGGATTTTCTCCGACGGGTCGGGTAGCGGGTAACCACTATCTGTGCCCGACCCGACCCGTTGCCATCCCTACTCAAACATCTATAAATATATTTAGTCTAGAAAATAAATATTTATTACGTACCATCTTTACTAACTTAAGCATTAGAGCATCTTTTACAAATATTCAGCCCTTCCTCACAATGTCTCGACCTTGCCAAAGAGTTTGCAGTTAACAAAAGATCTCGAACCTCGACCCACATAAAATTATAAAGGCTATGGTCGGTAAGTCATTTCAACTAGCTTCTAACTTTTTTTACTAGTTGAAAAACTTATTTGACTGTTCGGTAAATAAGCTTCTTTTAGTAGCTTTTAGCATTTTTTGAAACACTACTTAAAGTAGCATTTTTTAAAATGCTAGCTTTTAACTTCTAGTTTTTTTATATATTTTATTTCCTTTTTATCCTTGAAATATTTATTAAATTTCCTTATTACCCTTTTTAAATAGAACAGGATTTTATTATTTTTTTGTTATTATATTTTACATTTTTTTATATTACACTATTTATTTTAACCATTGTACTATTTATAATAATTAATTTATTATTTTAACATTATACTTCACGAAATATTAAATTTTCTTATTTTTTATTTTTTGAATAATTTTATATTAGACCATTTATTTTAATTATTATACTAATTAGCATAATAAAAGTATAATATTTTTCTTTATTTTATTTTAAACTTGATCGATGGTTCAATAGTAACATTTGATTAATGGATTGTGTTACCAACGTTCCTCAATATATGGCTAATTGGAGAGGGTGGCTAATCTTGTTGACGAAAGTGTGGTGAACAGGTGATTGGAATTGGGAATGCGTTGAGCAATTTCTTCCTCCTGATCTATATGCTCAGCTCCATGCGATCATTCCATTGCCTTCAGTGTTACAAAGGTGATGATGCTTGGGTTTCGCCTAGTGAGATCAAAGGTAGTTTCACTGTTAAAGGTGCTTAATAACCTTTTGAACGATTTTCATTTACTTGATAAAGATTCAAAATGGACTTAAATTTGGAAGATTCATATACATAATCAAATAATATAAAAAATAAATCGAAATTAGATCACTCTTTTTTCCTTTATGTAACTTCTTTTGTACTCCTCCATGAAAGATATAATTAGGAATATATTTTCTAATAAACTTTTTTATATATATTTTTATTATTGATTAAAATTTATTAAAAATTATAAAAAATTGTGAGTCTAACATTTTGTTTAACAGTGATGTTATATAGTACGAATTTACACAAAGTAGTATATTTTCCTTTATTAATTAATTTCTCTCATAATTTTATAATATTTAATAATTTTAAATTAATAATAAAAATACTATTAGAATGAATATATTAGAGAATATGATATTAATATTCTATTAGTGTGTTTGGGTAATATATAAAAATCAATTTTATCCTACAAAATTATAGTAACAATATAAAAAAATAGAAATAATTATTTATTGTTTTACTATCATCATAAAAAAAATTGATTATTTCTCAACATTACCCAACACACTATCACAATTTTTTTTCATGATAAGAAGAGCTGAAATGGAAGATTATAATATTTTACAATGCTCATTTTATGCTCTATAGATTATGCCTTTAACTCATTTCCACCTAACATTGTCCTTTTACCCTCTTTTTGGTTTCTTTATTGTAGTAGGAAATTGAGAAGAAAAGTTCAAAAATTAGTATGAATCTCACATCTTTATTACATTACTTTAATTCAATTTTTTTCTTTATTTTCCATTCCCCTCTAATAAATAGGGGCTTAATTTTGCGCCGCCTATCACACAACGCAGTGTCATGTCTAACCTAGTAATGCACTCTCTTCTTACTCAAGTATCTGCGATCATTGACCCAATGAATCAACAGAACATATGCATATGCTGCTGAAGTTCAAAGCATTGAAGATGTCCACAAATTGTCATCAAGGCAGAATCAATCTTTTCTTTTGGCTCATTATCAAACCAAAAAAAAAAAAAGCAAAGTACGACCGCCGCCAGCCTATGTTCTATATGCACGGCTAGAGTTTGCACTTAAAATTCGGTGCCAATAATAGCTGATGCTATTTATTGATAAACTGAATGAAATGACTTATTAAACACGGACGGATCTAGAGGGGGCGAGCAGGAGCCTCTCTTCCCTCAAGATTTTTCGTATATATATATATATATATATATATATGTAAAATTAATTGTATATATAATTATTATAATACTAGTTAAGGTTAACTAGTATAAAATTATGTAAAACTAATTATATTTGTTGTTATTATTACAACAGTTAAGATGATAACTAGTATAAAATTATGTAAAACTAGTTGTGTGTTTGTTATTATTATAATAACAGTTAAGATTACTATTATTTAAAATAAAAAATAATTTCAAATTTACATGTAAAAATAATAAATATTTTTAAAAATTATATTTATTAAAAGTTAAAAATTTAAACAATTATAAAAGAAGAAGAAAAAAAATCCAACACCCCTTAATAGATTTTTGGATTCATCCTAGTAATGGTCAAAGGACAAAATTTAGAAACAGTATTATAGGTACTGTTGATGCTCTTCTCCAATCAGATTTATAGTTTCACCCTGGTAACAGGAAAATTCCTTTCATTCAGTGTATCTAACTTTTTTTCCTTGGTCAAATTGCCCCACTCTCCTACTCCAAGTCTGCCAACCCCTCAACGTCTCCGCGGAAGTCATCTCCCACAAATTATACCCATAAATCATCAAATTGTTTTTCAACAATAGCATAGGCATAGTTGCTTTCAGTCATCCACCCAGTTTTGGGGTATTGTTAACACTCATTTGTTTTAAAGTTATTTTGACAGAATTATTTTTAAATTCTTAATCACACTTTTGTTTCTCAAATATATCTACCCTATTGTGCAAATTAGTTTCCTTTATTTTCAATTACACCAACTACGTCCTTTAATTTTTTCCATTCTTACAATTAAGTTCCCACGTGCCATTGATTTATTAACATTTTTGTCAATATGACCAACTAGAACTGACATAACTAGAACACGTAAAAAAATTATTAACATTTATTATATATGCCATTAATATAATTAAGGGATCAAAAGTATATATACAAATATTTACTGTTATAAAATCAAACAAATAATAACCTATTCTTTTAATGTTATATATTTTAATTATAACTTAATCATTTTATATTAAATAATTTCTTATTTATAAAATTATGTTGCTTTAATTTTGTAAATTTTAGATACTTTAGTAACTAAAATGAGATATAAGATATTATTATTGATGGTTTTTTTTTTTCTATTTCACTCAAAAAATTAGTTAATATAATTATATTTCTATAATCATTTTTCTGTAATAACCTTTTTAAATTTGAGTATTATATCATTTCCAGTATAATTACACTTCTATATCATTTTTACTATGCATTTTCTTGCATTTTCTCATATCCATGTCTTGATACAATGCAACTTAACCAGATTGATATTCATAGACGAATTATTTGAAATAATTTTTATAAAACAACACAATTTTATTAAAGAACAAATTATTTAATACATAGTGAACGTGATTATGTTATAATTAAGATATATTAATAAATAATTATATTAGTATTTTTTTTTATTCGTGGGAATCATAAACAAGTACCAGAAAATTTATAATAAATCACGCATCATGCTCAACTAGCTGAGCTAGATCCCTTAGTTAGTATTTTCTTTTTTTGAAAAGAATAATTATGTTAGTCTAAAAAATTAATATATTATACGATGACTATAACACATTATTTTCAGTATATATTTATAATGTTAATATTAATAATTTAATTTTCATTAAAAATATAGACTAACAAAATTTAATCAAAAGATAAATCATTAAATTCTTTTGTAATGGAGAGATTTTCAAGTAAGAAAAGTCAGAGTTTAATAATTGTCATATATTATTAGTGTATTTTACATTATCAATCAATAAAAAAGCATCTTTAATATAAATTTTAAAATAATTAGCATAAAATTCAACAAATTTACATTATATAATAATTTGTATTTAGATAATAATATAAAAAATTATATATATATATATATATATATATATATATATATATATATATATATATTCACATTTTAAGTGAACGAATTCACCATTTCTGTACGCATTTTTTTTATTTATATTTATGCAATAATGTATGGCCTTCTTCAAGGATGGCAATGGCATTACGTATTGCTTCTCTCGCTTGTACCCCTTTCTTTTGTTCCCTTTCCAACCCCACTTTACATGCTAGTGGAATTGTTGGAACATCCCTTTGCTTGGATCGAAAATTTTGTATTTTTGCAATTCCTATTAAAATAAAATGCAATAATGGTTACTTCCCATTGTTTGGGTTGAGAATCTTAATTTTCTAGGATGGCTATGACGTATTCTCCAATGATCCATTCAAAGGGACCTAAATTTGTCTTAAACTATGCCTTGATACTATCGAAAGGACTTCTCAACAATGCTTTAAAGACGAGAATGTTCTTTATTGACCGGTGATGGCTATGGAATTATTTTTATTTTTTATCCAGCCCTTTCGAATTTTCCTAAACTAATTAGGCACCGATATTATTATTTGTGGTGTAAACATTAATTTTCATAAATTAATTAACTAGATCCCTAATTTAATATTTCTTAAGAAAATAACAGACGTATATTTTAAGGTGTATGGATTAGAAAGAATAGAAAAGTAAAGGAAAAAAAATAAAAATAATAAAATATGTAATACGATGGAAAAAAGAAAAGAAAAATAAGTATATAATTTCCTGGGCAGGTTAAGATCAACGAATCTTACAGGTGGCAACAAAAGAAGAGTCCACGCGTCAAATATCCAGTTTACCTGAGTGCTAGTGCAAGCAATTTAGCATCCTATTATTACACACGACAAAAATTAATGGTACATTAAATTTATATTTATATATTAATATTTTATATAAAACGGAAACAATAAAACGAATAAAGAGAAACGTACGTAATATGGTAGTTGATGTAAAGAAGTATCAGAAAAAGAAAAAAAAAGATGATGTACTTTTGAAATAAAAAATAAAAATTATTATAGATTAAAAAAATAAAAAACAATATTATAAAAATAAAAATTATTATACAAATGAAAAAAGGGTTTAAGAAAATGTTTATATTTTCAATCAATCAGACATTACTTTTGAAATAGTTTTTAGAATAATTATTATAAAATTTAACAAATTTCTCATGCACTGTAATATGTAATTAAATGATAATATAAAAAAATTACACTTTAAATATATTTTAGTTTCTCACTGTTTTTTAACAGAACCCAAAACTTCAACAAGGCTGAAATTTACAGCCTCATCCATTTCAGAAATTTCAACTAAACCTCCAAACCAATTAAGACCAAACCAAAGCTTTAGCGTATTAAGAAGAGATAATGATGACTACTTGTGTCATCAGTCATCACATAAAACAGAGCTGAACTCAATCGCTACACGCCAAATTTCCATGTCGTTGAATCCAACTTCCCCCGAGCCAAACGGCAAACATACTACATACATACGCAAACTACCCAACTAATACACATTACATTGTTATACACCTATATTATATATAGTCGAGGCTTAGTTATTTGGATCCATATTCAATTCCATTTATTTTGTTTTAATTTCAGACACAGCATAACATTAACATGGGTTCCTCTGCTGGAACAAAAAACATAGCAGATTCAACGTCGTCGTGGTTCTGTGCCATGGTCATGATATTGTTGGGGTCAATAAGGGAAAGCGCCGTGGCAGATGAAAGTGAGGGTATAAAAGGGAACAACCTCCGTCAACGACTGTGTGATGAAATTTACGTTGTGGGAGAAGGGGAAACCTTGCACACAATCAGTGACAAGTGCAACGACCCGTTTATCGTGGAGCGGAACCCGCATATCCATGACCCCGATGATGTTTTCCCTGGCCTTCTCATCAAAATCACTCCCATCCACCAATACTAAGAAGAAACTCTTGAAGAGGTATATCGAGTTTTGTGTCGGAAACTTCATGTCAACTAGTAATGAGGTGAAGATAGTGTATATAAGTGAGGACAATCATCTTCTTATAATTTTTTTTTTTTTGTTATAGTTAAACTAAGCTCAAACCTAAAATTGTAAGATTTATTCAATTGCATTTAGTCTCATGCCGTTACATGTATTTGTATACATATTTTCTCAGGAAAGAGGAAAAAGGAGGAAAATATATTCATAATTGGTAGCTTAGCTTCCTAATTTTTGTTTATGAGCTTTTGTGTTAATTTATCTCTAATTATGTAGATAATGTTTCTTTGGGTTTCATTATTATTACTGGGTTTGTGAATTGTGACCCTTTGACGAATAATTAAGTTATGTTTCTATGAAGACATACGGTTTCAATTCGTTCAGTGTAGCCATTGATTTTCCAGTGACATATTTAATAAACTGTCTCGACTGATTACATCTAGCTACGAATTCAATGTAAAGATCTTGTTCTTGATTGTTTCAAATATTTTTATTAGTGTGCAACAAGGATGATAATAAAATTTGAACTAAGTATTCCACGCATATTATCCAAACCTTTCAACCAATACTAGTGGATATGATCGAATAATTCTTCGTTTATATGACATCCGTATAATTTGTCTTGATAGTTTATGTTGAAGCTCGTGAGTTGTGAGAATGCTTTAACTTTGGATAAGGATGACTTCATTTTTACTCTTTCTCATCTCTGTCTCGAATTATATGTTACTTTGAAATATTAGAGAAAACATCAATTACTTTTTTTTTCCAATAATATCTTCAAGAAATAAGTGCATTAATAGATAAATAGTTTTAATTTGACAGCATAATTAATTATTTATAGAAAAATATTTTATTCAAATATAATTATTTTATTATGACAAATAGTAATTTAGTAGGTATCAATTGTTTTCTTAAGATGTAGCACTGTACATTGGATATATAGGTATATGTGTTTACAGCAATTGTTTTTGTGTGCTTATTTTATTTTGTTGAGGAGAGTTTACTCAGAGCCCTGAACTAGATATCCTACGAGATTAAGGGAAAAGAGAAGAATAATATTCAGAAAGGGTGAAATAAGAAATTTCTCTCCTCTAAAACTTACCATATGCCAAATACCATCGTGTTGCGCCAAACTCTCTCATCTAACTTTTAGGTATAGGGTTTACGTCATCAATCGTTTTAATATCTTTGTTGTTGGTTAATTATTTTTCAAAAATTTATCTACAGAGAGCAAATGATATTTGTTACGAAGATATACGTTCTTCCCTAATTAAAGATTACCTCTTACCCCAATTGAACGGCAATTTGAAACTGTTGTTTCATCTCAAAAAAGAAAAAAGACAAGCAAAAAGAGTTCGGAAAAATGAATTTACTTCCTTTAAAAAAAAAGGAGAATGCATTTTAAAAAATTAAGTATACTTATAAATTTATTAAAAAAAATTAATTTGAACAATTACATAATTTGTTATATATGTAATTAAGTATATGTTTTATCAGAATTTTAATTATTGATTTTCTAATCAACATTTATAATTTCACTTTAATTATCTTTTAAAATACTTTATCTTAAAAGTATTAAAGAAAAAAAAATTAAGAAGAAGATGCGGCTAGGAGAAGAAACTTAACTGTGAATCAACCATCATAAATTCATAGACTTTTTGGTTGAAGCACAATACTTCTGTCAACATTTTGATTTGGGAATTGACAAAACGAAGGTAGATACAAATTAAAAGAATGGATAAAATATTTCAAAGAGAAATTAAAGAAAATTAAATTAAAATTTAAAATTTTAATACTGATATTGGTTTTGATCATGGACGCATCTTTTCAAAAACAACAAGAGACACACTATTAAATATTGCAATATCGATTCAGATAATTTTCCAAACCCTATTATAAAAATGATAGAAAATGTTATATGTAAAAAATATTTTTTTTATTGACAAATGTTAGTTATTAATTGTTAGTTTTTAGTTGTTAATTGCAATATGAAGAGAATGTAAAAAATATGTTATCTAAAACTCCATAAAATATAATGTCTTATATGTTAAACCATAAGAAATTATTCGTAACAGTAGCATTTTTGCTTACATTCTCTCCATGTAATGAATGAGTTCAGATGTAGTTGAAGCATATATAAACCAGAGACTAAAACGATAAACGACATGGTGCAACCATGCAAGAGAATTCTTTTATACTATTTGCTGAATGAGGCTAGGAATCACTCTTTGCTGGTAGCCACTCATTGATCCAATCGAATTGACAATTGAATCTCATCTGGAAATACCCACTTGTGTCACGCGAGTTTTAGGCTGTATGCTGTATAGCTTAGTTATAACTGAAAAGTGGATAGGAACATAATCAACGTATATCATTGCTCCACTTTTAGGATAGGACACACAGATCTATTCTGACCCATTGCTCGATTTTTTTGTACAATTAATTTATTTCTCTTAAAATAAATAGATATGAAAATACGTCAAATTATCCGTTTGAGACGTATGTCTGAATTGCAATTGCAATAAGTTTGACAAGTCAAATTTATCTATTAAAAAGATCATGACTTTTTTTTTTTTTTTTTCTGGACAGAGATAATGGGTGTCTCTCAGTCCACCAATTAAAGACTAATTTTATTCGCAGTGCGTAATTGTCGCTGATCTAAGAAAATTTTGCACACAGAAAAAATTGAACAAAAGTTCTTCCGCTAAATAAATCGTTATTTTTTAAAAACTTATTTAAATGAAAGATTAGTTCTAGATCTTTAATTTTAAGTCACTTAAAAAGTCTATCAGATATTGACGAGTCAGTGTGTTTAAATGTTTAATAATAATAATAATAACAATTATTAACTCATAAAAAAATAATATCTATGTTAATAGGTTTATTTGCGTGGTGGATCTACTCATCTACATGTTTTTTGACCTAGACTTTTAGGCTTATCTATATTAATATGTCTGTTTAAGCTAATTAATAGATTTATCAACTTATTTGTAAGCTATATTATGAAACAAATTCTAAAAAAAAATAAAAGTTAGTGAGGCTAGATTTTTAAACAGTCAAGCCTAAAAAAAAAAAAAAATCTACAATAAGTATACAAACTGGACTTGGGTCTTGTGATAACCGATAAGGAGTGAAGCCAAACTCAAACCTTATAAAATCTGACTTGGTTAGACTAGTTCCCACCTGTAAAAATAAGGAAATAAATAAAATATAGATATAAAGATTGATTAAAATTACCTATTAAAGTTTAATACTTTTATAATTTGTCATGCATGAATTTATATTTTATTGTAATTTTAATCACCAATTTTTTAAATATCCATTTACAGTAAGCTTTTTTCTTCTTCTTTAAAATATCCATTTATCTTAGAGAAGTGGAAGTTCATGTAAACCCACTAAAGTTGACATAAGCAATTCTGCAATTGTGAGTATAAGCCTTACAATTAGGTTAAAATTTTAGGATTTCTTGTAGCGTTGTACTTGGCTGTGGCAGTAAATAACATTCTCAACAAGAGAGAATTAAAATTTGAACTTTATACAAGTTGATCATTAAACTATATATAATTGCAATAATACAGATAATCTCTTGATAATATTTATGGAAATATTATACTAAAGAAATGGAAAAGATTTAAGCATCTTTGTTGGTTGGATAAATTATTGCTTAGGAATCAGGATGACTATATATCTTTCAAGAGGAAAGGACTTGTACTGCTTTATTTGGTTGAGGGAATGGAAATAGAAAATATGGAAATAACAGAAGATAAAAAGATATTTGAATTAAAGTAAAGTATAGAAGGTGTGGGATCCACATGGAACCCACACAAATTTCACTATATTTCTTTCCTTCTCCTCTCAACCAAATACAGAGTGTTTGATACTCTATTGCTTTGTTTGGTAGAAATGATGAAAATAGAGAAGATAAGAATAGAAGAGAAGGAGAAAAGTGTAAGAGAATAATGAAGAATTGGAAATCAATTAGCAAGAAAAAGCTTAGATAAATGAAGAATGTGTGAACTTTGAAGAGAAAAATGGTAGGTTAAAACTTAGAAGTTATTTTAACGTATGAAGTGAAAAAACTTTAGAAAATTGTTACAAAATTAGTAGTGTTACAATATTTTTAACTTTATTTTTCTGAAAATTAATAGTCCTATATTCTTAACAATTTAATCTCTCAAAATTTTTTATAACAATACTATAAACATTTTTTTTATATATTCACAATAAAGACATAATTTTAATCTTTATATATTGAAAATGTTAATAATTTTTTAATACTTATAAACACTTCTTATATATTTTAATCTTTTATGCTTGTTTCATTTTAAAAATTACATGAATTGCTCAAAATATTTATTATATTTGTGTTTATGTTTTGTTTTCAATTTCATGATATTCATTGCAATAAATGAATTGTGTCATAAAAGTAACATAAGTAATCATGATTAAAAATAAAGTAGATTAATGTCACATAAAGGGTAGGAAAAATTTTCAAATGATAGGTCAAGAAGTACATGTAACCTATTGTACTAATTCCAGGGACTAAATTTTTAAATTGTTACAGCCTTCATTTTGATGTCTTTATGTCCTTTTTTTTTTTTTTTTTAGTGTAAATATTTCGATAAACAACATAATAGATTCTAACTATGCAATAATTTTTTTGAAGTATAAGGTGTTTTTTAATTTCCAAGAATGGCCCTGATTGGAGTCTGTCTCACTTTTTTAACCAGCTTATTGCAAAAGATGTAATTAACTTTGATTGAATAATAATAACCACTATTTTTAATTATAATAAGGACCACAAGGAGTATTATCTAAGTACATATTTTTTTAAAAATTTAGAAATTATTTAATTTTATTTATTTATATTTACATTTTTATATTTATTTATATATATTATATTTATTTAAAAATTCTAAAATTATTTTATTTTATTTTATCTTATCTTATATAGGTCTAAATATGTTTTTAGTCCCTCAAATATGAGGTATGTTTTTTTTAGTCCTCTAATTTAAAAGATTTTTTTTTAGTCCTTTAAAATCGAGAAATGTATTTTTTAATCTTTCTGTCAAAACGCCGTTACCGAACCTGTGATATTTTATAATTTAATCTTTAAATATGATTTCTGGCGGCTAAAAACCGCTAGAATATGTCAATCGTGGTATAATTCCTCCCTTTGTTAAAAAACAAAACGCCCTAATCACTAAACCAAAATCTCAGCCGCCCAACCAAACCAACCCAAACCTCAAGATCTAAGGTTCGCTCCTCTCTCTCACTTTTCACTTATGCTCAGACTCAGCGTGCATGTCTCATGCATTCGGTTTCACGTGTCGTCATGTTTGAGTAAAACGGCGAACACCAAACTCTATTTGTTTCTGTTTCTGTTTGTGTGGCTTTATAACATATTGGTTGGTGTGGTAGTTTCTTCTCTTCGAATCTCGAATGGACGAAAATGCCATTCACGAGGTGCCTTTGTGTAGCAGGGGCAGGGACCGATCTGCGGGGGGCACGTAGGGGCTTTAGCGCCCCCTACCTCCCTCCCTCAAACTTCTTTATATATATATATATATATATATATATATATATATATGAGTACGACTCCTGTGAGAACGTACACTTTTTATATGAGAACATGAGAACAACTAATAACAACCATCAGATCAAGATTAAAAATAATAAATGGTTGAGATTAAAATATTTAAAATTCAAATTATAGTTTAGGAAGTGATAATTAAGATCTTTTATAGATTTAATTTTTATTAGATTACATATTAGATCATAATTTGAATTTTAAATATTTTAATCTGAACCGTTTATTATTTTTAATCTTGATATGATGATTGTGATAAGTTGTTCTCATGTTCTCACATAAGAAAGTGTTTTCACAGGAGTCGTACTCTATATATATATATATATATATATATATATATATATATATATATATATATTATAATAATATATGTTACAACTAATTATAATCTAACTCAAAGAGATATATATACTAATTAATAGATCTTATAAAAATGACATCTCTATGACTTTCTATCAATTATTAATACTGAGACTAACTAGTTTTTAGTATTATTATAAGTCTCATTTATCTATCTATATATCTAATTATTATTATTAACATTATATTCTAAACATATATATATATATATATATATATATATATATTATATAATTGTTATAAAATTTGATGATTTTTAGTTATTATTATATCTGATGAGTTTGTTCTTCTTTTTTATTGTGAGATTATTGTTGTGAGTTCTGTTTGATTATTATTGTGCTTGTGAAACTAAAAAGTCTTTCAAAACTTGAAAAAAAAATAGTACAAGTTATAAACACGTGTGTGTTTTCTTCTTGTATCATTTGAAATAAAAATTAATTTTATTTTTGCATGTAAAACTAATAAATAATTTTATAAAAGTCATTATTTATTAAATATTTATTTGTTAAAAGTTAGATATTTAAATAATCAAAGTACAAAAAAAAAAAGGATTAACTAAGTTTTTAGTCCCTAAACTTTTTCAAAATTCGATTTTTAGTCCCTAAACTTTAGTTTGACTGGTCAAGGTCTCTAAACTTTTTAGAAATTCGATTTTTAGTCCCTAAACTTTAGTTTGACTGGTCAATGTCCTTAAACTCTTTTAAAACTCGGTTTTTAGTCCTTAAACTTTTTAAAAATTTGGTTTTTAGTCCCTGAAATCTCATTAATTCAGGGACTAAAAATTGGATTTTTAAAAAGTTTAGGGACTACAAATCGAATCTTTAAAAAGTTTCAGGACTTTGACCAGTCAAAATTTTGTTCAGAGACTAAAAATTGAATTTTTAAAAAATTTAGGGACCTTAACCAGTCAAACTAAAGTTTAGGGACTAAAAATCGAATTTTGAAAAGTTTAAGGACTAAAAACTTAATTAACCCAAAAACAAATTTAGCTCCTCCTTTGATGGTTTCCTAGATCCGTCCCTAAGCAGGGGCACTTGTCTCCATTTCATTTTTTCTTTTGCCACTGCCATTCAGATTTGCAATTCTACCCTCGACGCGTCTGCGGTGCCGGAGCCACCGTGTCGTCAACGTTTTTTCTTTCCTAGAAAGTTTGACTTCATGGGGACTATCCTATCGTGTTTAATTTAGTTGTAAATTTAAAATTCATACTATTGTATTTAATAATTCATTCAGGTAAAAAAAGGAGTTACTTTGAGTCAACGCATGGAGTCAGAGGCTTGATTCTACTCATCCTTGGATGCATTGTTTGGAATAAGCTTGATTGATAGTGATTGTGTTGAGTCCACTATGAAAGATTCAATATGTGAACAAAAGGTGTTTGACGAAATGTGTGAGAGTGGTGCATGGAAGAGCCAAGCTATTGTTTCTTCATTTCATTGATTTGGGCTTAGTTATTTCTGAATAATGGGGTTTTGATGTTGAGAAACACTCAATTTTTTTAATTTTTATTTTTTAACATATACCAACCGATTTTAACTGTTAGAAACCGTTTTTAAAAATTAAACTAGTGTTTTAGCCTGTGCATTACACGTGTTTATTAAAATTTCACTACCTTATTTATATAATCAACAGAAAGACATTTGAAAAAAAAAAACCAAACAATTATATAGCACATTGAAAGAAATTTTAAAAAAAAGATAATTATAAAAGAAATTAGAAACTATAAAATAAAAAAAAGATAAGGGAAGATGTAACAATGTAACTTTAATTTTTTTTAATATTAACTTTGAAAATTAAAAAGTAAACTGAATTAAGGATTTAGAATTATTGACTAAAGAGAAAAATCTTCGAAATTAAAAAATAGAGTTAGAAAATCTGATAAAAGAAATATTAAAAAAAATCCAATAGATTAGAGAGTATAAAATTTGAAAAAAAAAATTATATAGTACATTGAAAGAAATTTGGAAAAAGAGATAATTATAAAAAAAATTAGAAATTATAATTTTTTAAAAGAAAAAAAATAAGGGAAGATGTAATGGCGTAACTTTAATTTTTTTAATATTAAATTTGAAAATTGAAAAGTAAATTGAATTAAGGATTTATAATTATTGATGAAAGAGATAAATATTCAGAATTCAAAAATAGAGTTAGAAAATCATATAAAAGAAATGTTAAAAACAACCAAAAGATTATAGAGTATAAAATTTGAAAACAAAATTATATAGCACATCGAAAGAAATTTTGAAAAAGAGATAATTATAAAAGAATTTAAAAACTATAATTTTTTTAAAGAAAAAAAAAAGATAAGGGAAGATGTCATGATATAACTTTAATTTTTTTAATTAGCTTTAAAAATTGAAAAGGAAATTGAATTAACGATTTCAAATTATTGATGAAAGAGAAAAATCATCGGAATTAAAAAAACTGATAAAAAAATATAGTATCAGATAAAGAAGTGAATGGAGGTAGTTATAGAAATATTGTGAATGTGGGATAATTACAAAAATTGATAAGAGAAATTTTAGGAAAAGTAAAAGAACTAGATGCATGTTAGGAGAATGAACTACACTACTCCATGAGAGAAGATTATTCAAATAAGAGTGGATGTGAGAGAGAGTGGGGAGAGTGAAGCAAGGAGATGAGAAAATCTCTTATTCATTTATAAATTAGAAAAACATAATTTTGACGGTCAAAAAACCGCCACAAATCTTAACACTGCTTGCCACGTCACAAGTTCAGTTAACAACATCATGACGGAGGGACTAAAAAATGCATTTCTCAACTTCAAGGGACTAAAATAAATGATTTTTAATTTGGGGGACTAAAACAGACATACCTCTATATTTGAGAGACTAAAAATATATTTAATCCTCTTATATATAATAATGACTAAAACAATAGCCGGTGCATGACACGGGTACAAAAACTAGTTTGAATTAAAGTAGAGTATAGAAAGTGTGAGATCCACATGGAACTCACACAAATTTCACTCTATTTCTCTCAACCAAATACTCTATTGCTTTGTTTGATAGAAATGATGAAAATGGAGAAGATAAAAATAGAAGAGAAATATTTGAATTAAATAAAATATAGAAGGTATGAGATCTACATGAGACCCATACTATTTCTCTTCCTCTCCTTCCTATTTCCTTACAACCAAACAAAGCATATATGTTTTTCTCTACCATTTTTTGTTTTTTTTTATTACTTTTGTACCTTTTGTCTACCATTTTTTTGTTTTTATTACTTTTATAACAAAAACGATAAAACACCAAATTAGAAACAGGTGTTGGATTCAGAGGAAGGAATAATGCCCATTCTCATTTTGAAAAGACAGAACAGAACATCAGAGGAAGGAATAATGCCCATTCTCATTTTGAAAAGACAGAACAGAACATAACCAAACAAACGAAGCAACGTTTGGGTTTTAGATTCGGCAAAAGCCTTGGTCGGGGTTGGGGGTCCTGAGCCACTGCTTCAACGGATTCCCTCTCTTCTCTCTTTCTTCTTCATTTTCTCAGGTTCCTCTCTCTCTCTCACTTCTCTTTTTCAATAAAAAAAACTTTTTATTGGTAATTGGTAAAATTTGACAACTGTTATTGGATCTGGGGTTGTCAAGTTTCGACTGAATTTTAATGGGTTTGTGCTGTTTTTAGTTGTTTTCTTTGGTTCATGGCTTCTGGGTGATCTTTTTTTTTTTTTTTTTTAGGTGTCGTTTTAGAGTTTATTAATGGTCGTTTATGTTTTTATTGATAATTCCGATTGGAATTTGTTGTTAGGAATCTAATCCATTCATATTTTTTTGTTTAATTATTATGTGGGGATTTGCTAGAATCTGTTTTCAGTCTTTTGTGAAATTTAAAGATGGGGGAGCTCAAAACTTTAATTATATCAACTTTTGATCTGATTCAGAAGTAGTTACTTGGTGTTTACATAGTGTTTTTGTTTACCTTAATTAGCAATTTAGCTATTTTCAATGAATGATAGGAGTCTCATTTTCTTTGTTTTTGCAGATAAATTGATTTGGAAAGGGGAGAAGTGTTCTTGGTTAAGGAGTCAAATTTTCGCTTTTTCTGTCTTTTACTTGTCAAATTCATCGTATTCTGTGCCTAACAGTTACAGTAAATGGCTTTATCGAATATTTATCAACCAAGTTGAGTTTCTTCAAGGATTTTGACCTGAAGTGAGGTTTCGGTGGATGGCAGTGTAAACAAGAAGATCAAGTTTGGCATTGGTGTTTACTGTTTAGTAATCTTATTTTGTCAAAGTGATCATCCCTATCTCCCAAACCAGATCCCTCAGAGAGAATTTTTAGGGTAAACTTATTGTTACTGATTTTTGTGGGTTCGTAGCGGGATTAGAACATTGTTATGGCTGTTGCCAAGAGCAACAGCAGCAGTGAACATTCAACTTCATATAATTGTTACAAAGTAGCAAGCTTGACCGAAACCATAATAGACACGAACCAAATCTCTAATTTGAAAGATCGATATGTTCTTGGAGAGCAGTTGGGTTGGGGGCAATTTGGTGTCATAAGAGCATGCTCTGACAAGCTGACTGGGGAGGTTTGGGCCTGCAAATCTATTGCTAAAGATAGGTTGGTTACTTCAGATGATCAGCAGAGTGTTAAACTTGAGATTGAGATAATGGCTAGGTTATCTGGGCACCCAAATGTTGTAGATCTCAAGGCAGTTTATGAAGAGGAGGATTTTGTTCATTTGGTGATGGAGCTTTGTGCCGGAGGAGAGTTGTTTCATCTGTTAGAGAAGCATGAACGGTTTTCTGAATTTGAAGCCAGGGTTCTCTTTAGGCAACTCATGCAGATGGTTTTGTATTGTCATGAAAATGGGGTTGTTCATAGAGATTTGAAGCCTGAGAACATTCTCTTGGCAACTAGAGGTTCCTCATCTCCAATTAAATTGGCTGACTTTGGGCTTGCAACCTACATCAAGCCTGGTACTTGCTTTTTTTGCTTCCTTTGCAGATATTAAATCTTCCTTGCAATTTCCATTGCTCCACTGAAAATACCTGGTTTTCATCTTCAACAATTGGGGTTTGTTTAAGCAGGACAGAGTTTGCATGGGTTAGTTGGGAGTCCATTCTATATAGCTCCAGAGGTACTGGCAGGTGCATATAACCAGGTTGCTGATGTTTGGAGTGCAGGGGTTATTCTTTACATTCTACTGAGTGGGATGCCTCCATTTTGGGGAAAGACAAAGTCACGGATATTTGAAGCTGTTAAGACTGCTAACCTGAGGTTTCCACCCGAGCCTTGGGATTGCATTTCTGAATCAGCTAAGGATTTGATTAGGGGAATGCTCTGCAGAGAATCTTCTCGGAGGCTCATTGCCAAGGAGGTTTTGGGTAACTTACACCTGCTTTTCTTTTGCTGTTAATGCCTATCCTATCTACTGAAGCTATTTGATTCATATTCATAATTGTAGGTGTGGGGGGGGGGGGGGGGGGGGGGGGGGGTGTACGTAGGGATAGGGTAAAATTACACTAGGTGTCAATCTTAGTAAAATGACACCTCCAATAAATTTTTATCAAAAGTGAATTTTATCAATCCAACCATTGATTCATGTGATACTAGCGTGGTGATCATGTATATAAAATATAAAATTTTATACAATTTAGACATTTGTAGATATGTAATCTAATAGTAGCTATTTACTTTATTTTAAATAATATATCATATGTTAAAATAAAGTGGGGAGATGGAGTATTAGTTAAATTTTGAATTGTATGAAATTTTATAGACTTGATCTATTTTATGAGAACTTTAAATTTAGTGGTTATATTGATAAAATTCACTTTTGATAGAAGTTATTGGAGGTGTTATTTACTAAGTTTGACACTTGGTGTCATTTGATCCTATCCCATATACATACATATATATATTGGAGTAATGGAGTTGTTGAGACACAATAATGGCTGTCCAATTGAGATACAGACTATCATTAATTGATTGAACATAAAAGAGGAATACTACTTATTGAATACAAAATAACTTAATTCAAGGTAACTAGTACATTTTTATTCTGCTTTGCTTACCTATAGCATGACTATTCTGTTAGTTTTTATTACAGAGAACGGTTCACCAATCAATTTATGCTATAACACTTAAAATTATTAAAACTAAAAGGGATGTCTTGCGGTATGAAATTCATACTATATATGGTATGCTTGTTCTAAACTGTTGTATTAAAAAATTAGTATGCAACTTTTTGTTCCTCGCATCATCCCCAAAAGGAACAAGGTTGTTTCTATTATCTTGTTTTCCTGTGATTTTTCCTCCAGTTTCTTCTTCTCACGTTCAGATTTAATTTTGTCATGGTTTCTTGTTCTACAGCACTTTTTTACTCTTTATCCTAATATTTGAGTGATATCAATTATCAAATATAAATATCACCTGTTGAAATAATGAAATTGCTATCACCTGGCATATTTCTCAGGCAGATAAAGAATTTTATACTGGCCATATTTCTCACCCAGAAATACACCCAGATTTATCTTTTGCCATGGTTTATTATTATAATTCCCTCAAGATAAAGAATTTTGATTTTTACAACATGATGAGCAGTTTATGTCATGTATTTAGCTGAACATGGTGGCTTTGTTATTTTTTTGGTTACATGCTTGGTCTAAATGATCACAAAAGCTATTATTTATGTTGATTTAATTAAGACAGTCAGTGGTTCTAGTCTAAAAATATAGAATCCCTTCCCTGTCCACGTCAAAACACCCAAAAAAGAAGAAACAAACGAGACCCCAAAAATCTGTTTTCTAATCTTCAATTAAACTTTCCCTTTGCAGATCATCACTGGATGGAAATCAATCAAACAAATCCTGAACAACTAAGTGAACATAAAATTAGAAGTTGTGGAGAGTGGGATGTTGGTAGCAACTCATTCTCTACCTCGTTTATGTCCAGGAAAAAGGACATCAGCTTTGGCGCTGAATCTCCTACATGTGATGCTCAATCGCCTACATTCACATGCAAATCATCATTTTCTTCCTTTTTTGAGGAACCAGTGACACCTTGTTCTGTTTCTGGTGGATTTTCATTTCAGAGCTCAGGTGGTTCCACTGATTTGGAATTTTCTTCTACTATTCCCTCAATGCCTACCTTTGCATTTCTCAGCTCCAGTTCTGTTGTTGAGCAAAGGGGTTGTATATCAGAATTCCTAACTAACACCTCAAATGTAAATGCAATTACTGGAGGTATGTTTAGAGTTTTTCATTTAATCTATCTTCATTTTTTTCAGTCCTTTAATCTGATGTGTTTATTATTGCTTCTACAACCAGATTCTCCCCTTTGCTTTGGACATGATGCTAAAGAGATGGATTGCAAGCCTGTAGAGGGTAAAAGGGCAGGTGGAACAAATGGCCATAGGGCATTGGGATTCCACAACAAGAGAAACCGGACAATTGGACTCGGCGAGCATGAGCAACTTGATCTTGTGGTGACTGAATCAGTCATTCGTTGGTCATCATGCACCCAACTTCCTACATCACCAAGATCATCTCTCGTCTGTTGAAAGGGTAAACTTCTGGAGAGATTAATTGAATAGCCTAATGTGGCGATTAAATTTGGTTTATGGGTGCAAATTCACCTATCACATTGTATATGTTTCCCGAATTCACATTGTTGTTGCTGTCTTCTAGTTGGTGCAAGTTGTGGTTCAGATCTTGTCAATTTAATATGTGGTGGCTTCTAATTGCTCACTATTAATGTGTTCCTTTCATCTTCATTCAGCTTCCCATGTTAATTACCATGCATGAATGAGAGTAATAGGAATAGGAATTCTGCCTGGTTTGTAAAGTTGTATCTTGATGGTACTTCAAAATGTTTGGAAATGAAATGTAAATTATTGTGTTAAATTATTATTATTATTATCTCTTTTTTTTTTTCTTTATTTTTTTTTTATATCAATTTTGAGGTGAGGGATGTTAGTAGAATTTGATCATCATTCACTCAGTAACATATAGTGTAACTGAGGTTCACTGTACAGTCCATTGAAGCATATATATAGTAAATATACCCATGCCTATCCACTGGGCAAATCCAGCCATTCTCAAAGCACAATGCCTGTTGCTCATTTCTATGCTTTGCATTTCCTCACATAACCATGTGGTAGCAGAATGAGTGAGAAGCGTTCACAGAATGAGGTGAGACTAGCTATAATTATATGATAAAATTTATGAAAATAAGAAGTGATGTGTATATAATTGTCTGTGTACAAAATTATTATTTGTGTGAAGGACTCATGTAATAGCTATAATGAGAAAGAAGCATATATCCATAGTGATGTGTGTATAAGTTCAAATTGACGTAACATGAAACATTAATCCGAAAGTACCGCGGAGAGCAACAAAAGTCCACAGACCACCTAATTGACACCAACAGATAAAATCTCCATGTACTTCAGGACCCCATAGTAACAACAAAGAGTGTGCTAAACTATTAGCGGGAGTGGAGACTGCAGCGATTAAGAAGTTGCAACCTTCCAAATAAGAACTTGCAGATCCATGAGTATACCATGAAGTTACAAAAGTCGTACCTGTGAACCAACCCCCCGAGGCGAAATAGGCGGATATTTCTTCGTGCACCCCAAAATTCAAGTCAATATCCTTTTTTTATTTTGAAAAGGATAACTACATTCTGGACTATTCTTTTTGTAATAAAAGAGGATGTTGCTTGAATTTTTTTGGAAGCAAGAAATTGCGGCCTAATAAAAAAAAGTACTGGGTGAGATTCATGGAAAGCAAGGGTGAACAATCAAATTCCTCAATACTTACTTACATTTAGTGACATTAGTCTTTAAACTTTGCTTCTCGTTTTGATTTATTATATTATTTATAAAATCAACAAATGTACTATACATGAACATTTGTGATTGTGTAAAATTACTTTACGCCTGTTAGTCCAAAATCTATTTTCTCAATATAATATATCATACTATTTAGCATGATACCGCTAATATATATTAATGATTTATATGAATAAAAATGTTGGATAATACTCTGATGGGTTGTATTATTAGTGTAAATTTAAAATATTTATATTAACAAATTAATTTTCGTTAAAAAATTAAGTTAAGTTATACTAATAAAAATAATCCTATTTTGAGAATTTGTGATCTACCAACAACTCGGTCCAACAAGCTTTTTTTTTCCCTCTTGAATTGCCTAATTAAACATTCTTCTTGCAGTAGTGCATTTTTAAACAAGCTTATGTGAATGATAAATAAACACAGACATGAGTATTCATGCCAAAGCCTTTTTAACACTTTTTTTTTTAATATTTTTTATCATCAAATAAAACCCGATATACTGATCTCTTAAAATCATCTAGGACTAGTCACTAAAAATGATAATATTAGTGATGAGTAATGCTATTTTTTTTTGTTCTTTTTATTATTGTTCATGCCCACATTTCGTAAATAATAAATTAGCACATTTCGTACATATTTTATATATAATATGATTTATAATTAAAAAATAATATAATAAAAAAATATTGAATAATCAAACATTCGAGTTGAATTGTACCAAAAAAAAAAATTCAAGATTGAATTCTAACACAAAAATGAATAAAATTTTCAAAGTTACAAAAGTCAGTATAGTAAATCTAAAAAAAGGTGAAACCTAATGTAGCAGAAACCTATTGCAAAACTATAATGCGCAGATGAAGAAAGTATGCATATATCGTCAAAAACCTGTGTTGCAAAACTGACCTAATTCAATATCATCTCTTCATCAGAAGCAATGGATGTAATGTCTGAGTGTATGTCTTCCTCCTCTTATTCAGGTCCTTGTGGTTGTGGTGGTTCTTGCTCTTGTTCTTGTTCTGGTTCCTCTGGTTGCTGTGTTGGTCCCTCTAGTTCTTGAAATGGTAATATTATGATAGGGGGTTGGGGATTTTCGACAACAACTGGAACTACAGGAGGGGGTAACAGGAAATGAACGGGTTGAGCTTGAGCCTCCGATGGAGGAAGATTTGCAATCATACCAAAGGGGATTGGAGGGCCAATATTTTCATGTTGTTCAGCCACTGTAACAGTGGCACCAATGCCCAGCAACGAATGCCAGAAGAAGTTAAAGTGATCACCAAGAACTTCGTCATTGACGGAAAACACTTGTAGCCATGTAGGAATCTTGAACGTATCCCGTACAATCTCTTTTATTCTCATGACATCGTCGAATTCTCCTTCTAAGACAGGAAAGATGTTGCCATTGACGTTCAAATTGAGGTTGGTGGGTATTCCTACTGCCATATCTTCTTGATTTTCTTGTTCAAACAGAAACGAGAGGGAGAGGGAGAGAGAGAGATATTAGAAATAGAAATGAATTACGGCATGTGAATATGAATTTTAGGGGGGGTGTATTCAATTAGGATTTTAACAGACTTTTTTTTTTTGCATAAAAAAATCCTGTGGATTTTAAAAGATTTTGTAAGAATGTAATGACTTTTAAGATTTTTTTAAAAGACTTTTATGATTAGGATTTTGTAGTTTGGATTTGAATGGATTTATAAAATATGAATCCATAAGATTTGAAAGGATTTTATGGATTTACAAGATTTTAAAGGATTCCATGAATTTTTAGAAAATATTCAAAATTACCAGAGTCGATGAAAAAGATAACAAATAAATGATAAAGATTTGGATAAAAAATAAAACCAATACAACCTTTTTCAATCTTTCTCTATCTCTTTTTTTTTTTTTTAAAATTGAAAGCAATAGTCTCAATACCGCTAGAAAGATCTTCTAATACTTTGACTTGATTGTTGGTCATGATGAGCTAGAACTCCCTCCATGCTTAGATATACTCCCCTTATGAAAGAATAACTTTTTAGCCGAAACCTCCAAACCTAAGGGAATGAGCTGGTAGACTTGATTGGATGATGTAGGCTGGTAGGATGGTTCGTAGTGATTTGGCGATATGAACGCATCACTGTTAGGATCATATGAAGAGCACGTGTGCAGGATTAGAAGAAAGAGATGACTAATTACTCTAGCAATATTACCACCATTAAAGAGAAAAGTATGCGTGATGATGGAAAAAAGAAAAAGTCTGGAATGGAAGAGTAGAAAAATTCCAAGGGTTTACAAAAATCCCAAGGCTTTGGGTAGGATTATTTCATGTTTGTTGTATTTATACATATAACTAAAAAGTCACAAAAAATCCATCAAAATCCAATTTACAAAACAATCCATCGAAATCTATAGGATTTTGAATACCAGATGACTTTTTTTAAGTTGTAAAAAATCTTGATTGAATACCACCGAATTTTGTTGCCATGAAAAAAATATTGAAAGTCTTGATTGAATACCGTAATAAAAAAAATTATTGAATCATCAAACATTCAAGATTGAATTGTACCAAAAAAAATTCTAGATTGAATTCTAACACAAAAATGAATAAAATTTTCAATGTTACAAAAGTCAGTACAGTAAATATAAGAAAAGGTGAAACCTAACGTAGAAGAAACCTATTGCAAAACTATAATGCGCAGATGAAGAAAGTATGCATATATCGTCAAAAACCTGTGTTGCAAAACTGACCTAATTCAATATCATCTCTTCATCAAAAGCAATGGATGTAATGTCTAAGTGTATGTCTTCCTCCTCTTATTCAGGTCCTTGTGGTTGTGGTGGTTCTTGCTCTTGTTCTTGTTCTGGTTCCTCTGGTTGCTGTGTTGGTCCCTCTAGTTCTTGAAATGGTAATATTATGATAGGGGGTTGGGGATTTTCGACAACAACTGGAACTACAGGAGGGGGTAACTGGAAATGAACGGGTTGAGCTTGAGCCTCCGATGGAGGAAGATTTGCAATCATACCAAAGGGGATTGGAGGGCCAATATTTTCATGTTGTTCAGCCACTGTAACAGTGGCACCAATGCCCAGCAACGAATGCCAGAAGAAGTTAAAGTGATCACCAAGAACTTCGTCATTGAAGGAAAACACTTGTAGCCATGTAGGAATCTTGAACGTATCCCGTACAATCTCTTTTATTCTCATGACATCGTCGAATTCTCCTTCTAAGACAGGAAAGATGTTGCCATTGACGTTCAAATTGAGGTTGGTGGGTATTCCTACTGCCATATCTTCTTGATTTTCTTGTTCAAATAGAAACGAGAGGGAGAGGGAGAGAGAGAGATATTAGAAATAGAAATGAATTACGGCATGTGAATATGAATTTTAGGGGGGGTGTATTCAATTAGGATTTTAACAGACTTTTTTTTTTGCATAAAAAAATCCTGTGGATTTTAAAAGATTTTGTAAGAATGTAATGACTTTTAAGATTTTTTTAAAAGACTTTTATGATTAGGATTTTGTAGTTTGGATTTGAATGGATTTATAAAATATGAATCCATAAGATTTGAAAGGATTTTATGGATTTACAAGATTTTAAAGGATTCCATGAATTTTTAGAAAATATTCAAAATTACCAGAGTCGATGAAAAAGATAACAAATAAATGATAAAGATTTGGATAAAAAATAAAACCAATACAACCTTTTTCAATCTTTCTCTATCTCTTTCTTTTTTTTTTTAAAATTGAAAGCAATAGTCTCAATACCGCTAGAAAGATCTTCTAATACTTTGACTTGATTGTTGGTCATGATGAGCTAGAACTCCCTCCATGCTTAGATATACTCCCCTTATGAAAGAATAACTTTTTAGCCGAAACCTCCAAACCTAAGGGAATGAGCTGGTAGACTTGATTGGATGATGTAGGCTGGTAGGATGGTTCGTAGTGATTTGGCGATATGAACGCATCACTGTTAGGATCATATGAAGAGCACGTGTGCAGGATTAGAAGAAAGAGATGACCAATTACTCTAGCAATATTACCACCATTAAAGAGAAAAGTATGCGTGATGATGGAAAAAAGAAAAAGTCTGGAATGGAAGAGTAGAAAAATTCCAAGGGTTTACAAAAATCCCAAGGCTTTGGGTAGGATTATTTCATGTTTGTTGTATTTATACATATAACTAAAAAGTCACAAAAAATCCATCAAAATCCAATTTACAAAACAATCCATCGAAATCTATAGGATTTTGAATACCAGATGACTTTTTTTAAGTTGTAAAAAATCTTGATTGAATACCACCGAATTTTGTTGCCATGAAAAAAATATTGAAAGTCTTGATTGAATACCGTAATAAAAAAAATTATTGAATCATCAAACATTCAAGATTGAATTGTACCAAAAAAAATTCTAGATTGAATTCTAACACAAAAATGAATAAAATTTTCAATGTTACAAAAGTCAGTACAGTAAATATAAGAAAAGGTGAAACCTAACGTAGAAGAAACCTATTGCAAAACTATAATGCGCAGATGAAGAAAGTATGCATATATCGTCAAAAACCTGTGTTGCAAAACTGACCTAATTCAATATCATCTCTTCATCAGAAGCAATGGATGTAATGTCTAAGTGTATGTCTTCCTCCTCTTATTCAGGTCCTTGTGGTTGTGGTGGTTCTTGCTCTTGTTCTTGTTCTGGTTCCTCTGGTTGCTGTGTTGGTCCCTCTAGTTCTTGAAATGGTAATATTATGATAGGGGGTTGGGGATTTTCGACAACAACTGGACCTACAGGAGGGGGTAACTGGAAATGAACGGGTTGAGCTTGAGCCTCCGATGGAGGAAGATTTGCAATCATACCAAAGGGGATTGGAGGGCCAATATTTTCATGTTGTTCAGCCACTGTAACAGTGGCACCAATGCCCAGCAACGAATGCCAGAAGAAGTTAAAGTGATCACCAAGAACTTCGTCATTGAAGGAAAACACTTGTAGCCATGTAGGAATCTTGAACGTATCCCGTACAATCTCTTTTATTCTCATGACATCGTCGAATTCTCCTTCTAAGACAGGAAAGATGTTGCCATTGACGTTCAAATTGAGGTTAGTGGGTATTCCTACTGCCATATCTTCTTGATTTTCTTGTTCAAACAGAAACGAGAGGGAGAGGGAGAGAGAGAGATATTAGAAATAGAAATGAATTACGGCATGTGAATATGAATTTTAGGGGGGGTGTATTCAATTAGGATTTTAACAGACTTTTTTTTTTTGCATAAAAAAATCCTGTGGATTTTAAAAGATTTTGTAAGAATGTAATGACTTTTAAGATTTTTTTAAAAGACTTTTATGATTAGGATTTTGTAGTTTGGATTTGAATGGATTTATAAAATATGAATCCATAAGATTTGAAAGGATTTTATGGATTTACAAGATTTTAAAGGATTCCATGAATTTTTAGAAAATATTCAAAATTACCAGAGTCGATGAAAAAGATAACAAATAAATGATAAAGATTTGGATAAAAAATAAAACCAATACAACCTTTTTCAATCTTTCTCTATCTCTTTTTTTTTTTTTTTAAAATTGAAAGCAATAGTCTCAATACCGCTAGAAAGATCTTCTAATACTTTGACTTGATTGTTGGTCATGATGAGCTAGAACTCCCTCCATGCTTAGATATACTCCCCTTATGAAAGAATAACTTTTTAGCCGAAACCTCCAAACCTAAGGGAATGAGCTGGTAGACTTGATTGGATGATGTAGGCTGGTAGGATGGTTCGTAGTGATTTGGCGATATGAACGCATCACTGTTAGGATCATATGAAGAGCACGTGTGCAGGATTAGAAGAAAGAGATGACCAATTACTCTAGCAATATTACCACCATTAAAGAGAAAAGTATGCGTGATGATGGAAAAAAGAAAAAGTCTGGAATGGAAGAGTAGAAAAATTCCAAGGGTTTACAAAAATCCCAAGGCTTTGGGTAGGATTATTTCATGTTTGTTGTATTTATACATATAACTAAAAAGTCACAAAAAATCCATCAAAATCCAATTTACAAAACAATCCATCGAAATCTATAGGATTTTGAATACCAGATGACTTTTTTTAAGTTGTAAAAAATCTTGATTGAATACCACCGAATTTTGTTGCCATGAAAAAAATATTGAAAGTCTTGATTGAATACCGTAATAAAAAAAATTATTGAATCATCAAACATTCAAGATTGAATTGTACCAAAAAAAATTCTAGATTGAATTCTAACACAAAAATGAATAAAATTTTCAATGTTACAAAAGTCAGTACAGTAAATATAAGAAAAGGTGAAACCTAACGTAGAAGAAACCTATTGCAAAACTATAATGCGCAGATGAAGAAAGTATGCATATATCGTCAAAAACCTGTGTTGCAAAACTGACCTAATTCAATATCATCTCTTCATCAAAAGCAATGGATGTAATGTCTAAGTGTATGTCTTCCTCCTCTTATTCAGGTCCTTGTGGTTGTGGTGGTTCTTGCTCTTGTTCTTGTTCTGGTTCCTCTGGTTGCTGTGTTGGTCCCTCTAGTTCTTGAAATGGTAATATTATGATAGGGGGTTGGGGATTTTCGACAACAACTGGAACTACAGGAGGGGGTAACTGGAAATGAACGGGTTGAGCTTGAGCCTCCGATGGAGGAAGATTTGCAATCATACCAAAGGGGATTGGAGGGCCAATATTTTCATGTTGTTCAGCCACTGTAACAGTGGCACCAATGCCCAGCAACGAATGCCAGAAGAAGTTAAAGTGATCACCAAGAACTTCGTCATTGAAGGAAAACACTTGTAGCCATGTAGGAATCTTGAACGTATCCCGTACAATCTCTTTTATTCTCATGACATCGTCGAATTCTCCTTCTAAGACAGGAAAGATGTTGCCATTGACGTTCAAATTGAGGTTGGTGGGTATTCCTACTGCCATATCTTCTTGATTTTCTTGTTCAAACAGAAACGAGAGGGAGAGGGAGAGAGAGAGATATTAGAAATAGAAATGAATTACGGCATGTGAATATGAATTTTAGGGGGGGTGTATTCAATTAGGATTTTAACAGACTTTTTTTTTTTGCATAAAAAAATCCTGTGGATTTTAAAAGATTTTGTAAGAATGTAATGACTTTTAAGATTTTTTTAAAAGACTTTTATGATTAGGATTTTGTAGTTTGGATTTGAATGGATTTATAAAATATGAATCCATAAGATTTGAAAGGATTTTATGGATTTACAAGATTTTAAAGGATTCCATGAATTTTTAGAAAATATTCAAAATTACCAGAGTCGATGAAAAAGATAACAAATAAATGATAAAGATTTGGATAAAAAATAAAACCAATACAACCTTTTTCAATCTTTCTCTATCTCTTTCTTTTTTTTTTTAAAATTGAAAGCAATAGTCTCAATACCGCTAGAAAGATCTTCTAATACTTTGACTTGATTGTTGGTCATGATGAGTTAGAACTCCCTCCATGCTTAGATATACTCCCCTTATGAAAGAATAACTTTTTAGCCGAAACCTCCAAACCTAAGGGAATGAGCTGGTAGACTTGATTGGATGATGTAGGCTGGTAGGGTGGTTCGTAGTGATTTGGCGATATGAACGCATCACTGTTAGGATCATATGAAGGGCGCGTTTGTAGGATTAGAAGAAAGAGATGACCAATTACTCTAGCAATATTACCACCATCAAAGAGAAAAGTATGCGTGATGATGGAAAAAAGAAAAGTCTGGAATGGAAGAGTGGAAAAATTCCAAGGGTTTACAAAAATCCCAAGGGTTTGGACAGGATTATTTGATGTTTGTGGTATTTATAGATATAACTAAAAAGTCACACAAAATCCAATTTACAAAACAATCCATCGAAATCTATGGGAATTTGAATACCAGATGCTTTTATTAAGTTGTAAAAAATCTTGATTGAGTACCACCGGATTTTGTGGTCATGAAAAAAATCTTGAAAGTCTTGATTGAATGCCATAATAAAAAAAAATATTGAATCATTAAACATTCAAGATTGAATTGTACCAAAAAAAAATTCAAGATTGAATTCTAACACAAAAATGGATACAATTTTCAAAGTTACAAAAGTCAGTATAGTAAGTCTAAAAAAAGTTTAAACCTAATGTAGAAGAAACCTATTGTAAAACTATAATGCGCAGATGAAGAAAGTATGCATATATCGTCAAAAACCTGTGTTGCAAAGCTGATCTAATTCAATATCATCTCTTCATCAGAAGTAATGGATGTAATGTCTGAGTGTATGTCTTCCTCCGCTTGTTCAGGTGCTTGTGGTTGTGGTGGTTCTTGCTCTTGTTCTTGTTCTGGTCCCTCTGGTTCTTGAAATGGTAATATTATGATAGGGGGTTGGGGATTTTCGACAACAACTGGAACTATAGGAGGGGGTAACTGGAAATGAACGGGTTGAGCTTGAGCCTCCGATGGAGGAAGTTTTGCAATCATACCAAAGGGGATTGGAGGGCCAGTATTTCCATGTTGTTCAGCCACTGTAACAGTGGCACCAATGCCCTGCAACGAATGCTAGAAGAAGTTAAAGTGATCACCAAGAACTTCGTCATTGAAGGAAAACACTTGTAGCCATGTAGGAATCCCGAATGTATGTCATACAATCTCTTTTATTCTTATGATATCGTCGAATTCTCCTGCTAAGATAGGAAAGATGTTGCCATTGACGTTCAAGTTGAGGTTGGTGGGCATTCCTACTGCCACATCATCTTGATTTTCTTGTTCAAACAGAAACGAGAAGGAGAGGGAGAGGGAGAGAGAGATTAGAAATAGAAATGAATTATGGCATGTGAATATGAATTTTAGGGGGGTGTATTTAATTAGGATTTTAAAATACTTTTTTTTTGTATAAAAAAATCCTGTGGATTTTAAAAGACTTTGTAAGAATGCAATGACTTTTAAGATTTTTTAAAAGACTTTTATGATTAGGATTTTGTAGTTTGGATTTGAATGGATTTATAAAATATTAATTCATAAGATTTGAAAGGATTTTATGGATTTACAAGATTTTAAAGGATTCCATGAATTCAAAATTACCAGAGTCGATGAAAAAGATAACAAATAAATGAAAAAGATTTGGATAAAAAAATAAAACCAATACAACTTTTTTCAATCTTTCTCTATCTCTTTCTCTTTTTTTAAAATTGAAATCAATAGTCCCAATGCCGCTAGATAGATCTTCTAATACTTTGACTTGATTGTTGGTCATGATGAGCTAGAACTTCCTCCATGCTCAGATCTACTCCCCTTATGACAACTTAACTTTTTAGCGGAAACCTCCAAACCTTAGGGAATGAGATGGTAGACTTGATTGGATGATGTAGGCTGGTAGGTTGGTTCATAGTGATTGGGCGATATGAACGCATCACTATTAGGATCATATGAAGATCGCGTTTGTAGGATTAGAAGAAAGAGATGACCAATTACTCTAGCAACATTACCACCATCAAAGAGAAAAGTATGCGTGATGATGGAAAAAAGAAAAAGTCTGGAATGGGAGTGTAGAAAAATTCCAAGGGTTTGGGCAGGATCATTTGATGTTTGTGGTATTTATACATATAACTAGAAAGTCACATAAAATCCATCAAAATCCAATTTACAAAACAATCCATCGAAATCTATAGGATTTTGAATACCAGATGACTTTTTTTAAGTTGTAAAAAATCTTGATTGAATACCACCGGATTTTGTTGTCATGAAAAAAATCTTGAAAGTCTTGATTGAATACCATAATAAAAAAATTATTGAATCATCAAACATTCAAGATTGAATTGTACCAAAAAAAAAAATTCAAGATTGAATTCAACACAAAAATGAATAAAATTTTCAAAGTTACAAAAGTTAGTATAGTAAATCTATAAAAAGGTGAAACCTAATGTAGAAAAAACCTATTGCAAAACTATAATGCGCAGATGAAGAAAGTATGCATATATCGTCAAAAACCTGTGTTGCAAAACTGATCTAATTCAATATCATCTCTTCATCAGAAGCAATGGATGTAATGTCTGAGTGTATGTCTTCCTCCTCTTGTTCATGTCCCTGTGGTTGTGGTGGTTCTTGCTCTTATTCTTATTCTGGTCCCTCTGGTTGTTGTGCTAGTCCCTTTGGTTCTTGAAATGGTAATATTATGATAAGGGGGTTGGGGATTTTCGACAATAACTGGGACTACAGGAGGGGGTAACTGGAAATGAACAGGTTGAGCTTGAGCCTCTGGTTGAGGAAGATTTTCCAATCATACCAAAGGGGATTGGAAGGCCAATATTTCCATGTTGTTCAGCCACTGTAACAGTGGCACCAATGCCCAGCAACGAATGCCAGAAGAAGTTAAAGTGATCACCAAGAACTTCGTCATTGAAGGAAAACACTTGTAGCCATGTAGGAATCACGAACGTATCCCGTACAATCTCTTTTATTCTCATGACATCGTCGAATTCTCCTGCTAAGACAGGAAAGATGTTGCCATTGACGTTCAAGTTGAGGTTGGTGGGCATTCCTGCTGCATATCTTCTTGATTTTCTTCTTCAAACAGAAATGAGAGGGAGAGGGAGAAAGAGACTAGAAATAGAGATGAATTATGGCATGTGAATATGAATTTTAGGGGGGGTGTATTCAATTTGGATTTAACCGACTTTTTTTTTGTGTAAAAAAATCATGTGGATTTTAAAAGATTTTGTAAGAATGTAATGAATTTTAAGATTTTTTAAAAAGACTTTTATGATTAGGATTTTGTAGTTTGGATTTGAATATATTTATAAAATATGAATTCATAAGATTTGAAAGGATTTTATGGATTTAAAAGATTTTAAAGGATTTCATGAATTTTTAGAAAACATTCAAAATTACAATAGTCGATGAAAAAGATAACAAATAAATGATAAAGATTTAGATAAAAAAATAAAATCAATACTACTTTTTTCAATCTTTCTATATCTCTTTCTGTTTTTTTAAAATTGAAAGCAATAGTCTCAATGTGACTTGAAAGATCTTCTAATACTTTGACTTGATTGTTTGTCATGATGAGCTAGAACTCCCTCCATGCTCATATCTACTCCCCTTGTGATAGCTTAACTTTTTAGCGGAAACCTCTAAACCTAAGGGAATGAGATGGTAGACTTTATTAGATGATGTAGGCTAGTAGGGTGGTTCGTAGTTATTTGGCGATATGAACGCATCGCTGTTACGATCATATGAAGCGCGCGTTTGTAGGATTAGAAGAAAGAGATGACCAATTACTCTAGCAATAATACCACCATCAAAGAGAAAAGTATGCGTGATGATGGAAAAAAGAAAAAGTCTACAATGGAAGAGAATAAAAATTCCAAGGGTTTACAAAAATCCCAAGGGTTTGAGCAGGATTATTTGATGTTTGTGGTATTTATACATATAACTAAAAAATCACACAAAATCCAATTTACAAAACAATCCATCGAAATCTATAGGATTTTGAATACCAGATGACTTTTTTTAAGTTGTAAAAAATCTTGATTGAATACCATCGGATTTTGTTGTCATGAAAAAAATCTTGGAAGTCTTGATTGAATAGAATAATAAAAAAAATTATTGAATCATCAAACATTCAAGATTGAATTGAAGCAAAAAAAAAATTCAATATTGAATTCTAACACAAACATGAATAAAATTTTCAAAGTTACAAAAGTCAGTATAGTAAATCTAAAAAAAGGTGAAACCTAATGTAGAAGAAACCTATTGCAAAATTATAATGCGCAGATGAAGAAAGTATGCATATATCGTCAAAAACCTGTGTTGCAAAACTTATCTAATTCAATATCATCTCTTCATCAGAAGCAATGGATGTAAAGTATGAGTGTATGTCTTCCTTCTCTTGTTTAGGTCCCTGTGGTTGTGGTGGTTCTTGCTCTTGTTCTTGTTCTGGTTCCTCTGGTTGCTGTGCTTGTCCCTCCGGTTCCTGGAATGGTAATATTATGATATGGGGTTGGGGATTTTCGACAACAACTGGAACTACAGGAGGTGGTAACTAGAAATGAATGGGTTCAGCTTGAGCCTCCGGTGGAGGAAGATTTGAAATCATACCAAAGGGGATTGGAGGGCCAATATTTTCATGTTGTTCAGCCACTGTAACAGTGGCACCAATGCCCAGCAACGAATGCCAGAAGAAGTTAAAGTGATCACCAAGAATTTCGTCATTGAAGGAAAACACTTGTAGCCATGTAGGAATCCCGAACGTATCCCGTACAATCTCTTTTATTCTCATGACATCGTCGAATTCTCTTGCTAAGACAGGAAAGATGTTGCCATTGACGTTCAAGTTGAGGTTGGTGGGCATTCCTACTGCCATATCTTCTTGATTTTCTTGTTCAAAAATAAACGAGAGGGAGAGGGAGAGAGAGAGAGATTAGAAATAGAAATGAATTATGGATGTGAATATGAATCTTAGGGGGTGTATTCAATTAGGATTTTAATAGACTCTTTTTTGCATAAAAAAATCCTGTGGATTTTAAAATATTTTGTAAGAATGTAATGACTTTTAAGACTTTTATGATTAGGATGTTGTAGTTTGGATTTGAATGGATTTATAAAATATGAATTCGTAAGATTTGAAAGGATTTTATGGATTTACAAGATTTTAAAGGATTCGATGAATTTTTAGAAAACATTCAAAATTACCAGAGTCGATGAAAAAGATAGCAAATAAATGATAAAGATTTGGATAAAAAAATAAAATCAATACAACTTTTTTCAATCTTTCTCTATCTCTTTCTCTTTTTTGAAAATTGAAAGCAATAGTCTCAATGCCACTAGAAAGATCTTCTAATACTTTGACTTGATTGTTGATCATGATGAGCTAGAACTCCCTTCATGCTCAGATCTACTCCCCTTATGACAGCTTAACTTTTTAGCGGAAACCTCCAAACCTAAGGGAATGAGATGGTAGACTTGATTGGATGATGTAGGCTGGTAAGGTAGTTCGTAGTGATTTGCCAATATGAACGCATGACTGTGATCATATGAAGAGCACGTGTGTAGGATTAGAAGAAAGAGTTGACCAATTACTCTAGCAATATTACCACCATCAAAAAGAAAAGTATGCGTGATGATGGAAAAAAGAAAAAGTCTGGAATGGAAGAGTAGAAGAATTCCAAGGGTTTACAAAAATCCCAAGGCTTTGGGTAGGATTATTTGATGTTTGTGGTATTTATACATATAACCAAAAAGTCACACAAAATCCATCAAAATCCAATTTACAAAACAATCCATCGAAATCTATAGGATTTTGAATACCAGATGAATTTTTTTAAGTTGTAAAAAATCTTGATTGAATACCACTGAATTTTGTTGTCATGAAAAAAATCTTGAAAGTCTTGATTGAATACCATAATAAAAAAAATTATTGAATCATCAAACATTCAAGATTGAATTAAACCAAAAGAAAAATTCAAGATTGAATTCTATCACAAAAATGAATAAAATTTTCAAAGTTACAAAAGTCAGTATAGTAAATCTAAAAAAAGGTGAAACCTAATGTAGAAGAAACCTATTGCAAAACTATAATGCGCAGATGAAGAAAGTATGCATATATCATCAAAAACCTGTGTTGCAAAACTGATCTAATTCAATATCATATCTTCATCAGAAGCAATGGATGTAATGTCTGAGTGTATGTCTTCTTCCTCTTATTCAGGTCCCTGTGGTTGTGGTGGTTCTTGCTCTTGTTCTTGTTCAGGTCCCTGTGGTTGTGGTGGTTCTTGCTCTTGTTCTTGTTCTGGTCCCTCTGGTTCCTGTGCTGGTCCCTCTGGTTCCTGTGCTGGTCCCTCTGGTTCTTGAAATGGTAATATTATGATAGGGGGTTGGGGATTTTTGACAACAACTGGAACTACAGGAGGGGGTAACTGGAAATGAACGGGTTGAGCTTGAGCCTCCGGTGGAGGAAGATTTGCAATCATACCAAAGGGGATTGGACTGCCAATATTTTCATGTTGTTCAGCCACTGTAACAGTGGCACCAATGCCTAGCAATGAAAGCCAGAAGAAGTTAAAGTGATCACCAAGAACTTCGTCATTGAAGGAAAACACTTGTATCCATGTAGGAATCTCGCACGTATCCCGTACAATCTCTTTTATTCTCATGACATTGTTGAATTCTCCTGCTAAGACAGGAAAGATGTTGCCATTGATGTTCAAGTTGAGGTTGGTGGGCATTCCTACTATCATATCTTCTTGATTTTCTTGTTCAAACAGAAATGAGAGGGAGGGGGAGAGGGAGAGAGAGATTAGAAATAGAAATGAATTATGGCATGTGAATATGAATTTTAGGGGGGTGTATTCAATTAGGATTTTAACAGACTTTTTTTTTTGCTTAAAAAAATCTTGTGGATATTAGAAGATTTTGTAAGAATATGATGGCTTTTAATATTTTTTTTAAAAGACTTTTATGATTAGGATTTTGTAGTTTGGATTTGAATGGATTTATAAAATATGAATTCATAAGATTTGAAAGGATTTTATGGATTTACAAGATTTTAAAGGATTCCATGAATTTTTAGAAAACGTTCAAAACTACCAGAGTCGATGAAAAAGATAACAAACAAATGATAAAGATTTGGATAAAAAAATAAAACCAATACAACTTTTTTCAATCTTTCTCTATCTCTTTCCTTTTTTTTTTTTAAAATTGAAAGCAATAGTCTCAATGCCACTAGAAAGATCTTCTAATACTTTGACTTGATTGTTGGTCATGATGAGCCAGAACTCCATCCATGCTTAGATCTACTCCCCTAATGATAGCTTAACTTTTTAGCAGAAACCTCCAAACCTAAGGTAATCAGATGGTAGACTTGATTGGATGATGTAGGCTGGTAGGGTGGTTCGTAGTGATTTGGCGATATGAACGCATGACTGTTAGGATCATATGAAGAGCGTGTGTGTAGGAATAGAAGAAAGAGCTGACCAATTACTTTAGCAATATTACCACCATCAAAGAGACAAGTATGCGTGATGATGGAAAAAAGAAAAAGTCTGGAATGGAAGAGTAGAAAAATTCCAAAGGTTTACAAAAATCCCATGGGTTTGGGTAGGATATCTGATATTTGTGGTATTTATACATAAAACTAAAAAGTCACACAAAATCCGTCAAAATCCAATTTACAAAATAATCCATCGAAATCTATAGGATTTTGAATACCAGATGACTTTTTTGAAGTAGTAAAAAATCTTGATTGAATACCACCAGATTTTGTTGTCATGAAAAAATCTTGAAAGTCTTGATTGAATACCATAATCAAAAAAATTATTGAATCATTAAACATTCAAGATTGAATTGTACCAAAAAAAATTCAATATTGAATTCTAACACAAAAATGAATAAAATTTTCAAAGTTACAAAAGTCGGTATAGCAAATCTAAAAAAAGGTGAAACCTAATGTAGAAGAAACCTATTATAAAACTATAATGCGCAGATGTAGAAAGTATGCATATATCGTCAAAACCTTTTTTTAAAACTGATCTAATTCAATATCATCTCTTCATCAGAAGCAATGGATGTAATGTATGAGTGTGTGTCTTCCTCCTCTTGTTCAGGTCCTGGTGGTTGTGGTGGTTCTTGCTCTTGTTCTTGTTCTGGTCCCTCTGGTTGCTATGCTGGTCCCTCTGGTTCTTGAAATGGTAATATTATGATAGAGGGTTGGGGACTTTTGACAACAACTGGAACTACAGGACGGTGTAACTGGAAATGAACGGGTTGAGCTTAAGCCTCCGGTGGAGGAAGATTTGCAATCATACCAAAGGGGATTGGAGGGCCAATATTTCCATGTTGTTCAGCCACTATAACAGTGGCACCAATGCCCAGTAACGAATGCTAGAAGAAGTTAAAGTGATCACCAAGAACTTCGTCATTGAAGGAAAACACTTGTAGCCATGTAGGAATCCCGAACGTATCCCGTACAATCTCTTTTACTCTCATGACATTGTCGAATTCTCCTGCTAAGACAAGAAAGATATTGCCATTGACGTTCAAGTTTAGGTTGGTGGGCATTCCTACTGCCATATCTTCTTGATTTTCTTGTTCGAACAGAAACGAGAGGGAAAGGGAGAGAGAGAGAGAGATTAGAAATAGAAATGAATTATGGCATGTGAATATGAATTTTAGGGGGGTGTATTCAATTAGGATTTTAACAGACTTTTTTTTTTGCATAAAAAAATCCTGTGGATTTTTAAAGATTTTGTAAGAATGTAATGACTTTTAAGATTTTTTTAAAAGACTTTTATGATTAGGATTTTGTAGTTTGGATTTGAATGGATTTATAAAATATGAATTCATAAGATTTGAAAGGATTTTATGGATTTACAAGATTTTAAAGGATTCCATGAATTTTTAGAAAACATTCAAAATTACCAGAGTCGATGTAAAAGATAACAAATAAATGATAAAGATTTGGATAAAAAATAAAATTAATACAACTTTTTTCAATCTTTCTCTATCTCTTTCTCTTTTTTTAAAATCGAAAGCAATAGTCTCAATGCCACTAGAAAGATCTGTTGACATGAAGAGTAGATCTCCTAGTTTTTTTTATTTTATCTAGTTTTGGTTTTTATTGGTCTTAATTTTTTGATATGCCAAACATGTAAAGATGTGGCATTGTATTGATTGTTTTAGACTTAAGCTTTTGAGTGATTAATTTTGAATATAAGTCTTGCCTAGAGTCTTAACCAAAAATCTAAGAAAGCAAATTGATTGTTCCTTTTTGATAAACTCACTGTAGTAATCGATTACATCATTGATGTAACAGATTACCACGTTTTCTTTTATCTGGGAAAAGCTAAAATTCTAAGCGTAATCAATTACACCTCGAAATAATTGATTACACAAGGCCTTTTAGACTTTGAGTCTTGTTTCTGAAAGAATTCACATTGTCTCTGTTTTAATTGATTACAACACGATTTAATCGATTACTATGGATTCAAAAAGTTGTTTCAGAAAGAAGAAAGCTCGGTTTAATCGATTACATGAGTATGTAATAGATTAAAACGAACCCAGATCACTTTAAGAGATCATTAAGATCAATTTAATAGATTACACTTTGATGTAACAAGTTAAATCAGTTTTTGCATAGAACCCAGGTGTGCTGAAGAACGATTTAACAGATTACGTTATTTACGTAACAGATTAAATCAGTTATATCTTTAAAATTTTATAAATACCAGCACTCCCTCTCTCTCTAAAAAAATGCTTTTCGAAAATCAGTTTTAACATTCATTGAGAGAAGAGCATAAAAAAGGTTCTAAAGCAAATTGATCTCCTTCAATTCAAAAATGGAAGAATAAAAAAGGAAGATCACTCTTGCTTGATGAAGAAGATGATAGGAATTCAATGAGCTGAAATGTTCTATCATTTACTAAAGGTGAAATCGTTCCATAACCTTGATTATTTTTAAAGATTGAATTGTCTGAAATAGGGTTTTTCAGAATCTTATAGTAGTGTTCTATTAGATAGTTTCTTTCTTTACTTGTAGGGTTCAAGTCTAGAAAGTGTGAATTTCAGATTTCTTGTTTGTGTAGTGTGCATGTAACTCGAAATTTGAATTAGTGAAAGATCTAACAGGGTGTTGGATCAACTGGATGTAGGTCTTTATGACTGAACCAATATAAAACTCTTGAGCATTCTTTCTTCAGTTTTCACTTTCTTGTTCATCCAAGATATCAAGGTTAATTGGTTAAGTTTTCCTAATCAACATTCTTTAATTGAAATAAAACTCTGATTTCTTAACCTGATCTTAAAAATCTTTGTTCAACTTGTTTCATAAATCTTTCTTTGAATAATTGGATTCTTTGCAAGAAGAAGGATGGTGAAATAGAAGTTTTGAAAAAGGAAAGAGATTTTAGTAATAAAAGTTGAAAGATCTCTTCACCCGCTATAGATCTGCTGCTTCGATCCTACAATTGGTATCTAGAGCTGGTATCTTGTATTTTATTCAAGATTCCTTTTGAAAAATAAGGATATGGCAGCAAATCAATTGCCCTTCGCTGAAGGTGCTTCAATCAACAGACCTCCAATGTTCTATGGAGTAAACTACCCTTTTTGGAAAGTGAGGATGAAAATCTTCATGGAATCTATTGATAGAGGCATTTGGAATGCGGTAATAAAAGGTCCAACTATTCCAAAACATACCGTTGATGGAAACTTAGTTGAAAAACCATTTGATACTTGGACAGATCAAGAATCTAAGAAAGCTCAATATGATTCAAGAGCTATGAACATTATACATTCTGCTTTAAATTATGATGAATTCTTTCGTGTTTCTCAATGCACCTCTGCCAAGGAAATGTGGGATCTAATACAAGTCACCCATGAAGGCATGTTCGATGTAAGGAGAACGAGGAAAAACACCCTTATTCAAGAGTACGAGACCTTCAGAATGTTGCCAGGCGAAACTTTAAATGATGTTCAGAAGAGGTTTACACATATTGTAAATCACCTCAAAGGCTTGGGAAAGATCTTTGAAGAGGAGGAACTACATGTGAAAGTCCTCAAGTCTATGAACAGAACATGGCAACCAAAAGTGACAGCAATTTTAGAGTAAAAAAATCTTGCTGAAATGACCAATGCAGAGCTGTTGGAAAAGCTAAGAGAACATGAAATGGATATGACAAGAATGCCAGAAGAAGAAGAAAGGGATAGAAAAACAAGAGGCTTAGCTCTTAAGGCAGCAACTCCATCCAGTGGTTATGATGAAGATGAAGGTTCAGATGCTGAGAACTTAACTCTCCTAGTAAGGAAATTCAGGTGTTTCCTCAAGACAAAATATGGAAAAGGAAAAGGAACTCAGCAGAGAAAATTTGTTAAGAAAAGTGAAACCCCATATCCAAACTTCACATGCTTCGAATGTGGAAAAATAGGACACATTAAATCGGAATGTCCTATCTATCTCAAGAAGCAACAAAATGGAGAAAAGAAGCCTAAAAGCCAAGGAAAAAAGAAAAGATCCTACATAGCTTGGGAGGACAATGCATCTATTTCCTCAAGTGATGAAAGCAATGAAGAGGAAGCTAATCTCTGCCTCATGGCCAAAGAAGAAGAAGAAGAAAATGAAAACATTGTAAGTATTACTGACCTTGAACATGATGAATCTTATGATCAACTGCTTGATGCTTTCAATGAAATGCATGAGGAAGCACAAAGGATAGCTCTTGCTAATAATACACTAAAAGGAAAATTTAGATGGCATGTGGAAAAATTAGCTAATATGCAAAAAGAGTTGACTGATTTGAAAGGTAAAATTAAAACTCTTGAGAAAGAGAAGCAAATCTCTCTTAGCAATATTACTAATCTTCCCACTGATTCTTCTTCCCCATGTGAAAATTGTAAGGCTATTGAACTGAAAATGAATACTTACTGAAAACCTTATCAAAGTTTATAATGGGAAGAAATAATCTTGATGCACTCCTTGCACAACAAAAATGCATGATAGAAAGAACCGAAATTGGGTACACTATTGGCAAAAAGCAGAAATCTTATAAGAACTTTTTTAACTTTGTCAAAGCATCCAGCTCTCCATTTGTGTCATGCCATTATTGTTTGCATAAGGGACATTCTTAAAATAATTGCATGATCAAGAAATTTGGTGTTCCAAATGGAAGATACAAATGGATCCCCAAAGGAACCAAGGGAATCACTAACTTCAAAGGACCCAAAATTACTTGGGTACCTAAATCCTCTGCTTAATCTATTTGTAGGTGTGTTTGAGAGCCAAAGAGTCTTTGTGGTACTTAGACAGTGTCTCCTCAAGACACATGAGTGGGGATAAATCAAGGTTTATCCGGTTGACAGCAAAACAAGGAGGATTTGTGAGCTATGGTGATAACAACAAAGGGAGAATTCTTGGTGTAGGAAATGTTGGTAATCCTCTTTCCACCATTATTGAAAATGTGTTGTATGCAGATGGATTAAAACATAATCTCCTTAGCATTAGCCAACTATGTGATAAAGGCTTCAAAGTATCTTTTAATGAATCATGTTGTATGATAAGCGATAGCCATGATAATGTTAAGTTTGTAGGTAAAAGGGTTCAAAATATCTATATGTTAAATATTGAACATGCATCCCTACCTCATGAAACATGCTTAACTAATAAAGATGATTTAGCTTGGCTATGGCACAGAAGAATTGCACACATACAAATGTCTCATTTGAACAGGTTAATCGCAAAAGAACTGGTTCACAGTTTACCTAAACTCAAGTTTGAGAAAGACAAAATATGTGATGCATGTCAGAAGGGAAAACAAACAAGGGTATCTTTTAAAGCAAAGAAAGTTGTTTCAACTTCAAAACCCCTTGAACTTCTGCACATGGACTTATTTGGTCCCTCTAGAACTATGAGTCTAGGTGGTAGCTATTATGCTTTAGTAATTGTGGATGATTTCTCAAGATACACATGGACACTATTTTTATCTTTGAAAAGTTATGCTTTTAAAGCTTTTGTGAAATTGGCCAAAAAGATTCAAAATGAAAAAGATTGGAAAATCAAAGCCTTGAGAAGTGATCAAGGAGGAGAATTCCAAAATGAGGATTTTGAAAATTTTTGTGAAGAATATGGTATAGATCACAATTTTTCTGCACCTAGAACTCCTCAACAAAATGGAGTTGTAGAAAGGAAAAATAGATCTCTTGAAGAACTAGCTAGAACAATGTTAAATGAAAATGATTTGCCTAAATATTTTTGGGCTGATGCAGTAAGCACTGCATGCTATGTTCTAAATAGAGTCTTAATTAGACCTCTTTTGAAACTAACTCCTTATGAACTCTATAGAGGAAGAAAGCCTAACATATCATCCCTCAAAGTTTTTGGTTGTAAATGCTTTGTGTTAAACAATGGTAAAGAATCTATTGGAAACTTTGATGCGAAAGCAGATGAAGCAATATTTCTTGGATATTCTCTTTCTAGTAAAGCCTATAGGGTCTATAACAAAAGGATACTTACTGTTGAAGAATCTATACATGTTGTCTTTGATGAGTCTAACCCCCAAAAAGAAAGAAAGGTACCTTGTGATGATGATAATGTAGGTACAGCTGAAGAATTCCCTCAAGCTGAACTGGACTCAAGGGAAGAATCATCAATAAGGGAAGATCAACATGAGGAAAATCCCCTACCTAAAGAGTGGAGGACTCCTAGAGATCTATCCATGGACAACATAATTGGAAATATAGAAAAGGGAGTAACTACTAGAAACTCTTTAAATTTGTTTTGTGAACATGTTGCATTTGTTTCTCAAATAGAACCCAAAACAGGAGAAGAAGCTTTACTTGATGAATTTTGGATAATGGCTATGCATGAAGAACTAAATCAATTCAAAAGAAATGATGTATGGGAACTCATTCCCATGAATAAAAATCTGAACATAATAGGCACCAAATGGGTATTTAGAAACAAACTTGATGAATCAGGCTTCATAACTAAAAACAAAGATAGACTTGTTGCTAAAGGATATAATCAACAAGAAGGAATTGATTATGATGAAACCTATGCTCCTGTAGCTAGACTAGAAGCTGTGAGATTACTTCTTGCCTTTGCATGTATTATGAACTTTAAATTGTTCCAAATGGATGTGAAAAGTGCCTTTTTAAATGGCTTTATTGATGTAGAAGTTTCTCAACCTCCTGGTTTTATAGATCATAAATTTCCAAACCATGTATACAAGCTTAAGAAGGCTTTGTATGGGCTAAAGCAAGCCCCTAGACAATGGTATGAAAGATTAAGTAACTTTCTCCTTGATCAAAAGTTTGAGAGAGGAAAAGTTGATAAAACCCTTTTTATAAAGAGATCCTCTAAGGGCATTTTGTTAGTACAAGTATATGTTGATGATATAATTTTTGGAGCTACTAACAATCTTCTATGTGAGGAATTTGTAAGAAGTATGCAGGGAGAGTTTGAAATGTCAATGATGGGCGAACTAAATTTCTTCCTAGGATTACAAATCAAGCAATTAAAACAAGGCACATTTCTCCATCAAACAAAGTACTGCAGAGAGCTCTTAAAGAAGTTTGATATGGAAAGTAGCAAAGAATAAGCTACTCCAATGGCTACAAACTGTTACCTTGATACTGATGTTAAAGGTAAATCTGTAGATCAAATAAAATACAGAGGTATAATTGGTTCTTTACTTTACTTGACTGCTAGTAGACCAGACATTATGTTTAGTGTTTGCATGTGTGCTAGATATCAATCTAATCCTAAAAAATCTCACTATACTGCTATAAAAAGAATTATGAAATATCTAAAAGGAACTTTAGTTGTGGGCCTATGGTATTCCAAAGGTGTTGAACCTACTCTAATAGGATACTCAGATTCAGACTTTGCCGGATGCAAGCTAGATAGGAAAAGTACTAGTGGAACTTGTCATTTATTTGGCAATGGCTTAGTAACATGGCACAGTAAGAAACAAGCATGTGTTGCCTTGTCTACTGCTGAGGCTGAATACATTGCAGCTGGAAGTTGTTGTGCCCAATCCTTATGGCTGAAACAACAATTATCTGATTATGGTCTTCACTTAGATCACATACCACTTAGATGTGATAACACTAGTGCCATAAACCTCACTAAGAATCCTATATTGCACTCTAGGACTAAACACATTGAAATCAGACACCACTTTATCAGAGATCACATTCAAAAAGGTGATTGTGATATAGAGTTCGTTGAGACAAATTCTCGAACTAGCTGACATTTTCACCAAACCATTAGCTAGAGATAGATTTTACCAATTAAGAAATGATCTTGGCATACTCAGTGAGTCAAATCTTACTTAAGCCAACACCAGAAATGTAAAACTCTCTTTTATAGCTTTTGTTTTGTTGATTGATGGCCTTGTAAGTTTAAATTTTGTTTGTTTATTGATTGTTTGTGAAAATATATGGAAAAAAATGTTGTTTAAAAAAACTTGTGTTTATAACATTCTTTTTCAAAAAGCTGCATTAGTAATTGATTACCCTTCGGGATAACCGATTACATCGTTTAAAAACTTGCATTTTCATTTGAAAGAAAAATTGCATTTACCACTATTTTAATCAATTACCCTTTGGGATAACCGATTACATACTTTACACTGCATAAAATGTTTTCAAAATTACATAATTTTTTGAAATAATCGATTACGTCTATACCGTAATCGATTAAATTGATTTGGGATGATTGTTGGTCTATTCTGGAAAACTGTAACTGATTACATTTGGGAAAGTAATCGATTACACTCGTTCTGAAGTGTTTAAAAAAACCCCAAAAGACGTGACTCTTAAGACAAACCACCTCAAAACTCTTCAAACCCATTCATCTCCTTTAAAACCAGAACCATCTTCGACCATTTTCTCTCACACAAACTGAATCCAAATCCAATGGATAATTCACAAAGGCCTAAAAGAACGAAGGGCATTACCAAGAAAAATGCTACCCCTCCTTCACCTCCAACAAAGACTAAGAAGAGGAAGGCCACTTCCAACAAAGAAGTAGGGTCCAGCAGAGGAAAGGAACCTGCTCCTCCCTCTCCACCACCTCAACTGTAAAATCCCCACAAATAATAATAATAATAATAATAATAATAATAATAATAATAATAATAATAATATAAGATAATGTCTATTTGCTTTGTAACATCCTCATAATTGTCTTTCGGTGTTTCAATGCAGTGTGTGTGCATTAGAGTAACTTATAGAGTAAGGAACCATGAAACCAGTACTGGCTATATATATATATATATATATATATATATATATATAAACCCAAACCCTTCCCTCCCACAATAAACACACACACAGAATTTTAGAGAGAGAAAGAAGAGAGAAGGAGGAGAAAAGAGAAGAAGGAGAAAGGAAGGGAAGAAGAAGGAGGAAGAACCTAGGGAATCCACAACACCCCACTCATCACCCTTAGTCCAGAGGTCTTTGGTGAGTGTTTATGTATCCTTCTCTATCCCTCCATTTAAGGCTTGGGAAGAGATTCAATAAGGGTTAGGTTTCTCTCCATGGGAGAGGAGCTCCAACCCCCAATCCTTGGGTTTAGTGTGAGAGATGCATAAATTATAGTTGTATTGCTTGTTTGGCATGAGATTCATCATTAATTTGCATTATTGTGAGGATTTGGGTTGTTGGGTAGCTTTTATGGTAAAGGGGTTACGCATAATCACGGACCCTATGACCTGCAGAGCGGACTCTCGCTTAAGCGAGCTCTGCATGGCGCTTAAGCGAGGGACCCTGGAGTTGAAAATATGGTCTGTAATTCTCGCTTAAGCGAGGATTCCTGGTGCTTAAGCGAGGTATTTTGGCGCTTAAGCGTGGGAGTTTGGCGTTTAAGCGAGAAGCTCCAGGGATCAGGATTAAGTGCAGGACTTTGACGCTTAAGCGCAAGTTTTTGGCACTTAAGCGTGGCGCTCTGGGGCTTAAGCGCCAAGATTTGGCGCTTAAGCACAGGGTGTCAGGGTCAGGTTGGCCTAAGGGCAGGATTCTGGCTTAAGCGACTGACCCCTGGAACATTATGTTGAGTTCTATCCTTTCCAAGTTAATTTCTTTAATGTGTTTAGTATGTTTACATGACTTATAAGGATAATGATATGTTAATTAAAGGAAGAGGAGATTCCTTTGGGGATCAAAGAAAGTATAATGTTTTGATAAGTTAAGTAGGCAAATGAAAAGATTTTCCCTCTTTAGAAGGTAGGCGGGACCCCTTCCGTCACTTCCTACTTTTCGAAGATGTGGCATAGCTCCTCTGGCCGGAGAAGAATAATACATGGCCAAGGCATTAAAGGAAAGGGACGCCTTTCGATATATTGAGCTCAATAGACGCCGTAGGACATAAGAAGATAAAGTAAATGCTAATTCTATGTTAATAGAAATGTAAAAGTAACATATGATAATGTTTTATAGTACTTTTATGCATGATGAAAGATTATGATACATGTGTTTTTAACACTCACTGAGACCTGTCTCATTAGTTTAATGTTTATGTTCCAAATTAAACAGGCTTGAAGTAAGGAGACAAGAGGCCTAGAAGATATTATGTCTATATAACAATATCTTTATAGGCTAGTTTTGTTAAAAGAACTTTTTATGTATTCTTTTGGTATAGGATCCCATATGTGGGGATTACCTTTTAGGTACATGATGTAATTACTTGAGTAATGATATCATATTATGTTTATATTATCCGTGTTGATGACTAAAATGTACGATAGAAGGTAGTACACATTAGGGTGTTACATCAACCCCAATCTCGTCTAAATCCCTAGTTCACCAGTGAGCATTAGGAAGCCTCCTACATTCAGACATTCACTGGAAAGGAGTTGGTGACCCCCAAGTTTCTAAACCTTGAGTGGTTCAAAGGTCAGAACTTTTCCTTCCCCTCTATTCTAGAAGAACAAGGGCTCGAAAAATTCACCCAACTACATGGCATCTACTACCCTGATTTGGTAAGGGTCTTCTATACTTGTGCCCATGTAAATGAATTTGGAGTTCTCTGTTCATCTGTGAAAGGTGTTAAGATAGAGTTAACTGCTTCTGTATTTAACTCTATTGGTGGTATTGAAGTTGGCGGAACTAAGCCAAATTTAGAGGAATTCAAGAAATTAGAAATTAAGTATAGCAAGGTTTCTACTTTTATGGATTGCATGAGGAACCCATCAGAACCATTAAAGTAAAGATTTAACATTGGTCCTCTTAAGGTAGATGATAGGTTGCTTGCTTATGTTATATCATGGATTCTCACACCCAGGGGGAGCAATCATGCTCAATTAACTGATGAAGATTTGATGCTCATATTTGCTTTGAAGAACAAGATTAAAGTAAATTGGATGTTTGTGATAATTGAGAATATGCTGAAAACCAGAAGATTGGTAGACTACAAGTGCCCCTATGTTGTGTTCATCTTAAAAGTGATTGATCACTTCAAGGTGGATACATCAACTGAAACCTCTGAATTCACTAGGGACATTCATGAAGTCAAGACCAAAGCCCTGAAGCAAATGAACTTGGTTGTGACTGATCACAGCTGGTTTGCCAAGGAAGAAGCACCAGTTGAATTTGAAGAAAATGAAGAACCAGAGGAGCAAGCTCTGCCTGCATAAGATGAAGAGAAGCCACTGACCCCTTTTGAAAATGCTGTTTTGGCTAAATTAGATGAGTTGATAAAGATACATAAGGAAGACTATCAAGAACTCAAAGACAGTTTTGAAAGCATCTCTGCAAGGCTTGATGAACAAAGCATTCCCTATCTTGAAGACTAGATCAACAACCACTCCAAAATCAAAATATTTTTTTGTATAACTAATCTCATATTAAGTTCTCTATTTTTAAGCATCTTTTGAACTCTGTTTTAATCTCTATTTTTAATTTTAATTCTAGTTCAAAAAATTTGGATGACTGCACTTAATGATATACACTGTTGTTCTTGCATGCACTATTCTACTTCCATATGATCTTTGTTCACTGTTTAAATTTTGATGTTGGTTGATCATAGCCTTTTTGGCTTTTGTTTGCCAAAAGGGGAGTATATTTGATGAATTGTATATGAATTGTATGCTCAATGATTGGTATTAAAGTTTTGTAAATATCTGTTTAACTAGTCCCTGGACAAGTGTACATGATCAGAAACAGGTACAATGCAAAGCACAATCAAAGAAAGGTTTGGCACAATCAAAACCAAAAAGGGGGAGATTGTTGACATGAAGACTAGATCTCCTAGTTTTGGTTTTTATTGGTCTTAATTTTTTGATATGCCAAACATGTAAAGATGTGGCATTGTATTGATTGTTGTAGACTTAGGCTTGTGAGTGATTAATTTTAAATATTAGTCTTGCCTAGAGTCTTAACCAAAAATCTAAGAAAGCAAATTGATTGTTCCTTTTTGATAAACTCACTGTAGTAATCGATTACATCATTGATGTAACAGATTACCACGTTTTCTTTTATCTGGGAAAAGCTAAAATTCTAAGCGTAATCAATTACACCTCGAAATAATTGATTACACAAGGCCTTTTAGACTTTGAGTCTTGTTTCTGAAAGAATTCACATTGTCTCTGTTTTAATTGATTACAACACGATTTAATCGATTACTATGGATTCAAAAAGTTGTTTCAGAAAGAAGAAAGCTCGGTTTAATCGATTACATGAGTATGTAATAGATTAAAACGAACCCAGATCACTTTAAGAGATCATTAAGATCAATTTAATAGATTACACTTTGATGTAACAAGTTAAATCAGTTTTTGCATAGAACCCAGGTGTGCTGAAGAACGATTTAACAGATTACGTTATTTACGTAACAGATTAAATCAGTTATATCTTTAAAATTTTATAAATACCAGCACTCCCTCTCTCTCTAAAAAAATGCTTTTCGAAAATCAGTTTTAACATTCATTGAGAGAAGAGCATAAAAAAGGTTCTAAAGCAAATTGATCTCCTTCAATTCAAAAATGGAAGAATAAAAAAGGAAGATCACTCTTGCTTGATGAAGAAGATGATAGGAATTCAATGAGCTGAAATGTTCTATCATTTACTAAAGGTGAAATCGTTCCATAACCTTGATTATTTTTAAAGATTGAATTGTCTGAAATAGGGTTTTTCAGAATCTTATAGTAGTGTTCTATTAGATAGTTTCTTTCTTTACTTGTAGGGTTCAAGTCTAGAAAGTGTGAATTTTAGATTTCTTGTTTGTGTAGTGTGCATGTAACTCGAAATTTGAATTAGTGAAAGATCTAACAGGGTGTTGGATCAATTGGATGTAGGTCTTTATGATTGGACCAATATAAAACTCTTGAGCATTCTTTCTTTAGTTTTCACTTTCTTGTTCATCCAATATATCAAGGTTAATTGGTTAAGTTTTCCTAATCAACATTCTTTAATTGAAATAAAACTCTGATTTCTTAACCTGATCTTAAAAATCTTTGTTCAACTTGTTTCATAAATCTTTCTTTGAATAATTGGATTCTTTGCAAGAAGAAGGATGGTGAAATAGAAGTTTTGAAAAAGGGAAGAGATTTTAGTAATAAAAGTTGAAAGATCTATTTACCCCCTGCTAGATCTGTTGCTTCGATCCTACAAGATCTTCTAATACTTTGACTTGATTGTTGATCATGATGAGCTAGAACTCCCTCCATGCTCAGATCTACTCCACTTATGACAGCTTAACTTTTTAGCGGAAACCTCCAAACCTAAGGGAATGAGATGGTAGACTTGATTGGATGATGTAGGCTGGTAGGGTTGTTCATAGTGATTTGGTGATATGAACGGATCACTGTAAGGATCATATGAAGAGCACGTGTGTAGGATTAGAAGAAAGAGATGACCAATTACTCTAGCAATATTACCACCATGAAAGAGAAAAGTATGCATGATGATGGAAAAAAGAAAAAGTCTGGAATGGAAGAGTAGAAAAATTCCAAGGGTTTACAAAATTCCCAAGGGTTTGGGCAGGATTATTTGATGTTTGTGGTATTTATACATACAACTAAAAAGTCACACAAAATCCATCAAAATCCAATTTACAAAACAATCCAACGAAATCTATAGGATTTTGAATACCAGATGACTTTTTTTAAGTTGTAAAAAATCTTGATTGAATACAACTGGATTTTGTCGTCATGAAAAAAATCTTGAAAGTCTTGATTGAATACCATAATAAAAAAAATTATTGAATCATCAAACATTCAAGATTGAATTGTACCAAAAAAAAATTCAAGATTGAATTCTAACACAAAAATGAATAAAATTTTCAAAGTTACAAAAGTCAGTATAGTAAATCTAAAACAAGATGCAACCTAATGTAGAAGAAACCTATTGCAAAACTATAATGTGCAGATGAAGAAAGTATGCATATACCGTCAAAAACCTATGTTGCAAAACTGATCTAATTCAATATCATCTCTTCATCAGAAGCAATGGATGTAATGTCTGAGTGTATGTCTTCCTCCTCTTGTTCAGGTCCCTGTGGTTGTGGTGGTTCTTGCTCTTGTTCTTATTCTGGCCCCTCAGGTTGCTGTGCTGGTCCCTCTGGTTCTTGTAATGGTAATATTATGATAGGGGTTGGGGATTTTCGACAACAACTGGAACTACAGGAGGGGTAACTGGAAATGAACGGGTTGAGCTTGAGCCTCCGGTGGAGGAAGATTTGCAATCTTACCAAAGGGGATTGGAGGGCTAATATTTTCATGTTGTTCAGCCATTATAACAGTGGCACCAATGCCCAACAACGAATGACAGAAGAAGTTAAAGTGATCACTAAGAACTTCGTCATTGAAAGAAAACACTTGTCGCAATGTAGGAATCCCGAACGTATCCCATACAATCTCTTTTATTCTCATGACATTGTCGAATTCTCTTGCTAAGACAGGAAAAATGTTCCCATTGACATTCAAGTTGAGGTTGGTGGGCATTCCTGCTGCCATCTCTTCTTGCTTGATTTTCTTGTTCAAACAGAAACGAGAGGGATTCGGAGAGAGAGATATTAGAAATAGAAATAAATTATTGAATTGAATGTGAATATCTTCTTGATTTTCTTTTTCAAACGGAAACGAGAGGGAGAGAGATTAGAAATAGAAGTAAATTATTTCATGTGAATGTGAATTTGAGTGTAAACAGTAAATTTTATAAACTAGAATTTAAACCGTGCAAGGGATCGTATAATTTTTTTTAATATATATATATATATATATATATATATATATATTACTTAATAGATTAACATTGAAATGAAGCGAATATATTTTTATATTTGTTTTGTTTTATGAAGTGAATAATTTTATTTTTGTATGTAATTTTTTTGTGAGTAATGAACAAATTAAAAAATAATATTTGTAAATAACATTGAAAAATTATATTTAGTTACCCGAAACTAACATGTTTAATTTTGAAATATAGATTCTTTGTATTAAAACTGGAAATATAAATATAAATAAATATTTATTAAAAATACTGAAACTATTAGGTGTAATTACATTGAGGAAGATTATTTGCACACTACATTTTTAGTGTAATCTAAATAATTCTCATCCTACTCAATGATAAAAATCTTCAATCCCTAGCTGCCCATGACTGAAGACTGGTTTTGGCAAATATAGTCCCACATAATTTAGTGATTGACCTTGACTTTTATTTATTTTCATTGCATAGCATACCTTTATATGGGAATCGCTTTCTACGCAAGACAAAAGGCCATTTTGGATAAGATGTTGTAAGGACTATTCATGGAATTAGTACTTTTGCAAATGGTTGAGTTGCTTTGTTTGGACATCTATAACCAATAATATCTTTGAGTGATCTATCAAGAGCTTCAAATGCAAATTTTTTGGTCATTGGTGCCTCATCCCAAATAATGAGATCTGTTTGAAAGATTAGCTTAGCAAGGTGAGTATTTTGTTTGATTGAGCAAGTGATGTCTTCAAAAACATCTAGTGGTATTTGGAATCTACTATGAGCTTTTCGACCTCCAGGTAGTAACAGCGATGCAATTCTTGTGAAAAAATAGTTAAGAATGTGAATATGATGTTTAATGAATAATTATATATATATATATATATATATATATATATATATATATATAATGTAAATTTTGGTAGTATTAATTTTGATATATAATTATTGTTAAATTGTATTTATAATTTAAATATGTTGAATACTTATTGAGGAATGAAATACTTCAGATAAATATATTTATTAAAAATAATTTGATTCATATTTAATAGAGTTTATTTTATATGATTTTGAAGATATTAATGATAATAAAATTTTATTTTATATTATTTTATATGCGTAATGTACGTTTGTTTTTATGACTGTGTTCTCCCTCGAAATCCCATCTTTTGTATGTGAAATCTTGTTGTAAACTTGCCATATCACATATGTATATTTATGAAATTGAGGAGTGGGTGGAATTACATGGTTCAGTTCTTTTTATTTATACACTTACTAGTTTTTTGACCCGTGCGATGCACGGGGTAAACAATTTGTTTATATATGTTTAGTTACGTGTTTTTATGTAAAAATGTAGATATAAGCAATGATGTTTCCAGTATTACTGGTGTTAAAGGTTTATATATGAAAGTAGTTTTTTATTTATTTAATTATATGATGCCAAATGTAATTAGAAAAACATATGCATTGTAAGTCAATATTATAACAACAATATAATATAAGGAAGCGAATAACATATTGTATGATAAAATCATATATTGTCAATACAAAAGAAGTCGATAGCATTATACAAACTTATTATATGTCTATGGTAATGGAATAAAAACTACTGAACATATAAAACTGATCAATTAATCGTCCCATGTCCGATCACTTGATTAAAGAAAAAAATATAAAAAAGTAATTCAGTATTATATGAAAAAATTTGTCTATAGATGATGAATTATTAGTATTATTGTGTAATAAAATCAAACCTTTTTTCCAGTAGTAAAACATATTTACTATCAAAGAAGGCAAATAGATCCAAATCTTTTGCAGAATTTATCATTTGATTTAATGTAATGTTGCATTCACCTATCAATTTGAATCATGAAATTAATATTGAACAATAGGCAAATTAAGCTTTCTGTCAAAAATAAAATTAGACATATTAATCATAAAGATTATTAGTAACTAATTAGATAACATTATTCATAATTTTTATAAGAATTACATAATATAAAATGATAAATAGTAAGAATACCTTATTCAAATTTTGAAATATTTCTCTGTAAACTACATTTTGAAGTGATGCTTGTATTATCTTCATCATCATTATGTATGAGAATTTTCAATCCGTTATGTGTGGTAACTCTTGATATTGCAACATACAATTGACCATGAGAAAAAATTGGTCTTGGAAGATAAACTCCAACATTCTTGAGAGATTGTCCTTGACTTTTGTTTATAGTCATTGCAAAAGAAATAACAACTGGACATTGTTTGCATTGAAACTAAAATGGAATTCTAGGATCAGATGGAATCAATGATAATCTTAGAATTAAAACCTTTTCTCCAAATTTGCTTCCAGAAATGACCTTTTCTTTCAAATTCAAAACATGATTTCCCATTTGGGTGAGTATCAGTCGAGTGCCATTACACAATCCAGCAGATTGGTCTATATTTCTCAATAGCATAATGGGAACACCAATCTTAAGCTTTAATTGATTATTTGAAAGTCCAGATGCAACAATTGTATTTAAAAACCCAGGAGTATGAACATCATCTGGTCTATGCACATTCCCATTGATTGAACAGGGGGCATCAAAACTTAAGTAAGTTTTGGCATCTCCAGGAATCAATGACATAATGTAGTCATTCAGCTCATTTACAATATCATTAGTTGGAGCTAAAATAGCTCTATGCTGAAAAAAAGATGCATCTGTCATATTTTCCAGAAGTGATGGATATGTGCTGTTGACAATATCTGCAAGAGGATCACTTGAATTGTCAATAAGAATATCAGATGGAATGTTAATAGTAGTCTGTTCCTCATTTATTTCCCCAATTGTTCCATTTCCAATACTCAAAACCCAATCCACAAATTGTTTCAATTGAGTAACATCTTGATTTGAAGACCCAGTATGAAGCCTCATGTTTTTTGTTAAGGTGAGAACTTTACATAAAGGCCAAAGATATGAGGCATTAATGCTAGCATGTACAACATCTTACCTCGTTCCTTTTGGTATGACTGGAAGAATTTGTCCAAAATCTCCTCCCAAAACAACTACTTTTCCTCCAAATGGAAGATGTGATTTTTCCACATTAGAAAAACATAATATATCTCTGAATGTCTTATCAATAGCTTCAAAACAATGTCTATGAGTCATTGGAGCTTCATCCCAAATTATAAGTTTAGTCTTCAATATTAACTCAGCTAATTAATGACTTCCTTGCTTGATGTTGCAAGTAGAATCTTCATTGACATTGATCGGAATTTTAAATCTAGAATGTGTTATCCTTCCTCCTGGAATCAATAAAGCTGCTATCCTGCTAGAAGCCACAGTTAAAACAATTTCTCCTTTACATCTAATTGTTGTAGAAATAGCTTTCCAAAGAAAAGTTTTCCCTGTCCCTCCATAGCCATAAAGAAAAAACAATCCACCAATATTTGAAGACACTCGATGCATGATTATATCGTATATCTTCTTTTGCTCAACAGTCATTGTGGACAACAATTGATTATGTTCAATCTCAAGCAACTGCTTGTCATAATTGAGTTTGTCATAAATCAGACGATTTTCAAATTCAAACATGAAAGAAATGTCTGGCATAGGCATTGGAGGGAAATCAGATAAACTTCTATTGTTGCTTTGAAGCAATTTTTCCATTTCTATGAGGGAGATACTTTTAATCTCTTCATCTGTCAACACTAAATCTGTCATAAAAATAATGTTGTTAAAATGATATGATATGATATAATATTTAAGTAACAAATAAGTTATATATTTAAATGGTGAAAATTAATATTATTTACCATTGATTTGAAGAATCAATCTTTGTCTGTGAAGAATATCATCACTTAAATACTCCTAAGTCTTTTGGTAAACAAATTCAGCCTAGACATTTGATTTGACAGAAGTAAAGTAACAAACAATTTTCTCATATAACATCCTGATCCCCAATGACTTGCTTCAATAATTGCATCAATGTATTCCCGATCATCATCTATCAAACCTAATGAATAGCAAGCCTCTTTAAATGTAGGGTAGATGACATTATTAACTATTCTAATGTCAGAATATGATTGTTGACCCTTTGAATAATTAAGCAAAACTCTCAAGTAATACAATTCTCCACTTCTTGGTGGAGTAAATTGCAATCTTTCAACTGTAGATCCTTTTTTTCTTGGAAACCATTGATGTTCCCGTCAAATTGAGATGGAAATTGAGCATATAAAAGATTTTTAGCTTCAGGATAAATCTTATTTGCATCCATCCATGCCAAAAACTTTGATGTGTTATTTTTTGGCTTGTCAACAACATCTTCAATAGGATCATCTTCATCAAAAACAACAATATGTTCCCCTAGTAAATGGAAGGACAATCTCTCAACAAAGGGTTCCCTATAGTGAATATCAAAAGCAAAAATTCTCTATGTTGCCTCACATTATGACAAATACCTACAATCATAATACATTTTGATCTCATCAACACATTGAGACTGATCCTGTGTAACTACAGTATCATAGAAGGTGACAGTTATTCGATCATGACCGTTGTTGACATTTGAAAAGATATTTGATAGATCGAGACCGGTTACACCATTCTACATTTATATGGGCATTGTATTTGAGAAGAAGATACCTATTGTAAGGGACAACATATCTGTTATCAATTTCAATGTCACCCTTCTTAATGGCTTAACCAGAATCTCTTCTTCTATACAAAGGATATCCATCTGCATCAAAGGTTGTATTGTCAACAAATTTCTTTGGAAAGTATCTTGTACATTTTCCATTTTGCATGCACGGAGATCTTCTATTTTGTACACCACACGGTCCATGAATCATTACTGCTGCAACAATCTTATAAAGATCTGGATCTTTTTTTTCATCTGGAATTTTAGCAGAGATGATTTTGTCAATATCAGCAGCATTTGGATATTTGTATTGAGGTTGCAAGAAAACCAATATATGTGCATGTGGTAGTCCTCTTTTCTGGAACTCAATTGTATAAATTATTGCAATAATAATGTACAAAAAATAAGAATATTAATATAATATAATTATCAATACAAAAATATTCTAGTTTTAAAAAAAATTATAACATACCTGCATTGATCTTTCCAAATACATTTCCTTGCTTTATTTCTGCTATCAGTTGATCAAGCTTTATTTTGAAAACTCTACATATCAAATCTGCTCTATCTTCATATTTAAGACAATCTTTCTTAAGAGTTCTTATTAATTCATGCCATTTTTTATTGCATGTGAATGTAATGAATAAATTAGGATATCCTACCCAAGAACAAATAGCCATAGCATCTTGATAATTCTGAAACATATAACGTGCCCCACCAGTAAAGCTTGAAGGTAGCACAATTCTTTTTCCTACTGCAGAAGGATTATTGTCTCCCTTGAATATTGCTTCTGTAAGACCTTTGTACATGTCTGCTCTTAGCTGTTTTTGATGAGTCCTAACATAATGCAATCTGGATGACTCTATCATAGAGTAACAATCAACCAAAAATTGTTGGAACAAATGTTTAGACAACAATAATGAAGATTGTTTTATTATTCTATATTGAATTTTGTATGCAACAAATTCCCTCATTGAAACCTTTTGCCTTTTGTTTGATGTTGTTTGTGAAACATCTAACAAAGGAATATCATCTGTGTATCTAGGTTATCCTCTAGGAAATAGCAATGGATACTACAAAGGAAGATATGCTTTACTTATAACAGACACACGCTTCAAAAGTCCTGATGTAGTTTAAACAATTAAATCTCTTTCAATATCTGCAGAATCAAAGTCTCCAACTATTAGGCCAGCAACTTCATTAACTGTCAGGAGATTATGTGTTCTTCCTTCTTGTCCTCTTTTGCCAATAATTTTCAGCTTTATATCCTTGACACCATTAGCCTCGATTCTATCATGAACCATTCTATAATTTTTAACATATGGATTACTTCATCAAGAAAATTTTTTTATTTCACTAATGATTGCCTCCTTTAATTCAGATGAATGGTTACTCATCCTACATTAAAAACAATTAAATAAAGTCAGTAATTATAACAGATATTAATAATATATATTAAAAATTGTTTAAAAATATGAGATTTGAAAACTTACCCAACTACAGACATTCTATTTGATATTTCATTAGTTGTGTCATATATGTATAGTTGGGTGAACTTTGGTTGTCTACCAGGGAGTGGAAGCAAACTTTCGATGCTATGATAATTTTCACCTTTCATGATAAACATAGGAGGTGCACTTCCGTCATTATTTCTAACATCAATTTTTCCTCCCATTGAAGTAAAAGAAAACATCATGTTGAATGATCTAATGTTTTGCAAAAACAATTTACTCTTGATATCTTTCTTTTGAAACAAATCCTTCAATTTCTGTGGAGGTTGCTCAAGATTATCTATTTTGATTTTACCTTGCATGCAACACAAACTAAATTTAGGATTCTTAGTGTTCCATCTTTTTTGTATCCTCTCGCCATACCACTTTTGTGCTTTGCAAAATTCACATTCCCAAATAGGATCTCCAATATCCCAAGTAACTAGTACAAATATATAACAAAACAAATGAGTTGAACATTTTTATATAAAATATAAGAGATTCAGGAAAATGATAGTAAAATTAAATACCTGTATTTTCCAGGTTAATATCATCACGAATCAAGTTGTTATTGGGATTGTTATAGTTCTCCAATGATTGATCTAAAAGTTTTATAAACATAATTTAATTAAATATGAATTATCATAATTATGAAAGAAAAACAATTTAGTAATAAGTGAAACCTGGTTCATTATTTATGTCAACATGATCTTCTAAAATTGTGGTTGTCAATCTGGGCGACACATGTGTTGTTTCTTCTGCATTAAATAATATAATATATTAAACCATAATTTATTAAAGCATGTCATAAAAAATAATATGAGGAAAACTTCATAAATTACATTATAATTTTACCTTCTAAATTTGGGATATTTGAATCCATGGAAATGTTCTCCCTGATACTAAGCAGTCTCATTTTGCCCCCAGTTGTCTGAAATCTTGTATAGGACAATTTGTTTTTTTTTTTCCAGAATTCAAAGCTTGTGTATTTTGATCATCAATAGTATCACAGACAGGAACATGCTTTCTCTTTCCTTTGCAATTTGTTGAATTGTTTTGAGTATCTATTTGAAATTAATAATCATTACATTAAAATATTATTGCAGATAATTGATGAAGATTAACACATTTTTCCATGTATACCCAACAATAGTGTGATATCTGATATAGAAGATGGTTGATCAATAGAAACACAATTGTCCTTCAATATTAAACTCCTCGTAATTTTGTTACCTCTTATTGTAAACTTTCCAGGCGTTAATTTATTATTGATGGGGGACAGATGATGAAACATTAACTGCAATACAAAATATATATAACTGATATATTTGTATGAACTGATATATTGATGATATGTAAAACAAAGTAAGCAAAAGATATATAACTTATATCAATTAAAATACCATTAGTGATATCAGATAATGGAAGAGACAATTTTCCATTTTCATGGAGACTATTTGAATTTGATAAATGGCTACTTCCTGCAAATTTAGAAAGATTTATATAATAAGTGAAATGAATATTTCCATGAACTGATATATTGATGATATGTAAAGCAAAAGAAGCAAAATATATATAACTGATATCAATTAAAATACCATTAGTGATATTAGATTATGGAAGAGTAAATTTCCCATTTTCATGTAGACTATTTGAATTTGATAAATGGCTACTTCCTGCAAATTTTGAAAGATTTTTATAATAAGTGAAATGAATATTTGCATGAATCGATATATTGATGATATGTAAAGCAAATAAAGAAAAACATATATAACTGATATCAATTAAAATACCATTAGTGATATCAGATAATGGAAGAGTCAAATTCCCATTTTCATGGAGACTATTTGAATTTGATAAATGGCTAGTTCCTGCAAATTTTGAAAGATTTATATAATAAGTGAAATGAATATTATTAAACATTAACCAAAATATATTTAATGCATTAACCTTCAACAGATGTAGCATGAGTATTCTTAGACGGAATAAATTCATTATGTTTCATTGGGTTAACACCAATGTGTCCTGAAAAGTACGTATTAATAGAAAATGACAAAAAATAAGCCATGAACATACATTATCATTGACATATATACAAAATGAGCAAAAAAAAATTATTTAGATACAAATTGTCTAATTTGTTCAAGACTTTAACAGGATGAAGCGAACAAAGAACCTAGAAACATAATTCAGAACTTGTTGTTGAATGTTATGAAGTAGAAAGTTGCATTTCTAATAATAAATAATAAATATTTCTAACCTGTTTGGAGAGGTCAGTTTTCATTGTCGAAAATGAAGCTAAGTTGACGATGCTTTTGTTTAGTGGCAAACAAAGGGAACAAAATGTGCGTAAGTCTGGAGATAAAACTTCTATCTCGTGTATGAAAATACACTTTGTAATATGAAAAGATTAGATACTTACAATATGACTTTTTAGTTGAAAATATCTAGATATTTTCAAATTTTAATATTAAGACATTTAAAAATATCGTAAAACAAAGCTATATCATTAATGCTTTAACACATATATTCTTAAAAAAGGCAACTAATGAGAATACCAACGAAGAGACAAAAAATGGTCAGATTTAATTATTTAATTATTTAATTATTAAAAAGAAATAAAAGTATTAGTTATATTGATGTTCCTGTTCATGTAATTTAAAATAAATTATCAAAATAGACGTAAAAAATGATCAAAATGAAGATAATTATTTCATTATTAATAATAAACTTTTATATAATATAAATATCTTCATAAATTATTAGGCCTTGCGAATAATAATAAATAATTAAAAATTTAATATAAATGTTTAAAATAAAGATAAATTATTAGGCCTTGCGAATAATAATAAATAATAAATAATTTTTTAATGGTCAGATTTAACAAATATGTTTGGATTAATAACAAATTTAAAAAGGTAATAATTAATTTATTTTAAACAATATTTAAAACTTTCTAGCGTAATTGATAAGATAATAATTTTCAAATTCTAAAATAGATTAAAATTTAATTCCACAATTTAAATAAATTAAATTATAAAAGGATTTTAATAGACTAAATTTAATAAATCAATATAATTTTGTGGAGTATATGCATGATTTTCTTATATATATATATATATATATATATATATATATATATATATATATATATATATATATATATATATATATATATATGTGTGTGTGTGTGTGTGTGTGTGTGTATTATGGGAAGAAACAATTTAATTATAAATTCATTACTCATCCAAAATTTCATATTTAAAATAAGTTAATAATTTTTTTGCTTAATTGCATTTTTTACTCCCAATTTTTTATATTTTGGCGAATTTTACCCCCCAAAAATTAATTTGGCGCATTTTACCTCATCTTTTTTAAAAAACTTACAAATGAAGCCTAAAAGTAAAAAAAAAATGGGGTAAAAATTGCAATGAAGCCTAATTTTTCATTAAAAATTATGATACTTATATTTTAAAAATAATTAATTCTATATATATTGATTGTTTTCTATGTTCCATGTAAATTTAACTAAAAATACTATATATATATATATATATATATATATATATATATATATTAAAAAACATTATTTCTTTAATTTAAAATAAATAAGTTTTTCCATGATTTTAAGTTTTCATGATTTTGGAAACGCTTATATTTTCTAAAATCGTAGGAGTTGCTACCCATATATTTATTGCATAAAAATCAAATTAAAATAGAAATTTTGGTTGACTAAAACCGCTTGATATTAAATTATGCGCTTCATATGAGTATTAAATATTCAATTGGTGAGGCATACATAATAAGAACATTTGTAATATATATTCTGGAAATCATTTGTTAGACATGAAATTATGAGCTTCGCATGATAATAAAGATTAAAAAGGTAGTAAATTTTAACTATGCAGAAAGTGAGGCATACATAATAAGAACATTTCAATCAACTGGTTTGTAGATGATAAAAAGTACTGAAATTTAAATTGCGGAAAATAGATAAAGTTTAACAAAATGAGAAAATTCTACTGAAAATTACAGAATATTTCAATCAACCGGTTCCTTTTTAATAACAGGAACTTTTGCAATCTTTGTGGTTGATGCTTGACTGTCACTATGATCAAAGATAGATGACATTTCTATATCAATTGCTGGTCTTTTTAAACTGCTTTTGCTTGAAGGAGTTTGAACTTCATTCAGACCATCCTATATCAAAAGATATTGACAAATAATAAATTTATGTATAAATTAAATAAATTTTATAACAAAATAGTGCTAGATATATATTGTAAATAATTCCTGTCAGCTTTATAAATATTAAATTAATAAATGACAGTGTTGTTTACCTGTATTTTTTAGCAATTTCCTTGCAAGTTTGTTTCCATGTCATCCAAATTAACCTAATAAAAAACATAAGATATTTAAAAAAAATGGTTATAAGCTGATAATAATTTGGCATTGTAAAAGTACCTCAATGTTGTCATCAACTTGAGTTAACATATCCTTTTTTGCATCAATCTCATTTGCATCATCATCATTCTGTAATTATTCATTATTATTACAGAATAATTAATAATCTCAAACAACGGGTAAAAGGCTTAAATGATATGTTAAAAATTAAATAAATGATTGTAAAAGTACCGATTCCTCAATGGAATGAATAGTCTTGAATTGTGCAATCAAATCTTTTTCATCCGACATTTTTTTCACTATAATATTCTGCCAAGTTTTCGATGTGGTGATTTCTACCTTGAAGAGAAATTCCTTCTCTAGCAGTAAATCAAAGTCCACAGGATAAGTTTCAGGCTCATTTTTCTAGCATAAAATAGAAAAAAAATTCAATTAATAATAAAGAATTGTTTAATAAAAAAATTAAACAAATATAATACCTTCCGCAAAGCTTGAATCATATCAAATGCAGTCTTTCCAAAAAATTGATTAACTACTCGATCAAAAAGTACAAAACTTGATCATCCTATTCTATCAATGACATTAACATGCATTTTGAACCTATGTGATGAAAGATTCCCATTGTTATTTTATTTACATCATGATTAAAATTAAAATAAAATAATGTAATGAATACCTTGGTACTGCAAGCATCAAGTCGTCACAGTTCTCACAATAATGTTTAGATCCAACTTTTATAACTTTTTTCAGACATTTGCTGCATGAGTCATAATACCAACCTTTAACATAGTCAACACTATCCACTTTAGCGAGCACAGTACATAAACATTTCTACAAAAAAAAAATGAAATAATTATATATTTCAATTTAAAAAGTAACTATCATAAAAACGAAAAAAACAAAAGTAAGTATATATTAGACCTCTTTAATCTCAATAATGTCTGACACTGTCATCCACTGTGTTTGCAAAAGATCATCACCCACATACATAGTAGTTTGCCCAGACATTTGACTAATAATTTGAGAGTTAGATACTTTTCCATTTTCTAGCCTATAATAGAAAAAACGTAAAATTTATAAAGCTTTACGAATTAAATTAAATTAAATACAATGAAAAATATATTTGAGTATATTGATATACCTATTTTTGTATTCAGAAATTTCCTTAACATCAACATTTATAGATAACTTTGTGCCGAAGAAAGCATTTGATATACCCATCATATCTGCTTAAAATAATGTTAGTTTGTTGTTAATTTGTTTTTGTTAAAATAATCTTATTTATAAATTAAATTAACTTAATAAGATTTTTTTTGGCTCACCATTAAAATTCTTCATCTTACACAATTGTAGGATAATTACAACACGACTGTTTGTATTATTGTTCAAAAGATAAGAATTCATGTCCAAAGCAAATTGATCCCACAAAGTGCAAACAATTATGTTACCTCTGATTAAATAAATAAAAAATATGCTTGAGATAATGATATCAGATAATAATAAAAAATAAAAAATGAAAAATATTTAACATATATGATATTTACTCTAAATCTTCTAGCACAATGTCCATCATTTTTTTCTTTCCTCCACTTGTATTTTTCTCTTTTATGTCATCCTTCTCAATTACATGACCGATGACATTTGTATTGAAATTGAAACAAAACATGTTAAACAAAACAATATTAAAAATAAAAAATAATAATTTTAAATACGTTCACTGATAATTATACTAACCGAACAAAAAACCATTGTCTACTCCAGCCAATATTTTGTCAAATGCTAAAAAATCGAAGAATGCTTTCGGTATACTTTCAGTCTGAAACTTGGTACACTTTGTGTATTTAAGGAAACTCAACCTGTACTTGTGATTTGTTGATCTAAATTTCCGATCAATATCAGCCACCAACAGGTTTTCAATGACATACGCAGAACCCTCTTCCATCAGACTTTCAAACTGATCAAAATGACTTTTCTTTATAGAAGCTTGAATCCTTCCAGATTGATTACAAAGATATTTTTTTAATTATGCATAAAAGTATAAGTTTGAGCAAGAGATTATAATGAAAAAATAAAACTTAATAAATTTCGTTCTAACTCTAAATTTCTTATAACATGTTGATGGAAGATTTAAAAAGATATATAAAAAATAACAACCTTTTCATCAAGAAGTATCATCTCGATACTTTTAATTTTAGGCTTTTAAAAATACAAATAATAAATACAATTATTATAATGCATGTTTGTTAAATGATTAAATTATATATTTAAATAAATTTTTTAATAAATATATTCTAATGTATCAGTCTATTTTGTTTAATTAAACTTAGCTCACAATATGTGTTTATAAATTTATAAATTATACATGTTAACTTTTGTTTATTTTGTTATGATTATTTTATTTTAAAAAATCATGATAAATTAATAAAGAAATATATCTTTTAAATGTTTAAGTTAATTTCAAAAAAATACTTTATTAAAATATTTTGGGTAAAATCTTAACCACAACATATATTCACAATCGAATTGCATATATATTTATGTGTCCGTAGAACATAGAAAACACAAAGCTTGTCGAAATGGAATATAATCAAACTATTGGACTTCATGATAAAAACTTACAAATACTAAACATCAAAATAAAGAAACATATCTTCATATAAGTAGACAACATTGGGCGAGTAGAAAACTATCTATATCCTAATGATTCGGACATAAAGATCGAAAGGATTGTTTATGAACCAAAAATCCAATAAATCGCCTTTCCTTAATTTGTTTTCTCTCATAAATGAGTACCATTGTCCTCCAAGATATCTTTTTGTTTCCCTTCTATCATTGGTCTTGATTTGACAGTCATATGTTCTTCCACCTTCATGATGAACATAGATATGTTCTTGATCATCAGAAACAATGTTCCCAACAAATATGGCTAGAATGTATTGTAAATTTTTAAAATATTCAAATAACTAACAATACATGAATAAATTTTATAATTGTAAACAATAAAAACAAATAACTATATAAAAAATATCAATCTTAAAATATATTAAACAATGTAAAAATTATAACCATTGTTTGGCCTCTGCGAGACAATGATTTAGATACAATTGTGGTCCAACCAAGATTTTCATCAATGTCTACATCATCCAACTCTAGATGTTCACCTTCCTCACTTGATTGATAGTCAAAATCCAAATCTGTATCATAATCATCAAGATTGATAGGATAATTTATTTCAATATTATTAGGCTTGAAAATCCTGAAGTTGAAATGATTGTCGCCAAAAAAATGCATCCAAAGTTGATCCAAATTTGAAATTCATAATAATCGATAATTTGCCTTGTTCCATAAGAAATGTAGTAAAAATTTGTGTTTAAATCCTTTTCAAGTTTGACACCATAAAAACTTCCTACAGGATCAAATAAATATGCAAATCCTTCTGTCAGACTGTGCTTATGCCAATTATTAAATGGACCTCCTAGCTGCATAGTATCCTGTAAAAAAAATTCCATAAAATATAACTGTAAATAATTACAATTTTTGCTAATTAAAAGTTAATATAATATAAGGATTGACATAACATACATTGGCTTCATCAATGTTGGTCATAAAGGTAATGAAGAAATCCTTTGATATAGATGGACGGGGAGCTAGTAAGGATTTATCCAAAATTGGATAGCATATTTCATCTGTGTCATTTCTAAATATTCTCATATCAAAGTAATTATGCCCCCAAATAGTGAAGGTAGACAATGTGAGTGGTTTTGAGACGATATAATTTTGCAATATTCTTAGCACCAGATTTAAATTCTGGTTGATCCAACCTGGCAGAAACTTCCAGTGCGTGAACATTGCCGACAGGATCCCTGGCATTGCATGTTTCAGGTAACAAATCGTGCCTCCAAAATTGATTAAAAGCAATTCCAATTTTCATTTGATCCTAATTATACATAAATAATCAGATATTTTTTAATATATATTCTAATATGAATTTTAATACAATCCACAAACAACTTTTTTCATTTAAATTGATATATACCTTATTTGGATACAAAGATGTTTGGAATGTTCTGAACCAAGGGTCGAAATCCAAGTTATTTTTCGTTTGCCATCCTATTTATGTCAAGCATTGCGTTCACATCAGATTCACATATTGAAGGAGAAAGAAGAATTAGAAATATTGATAACAGAGGACATGATTTCTAATGAATTCATAGGAAAAGATAAACTAACCGGTATTAGAGAAGGAGAAAGAAGATGGGAGAATTCTAATTGATCCAGAAGTAAAAGGTAACTATAGTGCAAGTAGAGAATAAGAAAACAACTATTAGTGTGGTGAGGTCGATTTAAATAGAGGCCGGTTTAATAATCATTTAATAATATAATAATATAATATTTTAAAACCTTTTGCATTCCATATTCATTATGTTCATCATCGCTTGGGAATTGGTCATCTTCGCTTGGCAATTAATATTTTTAAACCTTTTGCATTCCATATTCAAATGGGTCGACGTCGCTTGGGAAATAGGGTTATTAGATTTTTTATGATGCGGCCAATTCCAATGTAGTTGGGACTATTCCCATACCATATATAACGACTTTAATGCCTAATATATATTGAGTATTAATTGTAGAATTTTTATAATGATGGGTATTTTTTTTTTAGCATTATGATTAGTATCACGTTACATTACTTTAGATATTTTAATTAAATTATCATGTTTTATTAAAGGCATATGATGACTATGTGTTAAAAATTTTACTTTGATTTATTTTAAAATAGTGCAAATTTAATTAAATTAGAATGCTTATTTTTAAATTAGGTATTTTGAAATTTAATACAATTTTTATATGAATCAAATTATTTTTATCAATTATATATTTTATAATTGTAAAATTATTTTATAATATTTTATATTTGATTCTAGTTGCAAATTTTCATTTCAGATATATTTGAAACCTTTCATCAAGTGGAAAAGGTTTTAATTGCTTGGGGCTATTCACATTGAAATCGTCAATGAAATGCTAATGATAAATAACATGGGTTGCAATTCCTTGCATTGTATTCTCTATATTATCTATATAGAAATTTTAAGGATAAAATTTTATTATAACTTTATTTTAATTAATAATTACTTTAATTATTTTCATTAATTAAATGGGATAATTTTTTTCATTAATTAAAAACATAATATTATAGATTTTATAATAACGGTTTGAGTATGATAAATTTGGATTTTTATTTTATATATTTTTAAATATAATACTTAATAATTATTTATACATGGTTTCTTATTTATACATCATTTGCGTAAGATATGAATTAAATATCTTTAGAAAATCATGACAAATTGAGTTAGTTTAAGAAATAGTCGAGCCAATTCATAAGCATAAAGTGTTGGCCCATGATATATTATAATGTCATATCCATACTACATAATTAATCATAAAATATTAAGCTTGCTATAAAACATTAAACTGAAATAACAGAACAATAAATTCTAGAATAGTCATCCAAATCAACATCAAATCTAATAGTGCTGCCTTCCTTCAAGTCAGTTGCAACACACAATTCAGTCCATTGTTATGTGAGAATAGCTTCTCCTCCGCTTCTTCCCCAACGGACTCCATAAATGAAAATATGATATTGATCATCCACAACAGGCACAGAAGTAGTCTTCCTATAAGTCATAATTTGCTTAACCATGTTGGTAGGCAAATTCTGCATACATGAAAATTTAAAAGATAAGCATTAAGATTATAAATCATATAATATATAAAATAAATATATGATGTAGACAACAACATCACCATGTTATGTTTGGTTGCATTAATTTCATTCAAATGGACTTTCCATGATTTCAACTTGTCTGTCCGCAATTTACGTTGGGAGTGATCATGAAATTCATCCGGCAAAAAGTTCACTTCACTGTATATGGTAGTCTTTGGAGTCGGATAATTTACCTCAACCAAATTTAAGTCCTTCACTCTTATGCGGAATTATTTCCCCCCAACATAGTTGAACTTAATCCAGCCACCATCTACCAAATTATAATACTTAAAACAAATTTTGCATACCATATGTGAAATAAGCATTGGTGGGAAATTTAAGCAACACAATTTCAATTTGTGTTTCGACTCTATCAATAAAAATAACTCTAGTCAGAAGCTCCTTTTTTAATGGTTCATAAAAGTGATTTGGAAGTTGAAGAATGTCCTTCAATAGTAAAAAAATAAAGGTCAGAGAAAAAAGATAGAATATTGTTAAAATACATGCTAATATAAAGGTTAGAAGAAGCTCATTTGATAACGACTTACAGTTCCATGAGACACATGCAAGTAAAACTTTCTGTAAATTTTTCCTCTGGAAGAAGCTTCAGAAGTTGTTTGAAAACAAAATACTAAACACAGATGTTCAAACATATCATCTATACCTTTATAAAGAGTTATTGTATGTATACAAAGAGTCACTTACTAAATGACACATTGAACCCAGATATTGAAAAAAAAAACAATAAATTTAATTAAATACTGACAACACAATTTTTAATTCAATTGCTAACCCAAAACGTATATCTCATATAAAAATATATTATAAGAATATGGAAAGACATTGAATTTGAATAAATTATATATTATTTAAAATAAAAAACAATCAATAACATTAATTATTCACTGGAAAAATCAATGAATCATATATTAATTATCTCTTAAAACATATTATTTGTTACCTTTTAAATCCCTTTAATAATTAAACGTTTGATATTCCATGCACTTGTATTTTTTTAATAATATTTTAAACCAAAACCCTTCCATAATTTATTTATCTTTATAAATGTTTCTATGAAGTAATGTACCCTTTCAATTCCTTTATATGTTTATATTAATCCTAAAACATAATAATAATAATAATAATAATAATAATAATAATAATAATAATAATAATAATAATAATAATAATAATAATAATAATAATAATTTTGTTAGTACGTGATTAGCCCAGTTTTTATTTTCCTTGATATTAATAAACTGAAGTTAGATACTATTTTTATTTGGATTAAAAAAATTATTAAATTACATATATTGCAACAACTACATTTAGCATGATATTTGACACATTATGAACGTAAATTTAGTCCTAAAAAGAGTAATTGCTATAGATTGAATATTAAATTTATTTCCGTAATTAGCAATGTTTAATTTTATTGGTATAATGAATACTGGACTATTTAGCAGATGTGCTGAATTCATAATAATTGACTTCCTTAATATTCTATACAATTTTCTAATACATACTATGGCACCTGATTAGCACAATTTTGTTAGTTTCAAATGATAAATTATGATAATTAGTAGTAATTATAAGCACATAAACGAATATTTTGTTCAAGTCAAAATTAACACGGCATTCAAAGTCATCCATTTGCATAAATAACAAAATACAATAATAGTTGCAACACCTAAACAGAAATGTACTGAGAATATTTTGACATTGACCATAAAATATCAAACCACCAACATTAGCTCTCTTAATATACTTCTCTAAATAAACTTAATAATTGATACAAAAAGGTCATATGGATCTCCTATCCACCAAAACTTCAAACCGTCCCCAGCTCGCAATGAGTTCTCCTTCACAAACTTTTACCATCCAACACCACCTACATATAGTTTTGCAGCATTTTTCCTATTGCTACTAAAAATTTGGCATTTATATATCCGACCCTCCTCAGAAATCATATTAATACGACTTTGTGTATGTGAAATAATGGACTCAACAAAACTTGAAGGAATAACCTACAAATTAGAAGACAAAAATATATTATATATATTATTTACATTTATAAAGTCATCAATAGAAAATGAAAGTCATTGTTACTGACAACAATAGTTTGTCCTCCAGCAAGAGATTTGGAAACACCAACAATCCAGGACTAACCATCATCAATATCTATCAATGTCATATCATCATACTCTTCTTCATAATTTATATCTTCAATATTTGGGTAAAAAACTTCAATTTCATCAAGCGCAAATATCCTCATCTCAAATTGGTTGGCACCGCCATAATGCAGCCAAACTTCATGCACATTTATTAAGTTGTAAAAATCACGCAACTCGTCAACACCTAATGAAATACAGAGAAAACCATTGTTATCAACATCAAGATGAAGACAACTTACTTTTCCCATTGGATCTGATACAAATGCATTGCCAATTATGACATCATCCTTATGCCAAAAATAAAAAGCTCGTGAAAATTTCATAATATCCTCGAAAAGATACAAACAAATTTTGTTAAAAGAAATTCATTGTTATTTATGTATTAAATATATAATATGCGCATTCAAGTAAGTACCTTATTTGGGTAAATTTTAACCTTTGTAGTTCTGAAAAAAAATTCAGATACGAAAGGTTACTGGATATTGCTGTGCAAATTGATAATAGGATAAGTCAATTCCTTAGCATCCCCGTTAAATATTCGTACATCAAACGAATTTTCCCCAACATAATGAAACATAACAAAATGATCATTATGCAACCCATAAAACTTTGACATTTCAAATCCACCGGCTGAAAATATAGGATTATCCAAGCTTGAGGAAATCTCTAATAGCAGTACATTTCCATTAGGATCCATCGCATAGGCTTTTCCAGGCAACAACTTGTCTCCCCAAAAATCATTAAAACTTTTACTGATGTCAATTTCTTCCTAAAAAATTTAAAACACATATATTAAAAATGACAAATGTTTAATATAAAATATTAGCAGAATGTCGAAAGATATAACACGATTATATTACCTTAGATGGATCCAGTTTTGCAGAAAAAGTCCTGAACCACTTATTGAAAATTCCATTGTTAACTGGTATCATCCTAATACATGTACAAAAAAAAGTGATTTTATCAAGATAACAAAATACACTTAAATATCAGAATATTCGCAGCAGTAAAAAAAAGTATTAGAATGATTATATTGATTGAAAACTTGCTATCAAAAGTTTCTGTTTTACTCTTCAAAGTTTTTGGTTTATAGAAGGAGTGTTCATCATAAACCCCACAAATATATGATAGCATTATTATATTGATTTTAAAAAACAAAACAAAACAAAACAAAACAAATAGGCGAGATTTATAAATTTGCATGACTTTAAACTAAAAAAATATTCACCTTGCTCTTCTAACCTGCTGCTACGGAAATGGCATTTTATTGAACTTGCTCTTCTAACTTTGTGGTTCGCAAATGGCATTTTAATTAGAAGAACCACTTTAGGGTTTCATTTGTTTAAATACAATAATATAGAACCCTAATATTAATGATACCAGCTATGCAGAATATGTCTATTCGGGTTCCCAAAACTGTTTACATAGAACAAAGAAAAATATCTGCATAGGAAAAAAACCTATCATTAATATAAAAGCTGCCTATTAAAATTTACACGGTATCATATGACAGTTTTAAAGAAAGCAACAATTAGCATTAATTTTGCACGTGACTAATGCAATATTAGGGCATCATTGTAGAACATATGTATATCTCATATAATCTCATAGATTAATTTACTAAATTACCCTAATTATGGGTGGGAAAACATGATTTCATTGAATATCTCAACTCATTTACTTTTAATAATATTATGATACTATTAATGTTGGTATTAGGGACTTAATGATACTATATTGTTAGCTAATACAATATGATAAGATATTCACAATAATAGTAAAAATTATGAAAAGTTCAATGATGAGACACGATAATAGTAAATTTTGCACATGATTTGAATACTAAACAAATTGATTAAAATAAGTAACTCTAAATTGTAGTGGACTATAAATGGAAATTACCATTTTTTATTTTGTTGATATGTTAATATCAAAATAAGTATCAGGCAATTACAAATTTAATTTAGAATATTAAAAATGAAAAATTTAAATTGTGAAATTCAAAATAAAAAATGAAAAATTTAGAACATTAAATGTAAAACTTAAAATTTAAATCAAAATAATAAATTTTCATTTAATGTACAATCCAATTTTGAAATTTAAAATTTAAAATGTAAAATCTAAAAATTGGAAATTTAAATTTTAAATTTAAATTTTGAAATTAACATATAAATTATAATTTTTTAATTTGAATTTTAAATTTTTAAATTTAGAATCTAAAAATTATATTATAAACTTTGAAATTTAAAATGTAAAAATTAGATTTTAAAATGAGAAAATAATGTGGAGTAAAATAAAAAGATTACTTGATGATGCAACTGCTAGAACAATTTTTTTTTATGATCTTATTTTTGCAACGATTATCTTATAAAGGAAAGTCTTTCCAGTTCCTCCATGACCATAGACAAAGTAGAATCCGCCAATATTATTGGTGACAACATGAATAACATTATTATATATCTCATGTTGTTGCTTGTTCAACAATGGATAACATGTTTGATGTTCCTTTTCTAAATCTTGAACATTATAATTAAGCTCTTCCCTGATTAGTCTATTATCCATGGCTTCAATGGCTGAGTTATCTGGTAACGACATTCCATTGAAATCTGAGAGGTCTTTTCCATTCTTTGTTAAGATCATGTCAATTTCTATCAAACAATATGTTTGAATCTGCTGATCGGTAAGCTGTAGACCAGAGTGATGAAATAGCCGTCTTTTTTGGTACACAATATCGTCAGACAATAGTTGCCAATTATTTTCCCATAATAGTTTCACATTTGTTACTTCACAAAATAGAAGGATAGTAACAAACAATTCTCTCAGTTGAAAACCCATTGCCCAATTAGCAGCTTCATTCAATGCATCATTCCACTCTTTGTCATCATTCAACTGTCCAAGAGCATAACAAGCATCTTTGAAATTTCTATACGTGACACCTCCCACTGTCTTAATTTGTGCATAATTTTGTGGTCCTCGAACAATATTTAACAAAATTCTCAAGTAATATCTCTCACCGTATGTCAGGTGTGCATAAAAAATTCTTCTAATTGTTCTTCCGGTTTGTCTTGTTTTCCACATCTTTTTTCTTTCATCCCAAACAAATTTTGTTGGGAACTCTGAATGTGTTAATTGCCATGCTTTTGAGCTTATTGAATTCATTCTCATCCATACTGTAAACATTGTTTGTTGAATTGTTTCTCTTGTAACAATTGTTGACAATTGGTCTGAATCTCTTAGTGTAATTGAGTTTTCTCCTGCTAAATGAAAGCTCAATCTCATTACTTATGGTGTTCTGTAACACCCTACCTGGTACTACCATCTAACGTACATTTTAGTCATCAACACGGATAATGTAAACATATATGATATTATTACTCAAGAGTATTACTGTTCAAGGGTCTACATCATTCTTAAGTAATTACATCACATACATAGGAAGGGTAAAACCCACATATGGGACCCTATGCCAAAAGAATACATAAAGAGTTCTTTAACAAAAACTAGCTTATAAAGATATTGATACATAAACATAATATCTTCTAGGCCTCTTGTCTCCATACTTCAAGCCTGTTTAATCTGGAACATAAACACTAAACTAATGAGACAGGGTCTCAGTGAGTGTTAAAAACATGCATCATAGTATTTCATCATTCATAAAGGTACTATAAAGTACTATCATATGCTACTTTTACATCTCTATTGACATAATCTTAACATTTACTTTGCATGCTTTAAGTTAACTTTATTTATTCTTTTTCTGTCCTACGGCATCTATTGAGCTCAATAAATTGAAAGGCGTCCCTTTGCTTCTATCCCATGGCCTCGTATTATTCTCCTCTGGCCTAAGGAGCTATGCCACATCTTCAGAAGGTAGGAAGTGACAGATGGATCCTGCCTACCTTCTAAAGCGGGCATTTCTTTTCTTTTGCATGCTTAACTTATAAAGATATTATCACCTTATTTGATCCCCAAAGGAATGCCCTCTTTCATTAATTAAACATATCATTATCCTCATAGATCATGTAAACATACAAAAGTGTATCAAGGAAAATAACTTGGAAAAGATAAAACTCAACATATTGTTCCAGGGGTCAGTCGCTTAAGCCAAAAATCCTGCGCTTAAGCCAGCCTGACCCTGGCACCTCGCGCTTAAGCACCAAATTCTGGCGATTAAGTGCCAGAGTGCCACGCTTAAGCGCCGAAAACTTGCGCTTAAGCGTCAGAGTCCTACACTTAATCCTGATCCCTTGAGCTTCAAGCTTAAGCGTCAAACTCTCATGCTTAAGTGCCTGAATATCACGCTTAAGCGCCAGAAACTCACGCTTAAGCGAGAATTACATAGAGTACTTCCCACTCCAAGGACTCCTTGCTTAAGCACCATGCAGAGCTCGCTTAAGCGAGAGTCCGCGACTCTGCAGGTCATAGGGTTCGTGATTGTGCGTAACCCCTTTACCATAAATGCTACCCAACAACCCAAATCCTCACAATAATGCAAATTAATGATGAATCTCATGCCAAACAAGCAAGACAACTATGATTTATGCATCTCTCACACTAAACCCAAGGATTGGGGGTTGAAGCTCTTCTCCCATGGATAGTAACCTAACCCTCCTTGAATCTCTACCCAAGCCTCAAATGGAGGGATAGAGAAGGATAAATAAACACTCACCAAAGATCTCTGGGCTAAGGATGATGAGTGGGGTGTTGTAGATTCCCTAGCTTCTTCCTCCTTCTTCTTCCCTTCCTTTCTCCTTCTTCTCTTTACTCCTCCTCTCTCTTCTTTCTCTCTCTAAAATCTATTTGTGTATATGTTAAGTGTGGGAGGGAAGGGTTTGGGGTATATATATATAGCATTAGGTCCTTACTCTATAAGTTACTCTAATGCACACACTGCACTAAAAGACCGAAAAGGCAATTATAAGGATATTATAAAGCAATTAGACATTATCTTATTTTATTATTATCATCATCATCATTATTATTATTATTATTATTATTATTATTATTATTATTATTATTATTATTATTATTATTATTTATGGGGATGTTACATGTTTTGTAGTGTATATCAAAATTGAATATTCTCCAACATGCTTCACAAGCAGAGACATACCTGTAAGTAATTTCATGAAATAGATGAATTAGTTATTGTTTAGTATAATATTTGTTTAATTGAATAAAATATTTATATTATATTTTTATATTAAGAAGAATAATACAAATTTATATATATAGACAACAATAATATATATTTTTAAAATAGATTTATAGATTTTAAATTGTTTTTTGTATAATAATTAAATATTATTATGAGGAGATACGGTTAAAGTACATAAAGAAAAATATAAATAGAATCAACTATATATAGCATTTTTAAGTATGTAAGGACAAAGTTTCAATGCAAGTAATTGTTTTTTTTTTTAATGGTAAACACATAAATGATATTATTTTTTTTTGGGATTTGGATGACATAAAATATAATTAAATATTATTTGTTTACTATTTATGATGTATATATAATTTAAGATTACCATATATATATATATATATATGGAGTTTGCTAATATCCACACTCCTCTTTTTTAGTTGGAGTGCATTAGCAACCTCCACCAAAATATTTAGGACAAAAAAACCAATATTTTTTACTTTAAATAATTTATTTTAAGGATAAGATAGTAATTTAATACTTAATTTAAAAAAAAACATATCTTTTCTCTATCCTCTCTCATAATTATCATATCTTTTCCTATTAGATAACATATCTTCCATTTTTTTTTGCTGAATTCTTTTTTTATGTTCCTTTCTCTCATTGTCTAGAGATACGTATTTCCTTTCTCTCATTTTTTTTCTTGTTGAACTCTTCCTCTATCTTCCCGACAAAATTTTTTTCCTGTCATTTCTTGTGTGTATATGAAGAGAAAGAGGGACAGAGAAGAAAACTTGTCCTGAGAGATGAGAGAAGAGACAGAATGTGGGAAGAGGAGAGAGAAAAATGACTTTTATTATTTATTTTTAACTAGATTTTGACCCATGCGTTGCACGGAGTCAATAGGATATTTAAGCATCTTTATTTAGATTTTTTATTGTATATAATTTAATTTGTAATATTTTCTCTTCATACTTTCAAAAAATATATATAATTTTACCATAATAATTTAGGTATTAATGTAACTTTAGGTAAATAGTTCATCCAGTGAATTAAGTGAAAATTTTCTACTTATTTTTATAAATAATAAAAAAAATCATCCATATGTGTTACATTTTATATATAATTTTCATTTTAATATATTGGCATATATATATATATATATATATATATATATATATATATATATATATATATATATATCAATGTATAAAAGAAAATTAAAATTTGCTCAAGTAGAAGAAAATCATGAATTTTAGACCCTAATTTTGAGTGGAAAACATAATAGTGATTATGTTGATTTAATTTGATTTTTTTATGTAATTAGATATATATTAATTATGTAAAAGAAATTTTAACTTTGATTAGACAAAATTTTTAGTAAAATGTTTATCCTTGTGAATTCGGTATAAATTTTCTTACTTAGTTTTATAAAAAAAATGTTTATCCCCGTGTGTTGCATCATATAAAAAAGTATAAAAAAAAATGTTCATCCTCGTGTGTTGTTCTATTTTTTTTCATACTTTCTATTATCGTAAAATAAAACATTCAATAAATTATTTAAATCAAGAAAGAGACAAACATAAAAATATATATTCAAATTAAAATTATTATAATAAAAATTATATTAATTTAGTTATTAATGTGACTACAGGTAAATAGTTCATCCAGTGAATTAATTGGAAAATTTCTACTTGAGTTTATAAATAAATAAAAAATTCATCCCTATGTGTTACATTTTATATATAATTTTTATTTTAATATATTTTCATATACATATCAACGTATAAAAAAGAATTAAAAATTGTATAGGTAGAAGAAAATCATTAATAATTTATTTAAGTTAGAAGATAGTAAATAAAAATGAATAATTATTTGCTTAAAAATTAATTTTAGACACTAATATTGCATGAAGAAAATAATAATGATTATGTTGATTTAATTTATTTATTTTTATGTAATTAAATATATATTAATTATGTAAAATAAATTTTAACTTCGATTGGACAAAAATCTTTAGTAAAAAAGTTTATCCTGTGAATTTTGTGTAAATTTTCCTACTTATTTTTTTAAAAAAAATTTCAACCCTGTTTGTTATATTTCATATATTTAATATGGTAAGTTAAGTCTAAATTTTTCTTCATACTTTCATGAAAAATATTCATCCCTATTTATTTATTTTTTCATACTTTCTATGTTTGTAAAATAAAATACCCAATAAATTATTTAAATTAGGAAAGAGACAGTCATAAAAAAATACATTTAAATTAAAATTATTATAATAAAAAAATATAATTTCACATAATAATTTAGATACTAATGTGACTCTAGGTAAATTGCTCATCTATGAATTAAGTGGAAATCTCTACATGCTTTTTATAAGAAAAAAAATTATTATAATAAACAAATGTAATTTCATCATAATAATTTAGATATTAATGTGATTCTAGGTAACTTGCTCATCCTTGTGAATTAAGTGAAAATTTCTACATGCTTTTATAAGGAAAAAAATTATCCCTACGTGTTATATTTTATATATAAGTTTTATTTTAATCTATTGACATATGCATATCAATGTATAAAAGAAAATTAAAATTTGTCCATGTAGAAGAAAATCATGAATAATTTATATAAGACAGAAGATAATGAATAAAAAACGAATAATTACTTGCTTAAAGATTAATTTTAAACACTAATTTTGCATTGAGAAAATATATAATAGTGATTCTATTAACTTAATTTTTAATTGAAAAAATCTTTAGTAAAAAGTTTATCATGTGAATTCAGTGTAAATATTCCTACTTATTTTTATAGAACATGTTCATTCTTGTGTGTTATATTTTATATATTTTATATGGTAAGCTAAGTCTAAATTTCTCTTAATACTTTCATGAAAAATATTCATCCCCAATTGTTATATTTTTCATACTTTGTATGTTCGTAAAAAAAACATTCAATAAATTATTTAAATCGGGAAAGAGACAGCCATAAAAATAGATTCAAATTAAAATTATTATAATAAAAAAATATAATTTCAGCATAATAATTTAGATTTTAATGTGACTTTTGGTAAATTATTTATCCCCATGAATTAAGTGGAAATTATTACTTGCTTTTATAAGAAAAAAGAAATATCCATCCCTCCGTGTTTTATTTTATATATATAATTTTTATTTTAATATATTGGCATATACATATCATTGTGTAAAAGAAAATTAAAATTTGTCCAAATAGAAAAATCATAAATAATTTATTTAAGTGAGAAGATAATAAATAAAAAATGAATAATTATTTGCTTAAAAAATAATTTTAGACTCTAATTATTCATGGAGAAAATAATAGTGACTGTGTTGATTTAATTTTATTTTTATGTAATTATATATATATATATATATATATATATATATATATATTATGTAAAAGAAATTTTAATTTTGATTGGAAAAAATCTTTAGTAATTAAAAAGTTTATCCCGTGAATTCATTGTAAATTTTTCTATTTGTTTTTATATAAAGAAAAAAAATTCACCCATGTTTGTTATATTTTATATGGGAAATTAAGTCTAAAGTTCTCTTCATATTTTTCATGAAAAATATTCATCCCCATTTATTGTATTTCTTTCATACTTTCTATGATTATAAAATAAAACATTCAATAAATATTTAAATAGGGAAAGAGACATCCATAAAAAAATACAATCAAATTAAAATTATCCCTATGTGTTATATTTTATATATAATTTTTATTTTAATATATTGACATATACATATCATTGTATAAAAAAATTAAAATTTGTCATGGAAAAAGAAAATCATGAATTAGATTTTATCATAAAACCTTGTGTGTGGATGAATTATATTTTTATTGTTTTAAAAAATTAAATCTAAAAAGAGTGATAAATATATTTTTAATAAACTTTATATAAGAATTATTTTAGTTTTATTTGATTAAGTAACCTCTACTTTTTTTGTTTAACTTACCTTTCCAATCAACATTAAAATATCATAATCTTGTAATGATTTTTAAGGCTAAATTATATTCAATAATGGCTTTTTTTTATCTGTAAAAATCGAAGATAGGTACCGAGGTTTACAACAACTGTTGCACCTGCTCAACCAATTGAGTTAGATCTCCTCAGGTTAGCTACTTTCTTTTAAGATAAACAAATTACAATTGGTGTATAATGTGATCAAAATTGAAGCAGTTGAAATTTATTTTATAAAGTTTATTAATATAATACAATATTAGTATTCCTAATTACAATAAACTTTATTATATAAATTTTTATTTCTAATTAATATTTTACACATATTTTCCATATTACCAAATTTACATATATTTAAAAGACAATTTTACTTTTTTTCAAGTAAAAGAAAATATTTTTAGTTAAATAATAAATAAAAGTATTAATTTGTTTTAAAAAAAATATTATGATTTAAAATACCAAATTTGTATAGAAACATGGACAATAACTGTATAATCAATTGCCTCACATGCCAAATTTTGTATACATTTATTATTAATTATTAATAATTTCTAGGGTAAAATATGTTTTTGGTCCTTTATTTTATCTTGATTTCTGTTTTTAGTCCCTCATAATTTTTTTCTCTACTTTTAGTCCCTAAAAAATTGTTTCATTTTGTTTTTAGTCCCTGACATTAATTTCAATTGTTAAGTGATGTCATGGCGAGCAAAATTTGTGCTTGAAAAGTATTTGTTTAAGTTTTTAGCCTTTTTAACTGCTGCAATTTGTTGGCAGACTAAAACCAATAGAAATGTTAAAAAAGATAATAAAAAAAAATCAAAATCTCAAACTCCAAATTTTCTGAAATCCCAAGAAATGTTCCAAAAGTAAAAAAAAATTATCACAAAAAATTTGTAGCGGTTAAAAGTCACTAAAAACTTAATCAAGAAATTGTCACACACAGTTTATGTGTCCGTTATCTCATCACCTAATAGTTGAAATTAACATCAGAGACTAAAAACAGAACAAAACAATTCATGAGAGACTAAAAATATAAATCAAGATAAAATGAGGGACAAAAACATATTTTACCCTAATTTCTATTATAAAGCTGTGATTTTTTTATGATGCAGATATTCATAATTGCAATTGATATAATTAAAAAGATATAATTAATTTTTCATCTCTTCAATTAAATTAAATTTAATAATCAAGGGATCTAACTCAGTTGATTGAGAATGGTATGTAAATTGTTGTAAACCTTCTAATATCTGTATTCGATTACTACAGATAAAAAAATAAATTTTAATATTTTTATCATGAAAAATCATCTACTAAAACTAAATTGATATGTAATTATTCCATTTAAATAATAACTAAATTTATATTCTATTTAAATTAAGAAATATTCCCTCCGTCCCAAAATGAGTGTCGTATTTGGAAAAAAAAAATTGTTCCAAAATGAGTGTCGCATTTGGCTTTTCAATGTAATATTAATTACTTTTTTCCACTAATACCCCTAATAAGTGTAACTTTAGTTTCTCAATGCAATATTAATAATAAGGTTAGTTTTGTAAAATTACATCTCTCTTTCATCTATTTCATAGCTTTTCTTGGTTTGTGTTAAAAAACCTAAGACGACACTCATTTGGAGACGGAGGGAGTAACTTTATTGTAGTTTTAAGGACCACAATCAATGTTCATTAAAAAAGAACCACAATCAATGTTTTAATTGTACATTATAATTATATTTTAATATCCCAAATAGTATACAGATTTCCATTTTTTATTTGATTTACCATATTAAATGTCATAAAATAATTTTCAAATTTGTGTCTCACTTCAAATTCAAATTATATAACATAAATTTATGATTGAAACATGAATAATTACCTTAATTAAGTTGGTTAATTATTTCATCATTATGATTAATCTTTGATTTTGTGATTTTATATAAAGGTAATTTGGACACCAAATTATATTTATTAGTGCTCTTAATTTTTTAATTAAATTGATTTGAATTAAAAGCAAACTAATTAATTAATATTATCATTAATGTAGAGGATATATTACTACAAAAAAAATGGTAACAACATTACTACAAATTTGCCAACAACCTCTATTTTTTTTGTTACACGAATTAATAGTTCTATAAAAGTTAATTATTTAATTCTATATATTTATATTTTTTTTAATTCATTAGTAAATGGCATGTAATTGTTTGATAAAAATTAGTTGTTTAATTTTGGTAGTACATTTTTTTTTCTTAGTGATCTTTATTCTATGATTATGTACAACGGATTTTTTTTTTGTTTTTTTGACAGAATGTACAACAGGTTAATTTACTATTAATTTGACATATGTATAATAGTTTACTTTTTATTTTGATAAATTAATTTTTTTTATTTGGTTGAATGAATATTAGCGTAACATTGACGTTGACTTTGGTTAAAAAAAAAACATTGACGTTGACTATATATCACGAAGTTTAGTACCTTACAAAGAACAATGTGGCGCCATTGTGTTGAAAAGACGAACTTAAAAATTGAATTACTAACTATCTCATATATAATAAAATAAAATAAAATAAACAACATGATGTAAAGAATCAAATTACTTATTAAGTTACCTAGATAAAACATTTTTTAGATTAATTATATTAATGATTGAAATAATTAATTTTAATTTTCTAAATAATCCAGTCCCATCAACCATCATGACAGATAATTAAATTTGTTGTTTATTTCTTTTGTGTGTGCAAAGAACAGGTCCCACACATAATTAAAATTTAAATTTTTATTATGCTCTTTTGGTTTTTCAAATTATTTGATTTGATTAATTTTAATTTTCTAGATAATCCAGCCCATCATCTCGTACGATAATTTTATTAGTTAAAAAGGAATTTTCTAGATAATTTTAAATTTGGGTAATTGATATATTTAAAAAGGAACATTATATTAATTAATTATATTAGTTAATTAATAAGATAATAAAATCAATTTACGATATTAAATAAATTTTGTAAAACTTTTTGAAATCAATTATATTAAAAACTTCTAGCAAGGATTTATTAATTAATATTAATAAAAAAAATTTCTTCTCTGTTATATTTAAAAATAAATTATAAAATTACATTCTTAAATTTTATAATTGTATTAATAGGGAAATAGAAATCCGTTATAAAAAAAGGGGAAATAAAAATCCCTTTTGGAGATTAAATTAATGTTGTAAAATATTTTTTAGATTAATTCTATTATTGATTGAAATATATTTAAAAACATTTTTGAAATCAATTATATTAAAATAAATGGCAAGGTTCTTTTATTTGAAGTTTTGGAGATTAAATTAGCGAATTAACTTTACTGTAATTAACTTTACTGTAGTTTTCAAGTTACCAATCAAATGAAAGTTAATCTTCATAACAAAAGTTTTTCAAATATGATAAACAATTATTTTATACAATTATTATCTTCTAAATTGATTGTTGATAGAAATTTAGCTTGATATTATAACTAATCATCATTAGTTTAATTTTAAAGCTAATAACGGAAATGTAATTACATAAATAGTTATAAAAGGTTGAGTATGGTAGTTTTTAAAACGGTCATATATGGAAATATTAATTCTCATTCAAACCATATATATTTACTGTGATTATGGTAGTTTTTTTTTTAATTTGTTTACAATTAAGGTTGAATTATAATTAAATATATATTTACTGAAATATTCTAGAATTTAAATGAAAGAATATTTTATTGAAATAATTAATTGTAGGAAAAGTTGTCATTTTAACATGTAATTTAGCTTATGCAATTTCTTTTAAGTGTGGGATCAATTTCTTTTACTTATTGCAATATCCTATCATTAATTTATATTTATCCTTTTTCATTTAATTAACCTTTTTCATTTAAATTTAAATTGATGATAATGATAATTTATAATTAATTTCTTCTACTTTTAGTTTCTTTTAATTAATTACTATTAATTATTTACTATTAGATTTAGACTTGATCTTCAACACATCTTCTACGTCATCATACGTAAGGATACTAAAAAATGAGAAACCAAAAAAAGTCCACACTTTCAAACTTAAATTATGCTTTTATTATACAAATATGATAACTTAAAGATAAAGAATTAAATAAAAACTAAATAAGAACCTTTTCAGACCAAGAAAAAAATGTGAAAGTGGAAAATGAGTTTATGTAAGTGAAAAAAAAAAGAAAAAAAAATAAAAAAAAACAACAACGAAAACAAAAAGATTCGGATTTATTGTTTTTTTTTGTGAAGTATGGAAAAATAAACAAAGCAAAACAAAAGTAAATTACACGATCAAGAGATTTGAAGTTAGAGCTTCCAAAACACCATTAGGAGGACAAAACCACTTGCAATCCATGGATGTATCAATTATGCCCCCAATTCGATAGCTCGTCCGCCACTTCAGTAGATCCTTGAGGAGTATAGGATAAAATCAAATGTCATCTTTCTGGAGTACAAAAAAGATTGGATTTATTGTATGAAAACAAAAACAAAATGAAAAAATAAAGAAAATTGAAAATTAATTCAACAACAAAAAATGTTATCTTTTTAGAGTGCAAAAAATGGGGGAAAAAATGGAACACAATCAAATGGAGAAGAATAAAGAAGAAAAGAAAAATTGTATCTCACAAAGACAACTCAGGTACTCTTAATGTAGAAATGAATATTTCATTGTGTGATGATTGTAATGCTATTACAAAGAAAAAAAATAGAAGCCCCTTGTATTTTCGTAAGGAAAAGAAAGAGGAGAAGAGTCTTTTCAAGTAAAGGAGTTAAAATTGAATGAGAGGAGAAGAAGATGGATTTTGAGAGAAATATAAAGACATTATTGAATTGTAGAATGACTTTAATGTCCTCAGTTTAAGCGGGAAAATTGAAATTACCAATTTATCCAAAGACTTATACTTTTATATATATAAAGATTAAATGAGGAGAGAGAATATGGGAAAGAAATTGTAACTGATAGATGAGAGATAAGAGAGAAAAACGTGGAAAAAAAGATAGGAGAGAGAAAAAAAGATATTTGATTTTTTAAATTAAATGGTAGAGTACAATAATATCCCTAAATTAAAATTTGATAATCAAAAGAATTGATTGGCTTTTTTGTCTAAAGTTTTTGGTGTTGAATGCTAATGCACACCAACTAAAAAAGAGTAGGGTGGATATTATCAACCCCTATATATATATATATATATATATATATATATATATATATATATATATATATATATATATATATATATATTTAAAATATAAATTTAAAAATGACAATTCAAAATTTAAAATTTGAATATGAAGATTTTAAATTCAACATTTAAGATTTTAAACCTAATATATAAGATTTAAATTTTAAAATATAACGTCATAATGTTCTATTATGATTTATAGGATGTTAATAGAGAAATTACTAAATGAAAATCACGTTGCCTCTTTAAATGAAAAATTTTAAAACCATGTTATCGTTAACTTTAAAAAATGGTTATATTTGACAATAATAATTAGAAAATTCGAAGATGATATTAGCCATTTTATTATTACATTGATTTGTAGAAGCTAATCCACCAAAAAGGAAATTTAAAATTTCAATTTAAAAATACATACATAAAATTTAAAGGTAAATATTTAGATTTAAATTTTAGAATATGTTTTAAGAATTTAAATTAAAATTATGATATTTAATTTTGGTTTAAAAAACATATTTGAGATGTTATTTACAATATCTAACACTTTTAAGCACAAAATAATAAACTTTTAAAAAATACAATAATACATACCTAGAGTCTAGATTTGTTTTGATCTCATCAACTTCTTTTATGGAGCTTGATTTTTTTGTACCATGCATCAAAACATTTTCTTCTATTAACAATGTTGCTCTATCTGGTCCTTTATGGATATACTTGAAAAGATACTTTATAGCTCTAGACTTGTTACACCATTCGACATTTAGTAATAATTCCCGATTATATGGAACAACATAACGATTGTCTAAGTTTACATCACCTTTTTTGACATATCTTCCATCGTCCCTCCTTCTATATGAGGGAAATCCATCTTTATCTATACTTGTCTCACTGCAAAATTTCTTTGGATATTTTTTGTTGCAAAATCTGTCAATCATGCAAGGTGAATTTTTGTTTGATGTTCCACATGGTCCATGCAACATGAATTGTATTACAGCATTAAATGCAGTTGGATCATCTACTTCAGATGGTATTTCTACTGTAATTATTTGATCTATGTCTTGTGTTGTTGGATACTTATTATTCTAGTGAAGCCATAGAAGAATATGAGCATGGGGCAGACCTCTTTTCTAGAACTCTATGGTATATATGGCTGGATAAGGATAAAATGAAATAAATTAATAAATAACAAAATAAAGAACAATATATTATAGTTTAAAATTTATATTTTTAAATTTAAAGTTTAAATTTTAAAATTTTAAAATTTTAAATTCTAAATTGAAAATTTTAAATGTTAAATTTTAAAATTTTAAATTTAAATATTAAATATGAAATAATGAAAATCAAAACTTTTATTTAAATTTATAAATTTTAGATTTTATTATTTAAAATTTAAGATATACAATTCAAAAATGAAGTTTAGAATTTTGTTTTTTTTTTTATAAAAAACTGAATTTTAATTTTAAATTCTAAATATGTTAAACTATTGAACACGTGAGTGAGTTAAAGGTTTAAAGTATTTATTTATTCATATATGTAAATTATATAGGTATGACTTTAAATTTTGAAATTTAAAGTTTAAATTTTTTAATTTTTTAATTTTTAATTTTAAATTATAAATTGAAAATTGAAAATTTTAAATTTTAAATTGAAAATATAAATTTTAAATTTAAATATTAAATATAAAATTATGAAAAATCAAAACTTTTATTTTAATTTCTAAATTTTAGATTTTATTATTTAAAATTTAAGATATACAATTCAAAAATGAAGTTTATAATTATGTTTATTTTTTATTTATAAAAAAAGTGAATTTTAATTTTAAATTCTAGATACGTTAAAGTATTGAACACGTGAGTGAGATAAAGGTTTAAAGTATTTATTTATTCATAAATGTAAATTATATTTAATTTTCATAATTATGTTATAATTACTATAAGGGACTAAAGTAGAAAGTATGAATATTCACCTGATATGATTTGATCGAAATGTTCTTCTTCCATGATGAATTTCATTAATTGGTCAAGTTTCATCTTGAAAACTCTAGTCTTAATATCCGGTCTTTCTTCAACAATTTGTCCTAGTACTTGATCAAGCATATATTGAATTTTGGGCCACTTTGGATTTGCAGTAAATGTGATGAAAAGATCTGGATTACCAAAAGTACGACATATGGCCATAGCATCTTGATAATTTTGAACCATATATCGAGGACCACCAGTAAAAGAAGAAGGCAATACAATTCTCTTACTAGTAGTAGCATCAATGGTGTCTCCACGAACTACTGCATCACACACGTTCTTATATAGCTCTGTGCATAGCACTATTTGATTTTGTCTAACCCATCGCAACTGATCTTCTTCTATAGTTGTGTATGCATCAACAATATATTGTTGGAACAATCGACCTACAGAAATAAGTGTCTTTCCTTCAGACATTCTTTGTTGTATTCGGTATACGTAATATTCTCTCATGGTGACATTGTTTCGTTTTGTCTTATTTTTCCCATTATTTTGACAATATGGGATTTCTAAGTGAAAACCATCCTCACCATAGGGAAATAATAGTGGATATTGCATGGCCATAAATGAAGGATGTAACTCAGATATTCTTTGTAGGCCTCCTGTTTTATGCTGTATTATCATATCTCTTATTCCATCAAATTGTCCAATATCTTCAACAATGAGACCAGCAACTTCTATTCCTGTAGGTCTATTATATTGTTTTATTTCTGTTGATCATGTGCCAATTATTTTGATAGGCACATTTTCCATGTGAGATGTAGATAACCTATCTCTTGCTATTCGAAATACTTGGGCAATGGGATTATGCCTGTCAAGCATATCCTTTAGAGTAAATTACACAAACCCCTCCTGAGGTTTGCTCTTATTACACCTAGCACCCCTCTATTTTTTTACATTACTTTGAGCACCCCTAGGGGGGTAAGTGTAATATTTTTTAAACTTGAGAGGAGGGTCAGTGTAATAATTTATGCCTATGAGGGGGGTTGGTGTAATGAAAGTCCAAATATTAGGGGGTTTTCTGTAGGGTTCAAAAATGAAGTGGTGTCGGGTGTAATAAAGGCAAATCTCAGGGGGTGTCCATGTAATTTACTCTATCCTTTAACTTTTGAACAATTATCACATCAAGATGCTGTACATTTTTTCCATCACTCAAACAACCCATTCTATTTTGGACTTCATTCTTTGTATCATAGACATAAAGTTGAGAGAATTTAGGTTGTTTTCCCTCTTCAGGTATGAGTGCCCCAATTCTATGATAGTTTTGACCACTTATCTTGAACACGTATGGACCTAGTCGTAATTTGATTGTTTGGTCTATTTTTACACCCATAGATGTGAAAGAAAAAATTGAATTATATGCCCGAATTTTTTGTCTAAATTTATTAGACATCCGACCACCATCATAACTTAACATTTCTTTCAAAAATTGAGGGGGTTGGTCAAGAAGTAGCAATTTGACTTTCCCTTGTTGGCAACAAAGAGAAAATTTTGGATTTTTGGGTCTATGTGGTTTATCTGTTCTTTCCTCATACCACATGGAGCTTCCACAATGTTGACATAAAAAACTTGGAATGCCAAGATCCATATAAGTTGATCCATGACCTGCAAATTTTTGAAATAATAATAAAATTTAGTAATTTGTTAGTGTGTTGCGTTAAAAATATTTAATTTTTTTTTACTAACCACTTGTATTTTGAATATTTGTTATATTTCTTTTTCTCTTGCTGGTTTTTTGGGAAGATGTCGCTGCCTCCTTTGATACATATGTTGCTGCTAAAAAAGATTAAATAAATTAATGAAAATATTTAACATTGACATATTCAACAATTTAAAAATAGTTGAATTTTGTGAAGTACATGATATTATTTCGTTATTCCCGTGTTTTATTTTCTGTTAGTTTTTTAAATATTTGTATTATTATGAATTGCGTTAATTTTAATGGAGGAAAAAGTTACATACAATAATAGAATATTTTAATTTAAAATAAATATGATATATATAAATATATAAATTTATATATATTTATATATTTATATCAATTGTACATTAGTACTATGTTAAAATACTTATATAGAGAGAACATTTTACCTTAGGCAACTTACTTGCGGTCGTTAAACAACAGCCTTAATTTAATCATATTTTCTTTATATTTATAATGAATTGAGTTAAAAAAAATAATTAAATAAAATGCCACTTTTATTTTCCCAAATTTGATGAATGTTTTTTATTTTTAATTTATTTTTATCTACAATGTTATTAATTATATATATGTGTGTGTGTGTGTGTGTGTGTGTGTTTGAAAAAACTATAAATAATTTAAATTTTTTTATATATCGTAAATTTATCATTTAGTTAGAGAAGATACAAATGAAGATATTAATAATGTAATTACCTGATTTGTCGTTCATATTTTCTTGATTGAAGGAATGCCTAATTTTCTGCTTTATTTGTAGAAAGATATTCACTATTTACTTGTACTACTATCTTTCCCTTCACATCATTAAGGAAGAATGTAATGAAATTTTTTTTCCTGTAATATATAAAATTGAGCATGATTAATTTAAGAAGAATATTATTTTTAAAATAAAATGTGTACATATTTATTTTCAATAAACATTATATAAATTAAATAATTATATACCTAAATTTTAGCTGTCAGAAGAATGCAATGAACCTGATTTCCCATATCACATTTTGTTGATTAAATATTGAGTAAACTTGGTTTCGTGTAATTTATATAATTGAGCATGATACATTATTAAAGAAATAAGTGTTATTTAAAGAAATCTTTATTATAATATAGAAGAAATATTTAAATAAAGAGTTTTTAAAAAAATTAAATATTCATAATTTTAAAAGTAGACTTACTTGATGGAAATTATTGGATTGGTTTTTCCTCACAGTGTTGCTATATATGTATACTTGGAGTTTTCAATTGTAGTTTCCAACGAATAAAGAAGACAATTTTTTTATTCTTTGTATCAGTCATAAATAAAGAAAGAATAGAGGATAATGAACAGAGTTCACAACAAAATTGACTTACTTGGTGGAAATAACTGGTCTGATTTTTCCTCACAGTGTTGCTATATATGTATGCTTGGAGTTTTCAATTGCATTTTCCAATGAATAATGAAGAGAGAATTTTTTTGTATGAGTCCAAAACAAAGAAAGATGAAGAGTGTTGACAGCAAAATTTTTAACAATATGGTTGATTAATAAAATAATAAGGTGTTGTATTGTTCTCATCCTTTTAATATCAAAATGAGTCATTATGAATTATGATGAAAATTTATTATACACGACTGTTACAATTACAAAGAAATTATATATCTTATTACTGTTATGATATGTTTTTGAATTTGAAATACATAGTTATAACACTGGTTATAATAATTTTTTTGAATTTGAAATAATCAAAATTGATTTAAAATTAATTTGTAACAAATATTAAAAAATATTATTATTGCTGTAAAAAAAAAAAAAAAGAAGAAACTATTATTATTATTCATAATTTTATTTGGTTCAGAATCAGAGTGTATCATGAAATTGCCATTCTTAAATGCCTACATGGATGAAACTTTACAGCTGCAGGTTCAACTATCCTTCCAGCCACTGCAACATCCATCAGCCCTTCGGCTTTGGGGTTGATGTAACCCCCCTTCTAATTAATTAATTTTTGTCTAATAAAAAAAAATTCTGAATAAAATAAATACAATCTATTAAAGTTCAAAGTTTGTCATTATAATTTACATTATTAAAATTTACAGAAAATACTACTACCAATTTATTTCTAATTAATACAAAAGTATCTAAAGCCAAAAACACCCATTCCTATAGCTCTGGAAAATATCTGCATCTTTAACTTCTAATTAATCTTCAAAATACCTGCAATTCACACTCCCCTAGAATCTGGGGACAGCATTACCGGATCAGGCATTTAATTTCTCATACAATAAAACAATTTCAAACAAATACATATCATAACAAATTAATTAGTTACACACATTATTAAATGCAGTATGATTTATGCAAATGCAGTTTTGACTCAAAATCATTTTTGACCCTGCTCCATGGAGACTTCCCCTTTGAGTGTTTAGTAAGAAACTGGCCTACCATTACGCTCTGCAATTCAGCTATCAGCCCCTACTAAACGCGAATAAACTAAACAGAATTAGGAGATCAGGATACCCGGAAGGCCACCACGACCGTAACTCAGTCCAGTTTCCAGCCACATGTGGAATTGCCAATATCCTTCACCCCACAGACTATATAATCACAGACTATACAGCCCTGTCTAACTTATTCTGCTCACCCCAAAGATTCAATTCTCAAATCATATTCCTTTCACATGACTACCGCAGTCCCGGTTAGTCAACAAAATCATTTCTCAATCATTTTCATTTCACATGACTACCGCAGTCCCGGTTAGTCAACAAAAGTCAATTCTCATATATCAATTCATTTCTCATGACTACCGCAGTCCCGGTTAGTCAACATAATTCTTTCTTTTCTTTTCTTTTCTTTCTTTTCATGGCTACCGCAATCCCGGTTAGCCAACATCAATTATTTTTCACTTGAATCTTTATAAATCCCCCAAAAAGACTCATGCATATGCAATATGTTAATAATCACAATTTAATAAGTAATTTTAAACAATCACCTACAAAAATATAAACATTCAACAATTTCCAACATCATTCACAACACAATCAAGCCAAATCAAGCAATTTCAATCCAACAACAAACCAACCAATCAATTTCAATCCATCACAACACATCATCCAATCAATCAAACATGGTTCCAAACAATTATTTCAAGCTTCTAATATCAATTATATAAAAACCCAAAAACAGATTCATCTTTTCATAGTTCTTGATCAAATATTGAATCTAAACTTAACAACATATTTTTCTACATTCCAAATGGTCTAAAAATGAAATTAAATGCCTTGATCCTTACCTTGAATCCTTAGTTTGATGGAGAAACCTTTGAATCCCTTTTCTCCCTTTCTCCTTTGTCTTGAAATTTTAGGATTTATTAGCTCTCACTGATACAAGCAAATGATCTAGGAATTTAAAACTTTTTATATCAAATTGAAGCTCTTGAAATCTATTTTATAGAAAGGTAACCCACTTCTAAAATCAACATCCAGAAAATTTTATAAAAATTTTCTAAGTCAGCAGCCCTGAATTTTGAGTGCTCACTGAACATAGCTCAAAGAAATGTAAATTTCTCCCACTTCCCAAACTTGTTTTGAGCTGAACTTTTTACAGTAGAAAGGTAACATCTTTATCTTTCTAAAAAGATAACCCTTGCCCCCAAATTCTTTCCCTATTGTTCCCAGTAAATTTTTTTCTAACAGCCTAAGTTTCAGACTCAAAACAGAGCTCAAAACCCCTTGCCCTGTTTCTTTTTAAAAGTTAATTTAGAAATTGGATATGATAATTTTTTTAATTTATATGGTTAAAAAGCTTGTTTTGTCTAGTTTTGAATGGTTCAAAAACGAAAAATAACCATTAAGCACACAACTGGGAATTTGAGAAAAACAGAGACATGTTCCAGGGAAACTTGAAAACAGAACATCCATTTTGAAAGCCACGGATGAACTTCAAAACGAGATTTTATCTCCATTGTGTTAAAATAAAAGTTGTTCCTTTTTGTGTCTATTTTTATTCAAAACAAATTTCGTGAAAAACCAACGGTTAGATCTTCTAAAAGTCACAAAACCGTGGGAGCTGTCCGGGGACACGCGAATCTGACCGTCACTGCCACTTTGTTTTGTGGTTTGATTTTCACATGCAAAGCTTATCAAATAATTTCAAGAAAATTTGGGCATTGTCTCCTTTGTTTTAGGAGCCTTCCCAATCAATTTCAAAAATCAAAACACTCAAGGACAGTACATACAATCTCCCACACAGCCACTGCCAAACGAATCAAATATCCATTTTTATCAATTTCAAACAAAACAAACACAACAGCCAAAGAGGGGCATGCATGCATTAAGTGATTGAGTCCCCTAACTCTCAACCACACTTAAACTGAAATTAGAGAAATAGCTTAGGGAAGAAGAAAATTCCTCCATACCTCAATGAAATCAAAATTCAATCGGTAGGTTTTGAAGCTCTTGAACTCCTCTATAACATATCCGAATTTAATCGGTGAAAACTTTGATTTGAATACTTAAATCTTAGAAAGAGTGCAAAATTTTAGAGAGAAGAAGGAGAGCTACGGGAGGAGAATGAAGAATGAAGATAACTTTTAGAAAGAAGGAAGCTGAATCACGTCTATAGGTAGGGAAATTTTGAGATTTTGCTATTTGTAGCCACCCTTCCTCTAAGGACACCCCCTCTTCTCTTATTTTTTTTTTCTACAACTTACGAAACTTACGTAAAAGTTCCAAAAATCTCACAATAACACTATGAATTAATTTAATTTCCTTTTACGGTATTTATCAAACACTTAATATACGTTACGAAAAATCACAGTGTTACAATTCTCCCCAACAAGAAAATTTCTAATTAAATCTCTCACGTTCATACTTATTGGGTTGTAATTTTCGGGATGTTACAATACTCCCCTCCTTTTAGGAATTTCGTCCCTGAAATTCACTGAGTGTAGGGTTAAGCTAAGTCAGAGCCATAATCTTCTTTGTCTATTCTTAGGGCAATGTATTTTTCTATAACTAGTCTTAGAGTTCTGCCATAAGGAAGTGTTCCTCTTAAGGGCTCGTTTCTAACTTACTATCTCTTTCTCCAACACAAAGCATAGATAAGGTCGTTCACAAAAGGTATATATGGTTTTCATCTAAGTAGATTCACTCTCAAGGCTATAGGCTCACTAACATAGAGTGGATTCGATAGAAATTTATCTAAGCTACTAGGTAGATAGTATAGCTATCTTCAAGGAAATACTTAAATCTACTCAACATTGAAGATTTAGAGTTAATGTATCCTATATAAGTTGTAGGTAAACTACTAGGTAGACCTCTAGGTCAAGAACAAGTCTTTCACCTAAGGATTTCCTTTGAATTGAGCTTTCTAAGAGGTGATTTTGGGAAGCAACCCTATCATACAGTGATCCTTTCATTTTAAAACCCAAAAACAGATTAATTTAACTTAAAAACAAGATCGTGTGTTTTGGTTTCATCCAAATCGGAGTTACGGTTTGAAAACCACGCACGTTTTAAGTTTGCGGTTCTAAGGAATTCTAGAAAACGGTTTTCTACGCCAATTGAGCTACAAAGCTCGAAATCCTTTGGGACTTAAAAACAGATTTAATATGCATTAAATGTGACCTAATGGTTTTGATTTGACTCAAAAACTCAAAGTAGTTTGGAAATGACGCACATTACAAGTTGCAAAAAGCATGTTTCTAGAAAACTGGTTTTTCTACCAAATTCATTGTATGATGCTTAAACTTATGTGGGACCTCAAAACAGATTTAGAGGGTACAAAAACAAGGTTGTGGGATTTGGTTTCACTCTAAAAGCTCGAACGGTTTGAAAATGGCGTACGTTTCAAGTTTCAGGTCAAAAACGGCTTAGAAAAGAGGTGGTTTTCAAAGGTGAATTTAAAATCCATAGGGAGAAACTTTGTAAATCCCAAAAACAGATTTTATATACCTAAAAATAGGATTGTAGGAATTGGTCTCACCTCAAAATTCATCTCGGATCAAAATCTAGGCATTTTGGGTCACTTAAGGAACTAGTTTTGGGTCAAAATGAACTTAGGGATCCAAAATGAGCTACATAAGTCCAATGGCTATGGAATTTTGTGGAGAACTAGACTTTGGTAATACAAAATTGTGGAAAAATGTTTCGTTCCGAAACTCATTCTATACAAGGAGTTATGCAGTGCCAAAGTTCGCACTTTTACCATTTCGGGTCATTTCTAAGGTACCTAAAATGTGCAGTTTTGACTCTTAACATTTTGTTTTGGTTTTGATAGTTTAAACTCACTATTTTGAGCATGGTATGATACTAAAACACAATGCTTATCTATGGATTAAGGATATCGATGTTCTACTCCAATTATAGGCTTACCTAAGCACTTGTTAAGGTAAATCTAGTGATTTTGGCTAAATCTTTAAACTATACTTACTAAGTTCATCTAGATGGGTTACTTGCTACTTTGTTTTTGAATAATGACTATAATTCTTAGCTCAACGACTCTTCCAACACCCTTCATACATGTTTAGACCTTAACTTTCTATGTCTAAACACTATCAAAGACTTTTCCTATCATTTTCTCACATTTTTCTCTTCATAAAAGGTATTCTAAATATGATTTAAGTCTCTAACTTACAGCTACATCCTATTATCATAATTCCAACCAAATCACCATTTGGATGATTTCTAAATTGTCCCAAACCATTCTAATCTACTATCACCAGTTTAATCACTTATTGAATTCGACTTCTAACATCCAAATCACACTCTCAAACTTTACAATCACTTACTTTCCCATCTTAAACACTATGCTATTATTCTAGCATTTGTAACTTATCCTACTCACTAAATTATAATTTAACCATCAAGAACCCTCACATATACCTACCAATTCAATTCTACAACGTGGGTAATTGATAACCTCAATTATACAAGCCTTAAATCACCATATATTACTATGGTCCATAACGTGACCCCGTTACTAATATCATATATTTGAGTAGATAATTGGGAGCCAAGAATTCCATACCATAATACCTTCCTTTTGTATATAACTAAATGCCTTATGCTCAATAGCCGCTCAAAAGGAATATGCTCAACCAATTGTAGTAATATTCAATAATCAATCCCCATACTAATAGCCTCATAATTATACATATATATTTATAAAATTCATATAATAACTAAGAGAATTTATCTAATCTCAAGCTTCATAATCCCTCCGGAAAATCCGGCAGAGTTTGCTCTATTTTTCAATACTTTCCCTCATACCCCTTTTTCAAAAGGTATGGAAACAAACCACAACAGAAACCTGGTAATCAATTCACAACATAATAAACCTCAACATCACCCATAATATCAAACATTCTAAATTTATTCATCATAACTTTTTGGTCAAATATAAAGTAGCTTTCAAACTCACCATCTATCAATCAATTCTCTTTACCAATTCAAATACAATCAAGTAAATATAAACTTGTAATTATAAATCAATTACATACAGATATATTCATTACATCACATGACATATTAACTATTCTTTATCTACTCTTAAGCTTCAATTTCGGAATACTCATTTTATATATTAAAATATTTAGTTTTCATCAAGATGACGTATAAATTCATAATCACATACTATTTCCTAAGCCATTTAAATATCACTCGTAAACATCCAACCACACAAGATAATATGATTTATTTTTCACCTTCTATTAACATTTTCAAGTCACAAAACTTCACCAAACTTTGCCCAAACTTTCACCAACCTTTCATACAACTTTGCTAAAGCTTAAAACATGATTTTTGTTCGTTAAAATTCTGCAATAACAGAATTATGCAGCAGCAGAGATACCCCCTGTTATAACAGCAAAATCATGATACAAAATGGCACTAGATCATCACCAAAATCTCTCTAATTAATGTCCAGACTTCCTTAAATTTTAACACAATTTTGCCAAGACCCAAACCATAAATTATAACATGTAAAAACGTATAAATTTTGCATTATGTAGGAACAGAGAGTCCCATGCTGTCTGCTGCAATTCAGTGACAGTAAAGGGCACAAAATATAGTGATTTTGGTCTTAATTCGTCGCACAAAGCTCATACCATCATAATACAATATTTTAGGGTTCAAATCACATATTTTTAACGGGCTAATTTTACAAAAATAAGGCTTAAGCGGTACATGGCAGCAGACTAACGTGAATAGTAATTAGATTCCCAAATCAACATTTAATCAAAGAAATATGGCAATAACATGCAATCCTATGGAGAGATAATGGGATTCTATCAATTCTAACATCAAAGGCAATATATCCATTAGAACAATAAGGCAATAACCATACTCTCAACATCTTATCATCTTCCAAACATCAAGGTACCTTCAAAACTTTGTTTTCTTTCCTTTGTCAAACTCACCCTTATCCTATAAACTCAATTATTTGGACCTCTATTCTCAACCTTGATCTACGAACTCGGATCTTTGGATCTCCTTCCTCAACTAACTCAAGGTATAACTCGTAACTTCACAATATAAGGAACATGGAAAATAACACAACTTGAACAATATTAAAATTTAGCATTAGGAGGGAAAAGTCATCTCGACTGAGTCCTGAGTGTGCACCCTCACAACTCTATCAAGATTTCCTTTCTTCCTTTCTGCCATCTCAGCTATACTATTAGTTTCAACTCTAGGATTTATAACTAGCCTTCCTCTTCTCATTTCTACATGTCTTAAAATTTCAGATCTAGTTACTACCCTTTTTCCCATAATCTTAACAAACAAACAATTCTAATCAGGGTAACACAGCAAAACACCTAATAGACCCATTACTCGCAAGTCCTAGAGATGCATAACCAGAGCTCTGATACCACTAATGTAACCCCCCTTCTAATTAATTAATTTTCGTCTAATAAAAAAAAATTCTGAATAAAATAAATACAATCTATTAAAGTTCAAAGTTTGTCATTATAATTTACATTATTAAAATTTACAGAAAATACTACTACCAATTTATTTCTAATTAATACAAAAGTATCTAAAGCCAAAAACACCCATTCCTATAGCTCTGGAAAATATCTGCATCTTTAACTTCTAATTAATCTTCAAAATACCTGCAATTCACACTCCCCTAGAATCTGGGGACAGCATTACCGGATCAGGCATTTAATTTCTCATACAATAAAACAATTTCAAACAAATACATATCATAACAAATTAATTAGTTACACACATTATTAAATGCAGTATGATTTATGCAAATGCAGTTTTGACTCAAAATCATTTTTGACCCTGCTCCATGGAGACTTCCCCTTTGAGTGTTTAGTAAGAAACTGGCCTACCATTACGCTCTGCAATTCAGCTATCAGCCCCTACTAAACGCGAATAAACTAAACAGAATTAGGAGATCAGGATACCCGGAAGGCCACCACGACCGTAACTCAGTCCAGTTTCCAGCCACATGTGGAATTGCCAATATCCTTCACCCCACAGACTATATAATCACAGACTATACAGCCCTGTCTAACTTATTCTGCTCACCCCAAAGATTCAATTCTCAAATCATATTCCTTTCACATGACTACCGCAGTCCCGGTTAGTCAACAAAATCATTTCTCAATCATTTTCATTTCACATGACTACCGCAGTCCCGGTTAGTCAACAAAAGTCAATTCTCATATATCAATTCATTTCTCATGACTACCGCAGTCCCGGTTAGTCAACATAATTCTTTCTTTTCTTTTCTTTTCTTTCTTTTCATGGCTACCGCAATCCCGGTTAGCCAACATCAATTATTTTTCACTTGAATCTTTATAAATCCCCCAAAAAGACTCATGCATATGCAATATGTTAATAATCACAATTTAATAAGTAATTTTAAACAATCACCTACAAAAATATAAACATTCAACAATTTCCAACATCATTCACAACACAATCAAGCCAAATCAAGCAATTTCAATCCAACAACAAACCAACCAATCAATTTCAATCCATCACAACACATCATCCAATCAATCAAACATGGTTCCAAACAATTATTTCAAGCTTCTAATATCAATTATATAAAAACCCAAAAACAGATTCATCTTTTCATAGTTCTTGATCAAATATTGAATCTAAACTTAACAACATATTTTTCTACATTCCAAATGGTCTAAAAATGAAATTAAATGCCTTGATCCTTACCTTGAATCCTTAGTTTGATGGAGAAACCTTTGAATCCCTTTTCTCCCTTTCTCCTTTGTCTTGAAATTTTAGGATTTATTAGCTCTCACTGATACAAGCAAATGATCTAGGAATTTAAAACTTTTTATATCAAATTGAAGCTCTTGAAATCTATTTTATAGAAAGGTAACCCACTTCTAAAATCAACATCCAGAAAATTTTATAAAAATTTTCTAAGTCAGCAGCCCTGAATTTTGAGTGCTCACTGAACATAGCTCAAAGAAATGTAAATTTCTCCCACTTCCCAAACTTGTTTTGAGCTGAACTTTTTACAGTAGAAAGGTAACATCTTTATCTTTCTAAAAAGATAACCCTTGCCCCCAAATTCTTTCCCTATTGTTCCCAGTAAATTTTTTTCTAACAGCCTAAGTTTCAGACTCAAAACAGAGCTCAAAACCCCTTGCCCTGTTTCTTTTTAAAAGTTAATTTAGAAATTGGATATGATAATTTTTTTAATTTATATGGTTAAAAAGCTTGTTTTGTCTAGTTTTGAATGGTTCAAAAACGAAAAATAACCATTAAGCACACAACTGGGAATTTGAGAAAAACAGAGACATGTTCCAGGGAAACTTGAAAACAGAACATCCATTTTGAAAGCCACGGATGAACTTCAAAACGAGATTTTATCTCCATTGTGTTAAAATAAAAGTTGTTCCTTTTTGTGTCTATTTTTATTCAAAACAAATTTCGTGAAAAACCAACGGTTAGATCTTCTAAAAGTCACAAAACCGTGGGAGCTGTCCGGGGACACGCGAATCTGACCGTCACTGCCACTTTGTTTTGTGGTTTGATTTTCACATGCAAAGCTTATCAAATAATTTCAAGAAAATTTGGGCATTGTCTCCTTTGTTTTAGGAGCCTTCCCAATCAATTTCAAAAATCAAAACACTCAAGGACAGTACATACAATCTCCCACACAGCCACTGCCAAACGAATCAAATATCCATTTTTATCAATTTCAAACAAAACAAACACAACAGCCAAAGAGGGGCATGCATGCATTAAGTGATTGAGTCCCCTAACTCTCAACCACACTTAAACTGAAATTAGAGAAATAGCTTAGGGAAGAAGAAAATTCCTCCATACCTCAATGAAATCAAAATTCAATCGGTAGGTTTTGAAGCTCTTGAACTCCTCTATAACATATCCGAATTTAATCGGTGAAAACTTTGATTTGAATACTTAAATCTTAGAAAGAGTGCAAAATTTTAGAGAGAAGAAGGAGAGCTACGGGAGGAGAATGAAGAATGAAGATAACTTTTAGAAAGAAGGAAGCTGAATCACGTCCATAGGTAGGGAAATTTTGAGATTTTGCTATTTGTAGCCACCCTTCCTCTAAGGACACCCCCTCTTCTCTTATTTTTTTTTTCTACAACTTACGGAACTTACGTAAAAGTTCCAAAAATCTCACAATAACACTATGAATTAATTTAATTTCCTTTTACGGTATTTATCAAACACTTAATATACGTTACGAAAAATCACAGTGTTACAATTCTCCCCAACAAGAAAATTTCTAATTAAATCTCTCACGTTCATACTTATTGGGTTGTAATTTTCGGGATGTTACAGTTGAGGTATTTAAGTTTATGAGATTCAAAGCTTGGCTCCGTAATTGCTTCAACGTATATGATAAAATAACCAAGTATCTTCTCATTACTTTGGTTTAGGTATGTTTAAAAGACCCTTGCATGCATAATCTAAAAAATGCAAGAAGAGTTGGTTAGGGTATTGTAGAAAAACATAATTTAGTCAACATTTTTGTTTTCAAATTTAATTAATGTTTTATTTTTTTGCTGAATTCAATTAATGTTTCATGTTAACAGTGTATTATTATTGCCATAGTTTAATGTTTTAAATGAAAATTATTGACAATGATATAAGATATAAGAAAATTCAATTTTTTCAAACATATCTAATTAATAATAAATATTTCAAACTCACTTTTTGATAATTTTTCTCAGCTTTCATGACTAACAAAAGCTGAGATATAATATTCTAATTAATATGGGTGACGGAGCACTTAAGCCTTGTTATTTCAAACTTACTTTAATTCATAATTGATAATGCTCTTAGTGTCTTTCATCGTGGAATTGTAAAAGGATACGGAGGAGATTTTCGGTTGATTGAAATAACAAATGAGCTAAAATATAGTGATTGATTTTTTATTTCCTTATCAAATATGATTATAATATAATTTATTAGAGAAAGGGAAAAACCTTAAGTAATCATATTAATTTAAACTAATTAATATAGAATTATATAAAAATATACTACACCTTTCCAAAAAAAAAAAATACTACCCTTAATGTATATTTTATTAATAGCAATTAAATATACATATATTTCTATTTAAAATTTAGTATTAAAAATCATGTATATTTAATACTATCCTTAACGTAAAACGTGACAGTAATCATATAATTAGTTCTCAATAAAATTAATTAAAATATTAATATTTAATATTAATTTATAATAATGCAATTCTATAAGCATGTATAAAATTAAATAAAAAAAATATTAAAAGGCAATCACAATTATTAAACTCATAATAAACATTACTCCAATAATTAAAATGTAATTTTAAAACCATCAATTGCTTAATAACAACAATAGATAATAACAATGAAATAATAAATTTTGGAATCAATTTAGTTTTTTCTTCATTTATCTTCAATTTCCAAAAGCTCTCTTTCCTCTGTATCATCTTATTCTTCTTTATCTGATTGTAGCCTGAAAAAAATAGAGTAACACAAATAAAACTACATTTTATAATTGTGGTTTCAAAATGTATTAAATTTTATCTTAATCTTCTTTTCTTTTTTGGTAAATTTGTTGTTTCATTACTTGAAGACCCACTCACAGAAGCACTTAAATTCTCCAAGTTTTCTTCTTTTTCAACTTGAAAATTATTAAACTATACAATGAAGTATATCTTACAAACTTTTCTAAATTAATCTGTCAAAAAAAAAACTTTACTAAATCCTTAGTAATATAAATTGTAGTCAAAGTCAGTACCTTAACCACAGGCTACAAAACTTTATTTGCTGTGAAACTCTGTCTTCCACGACTTTCAAAGTAAGTTCTCATTTTTACTTGAAACATATGGGTAGAGCCTATGATTTTTAGAAGTTGTGGACGTAGAGAAAAATCATCTTCATTTTCCTATATGAATAAAAAAATTCATTAGTACTAAAAAAATAATTATATTTTTTGCATTAAATAAATATGTGTACTACCATTGTAAAAAAAAAAAAATAATAAACATAGTATTTACATTTTCAGAAATTGAGATAAGTTCACTTATCTTCACTTGAGCTAATTGTTTAGCAACTTCATCAAACAAAACAAATATGGTTGAATCTGTAGAATCTTTTACATCAAGCTCCAAACGAAACCTACATTGTTTTTAAATACTAAAAAAAAATTACTTATCATGACATCATTTTTTAACAAAAAGATTATTTATAAATACCTTGTCATTGGGTAGTCCACATTCTTCTCACAAAATTCATAATTGAATTTTGTAGTAGTGGCAGATACTTTCCTCTTTCAATGAGGGCAAGAAACATAATACCAACCATTTTTTACCAAAATGTCATTGACCGTTGCAACACAGCAATAAATACCATCCTACATATATATATTTTTTAAAATAAAGTTATTTTCAATCAATGATAAATCAATAAGAGAAATTTTTAAAATTATTTTCTTTACCTTATTTGTCTTTGATGTTGCCATAGCCAAAATTTCAGATATAGTCTTCATTTCATCCATTTTTGGATAAGGTAGAGATTTGGTGATATTAATTGTATGTTCATCAGCTGAGTCCCCATATAACATAATAATATGCAATTGAATTTTTCATTGCAAGTGTAACACTAAAAGAATTATTATATACAATATTTTAAAGATATTACTTGAATGCTTCCATGAGGTCGTTGACATCAGGTATGTCAATGTTGATATATATTTTTGTTGATCTTGATATTGAAACAAAAAATTCACCTATAAATAAAATTATATATAATTATTATTAAATAATAATTATAAACATTTTAATTGAAATATGACAACATGGTATCTTACCTAAAAATTTATTAAATAATAGTAATAACCATTTTAATTTTAAAATAATAACATGGTATCTTACCTCAAAATTCTTTAACCATGGTTGTTGTAAAAATTGCAACATTTGGTTTATGAGCACTAAACATATTGTCTTTTAATGTTTGCTAAAAAATTTCACATATTCATCCCATAAAGTGGCTTTCAATATGTTTCCCCTGCCAATATTTTAATTTTTTCAAATATTTTAGCATCAATAAATTAAAAGATATATTTGAATAAATTGAAATATATAGATTGAAAGATTTGCAATACCTTATGTCTTTGAGTTGAAGTGTGAGCATATCAACTTTGCCATTAGTAGTTGTCCTATTTTCAATTGAGTGCACCTCATCGATAACTCCAATCACATCTAAAAAAAATATAGTCACATGATTATATAAAAAAAGATAAAATAAACTAATAATATATTTAATATAATTAGATATTAACCTGTTAAGACATATTTGCCATGACGATTTTGTAAATGTTCAAAATTTACAAAATAAAAAATATGGCGACTATAACATCTCTAATTTACGGACCTTAGAAATAAATAATAAAGAGATATCTTTATGAAATAGTTTTGTATTTAATGGTTTAAGGATACCCTTAAGCATTATTAATAATAGTTACCTTATAACAATAGAAATAAGATAATAGGACCTTGATGCAGAGCCAAGACCCAAGATGGGCCAAGGCCCACTAAGCCACACACGTGCACCATGGCTTTAAATAGAAGAGGAGAAGGAGAGAAAGAGAAAGTGAAAGAAAGAAAGAAAGGTAGAGAGAATGATGAGAGGAGGAGAAGAGGAGAAGAAGAGGAAGGAGGAGATGGAGTAGAGATCTGAAGATCCAATACCGGGAATTCATCTCTACTTGTCCCGGGAGGTGAGTGATTCCTCCCCTTGTCTTCTCCATCCCTCCATAGTTCTTGTTCTCTTGTTTATCCCTTTTTCCCCTTTTGAATCCCTAGGTTTGGAGATTTGGGATTTTGATGATTATGCATGTTTAAGGATGTTTTTGAGTAGATTAATCGGTTGGTAATTTAATAGAAGTGCTTAGGGTTTGATTTGTATGCTTGGGTGAGTCTTTGCATAGGGTTAGGATGAGTGGGTAAGCCATTAATAGCCATGGAGGTCGCAGGTTGCAGCCCCTGTTTTCGCTCATGCTCAGCATGAATTTTTGGTCATGCCGGGCATGAGAAAGTCAGTAGTGTTTTTTTAGTTCCAGTGGTGCTCATGCTCAGCATGAAAGTTTGGGATGCCGAGCATGAGAGTATCAGTATGTGTTTTTAGCTCTAGGGGTTCTCATGCTCAGCATGAAAGTTGGGGATGCTGGGCATGAGAGAGTCAGTAGTGATTTTTAGTTCCAGGAGAGCTCATACTGAGCATGAAAGTTCATGATGCTGAACATGAGAGTATCAAAATATGTATTTAGCTCCAGCGGGCTCAGGCTCAGCATGAACGCTTGCGAGGCCGGGCATGGGGCTCTAGCTCAACATGAGAATAAGGAGTAAGAAATAGTACTGAAAAGAAATAGTATAGAAAAGAAATAGTATTGATTAAATCACATTACCTTTGAAAAAGTCACCGAGTTTTTCAATATATAGCAATTTGATTATGGAGATCCTGACCAATCCAAACCGGGCACATGCAAATTACCACAATTGCTATATAACTCTCAAATATATATATGCAAATGAAGATGAAAACTGTATGGATTAATCATTGATTGTGTCAATATAATTTTTCTTTTAATACCATTCATACATGTCATAACGTTTTCTTAATCTGAATATAACGTGGATTAGTTTTCATATAAATTTCCTTATCATTGATTGTGTCTACGTGAAATGTAAGACACAAATTACAAAAGTAACGTGCCATTACTTTGTTAGCCTTGATTTTATAACGCTTTTAAATAAATTATAAAAATTAAATAGGGGCGGACACAATGAAAAAAAAAAGAGCAGTTGAGATAATTATTGCGATAATTTTTATCAAAAGTGCTTTTAAAAAATTACTTTACAATGGCTGTTATTTTAACATTAATTCTATTATCAAAGTAATTAAATAAAAAATGGAAGGTTATGGTCTACTGTGTGAAAATGATTTAAATCAAAAGTTTTTTTTTTCTTTTGGAGGAGGGTTTTAACCAAAAGTTTTAGAATGTAATAGTTATAAATTATAACTGTATTTTATTATGAGTTCTTAAAAATTAAAATAAATCATAAAAAAATTCAAACAATTGATAATTAATTTTAATTACATTTAATATTTTTTTTATAAAATATAAATTACCATGTGCATATTTTAAAACAGTTGGAATAGTATTTTACAAATTATTTTAAATATGTGCATAAATTATAAATATGCATATATTAAATTTAATATATCAACTTGTTCACTTTGAATGACCAAACATAGTCGTTCACGTTTTAACTCAATTTTACAAATTATTTTAAATATGTGCATAAATTATAAATTTGCATATATTAAATTTAATATATCAACTTGTTCACTTTGAATGACCGAACATGGTCGTTCACGTTTTAACTCAATTTGCATATAATAATAATAATAATAATAATAATAATAATAATAATAATAATAATAATAATTTAAAATATGTTAGACAAAACTTTCATGCATTTCAATACTTTAAAAAATGTGGCTTAATCTATCAAAACAAAAGTGTGGCTTAATTTAATTATAAAATATTTTTAATTTAATTAAATATTTATAAAATCATTTAAAAATATATATTATGCTATACTTTTCATCAATAACATTGAAAATATATTTTTTAAATTATAAAATTATTTAAAAAATGATGAGTAATTTAATTAAAATATTTATTAATTTCTATTCTTAATTAATAATTAAATTAAAATATTATAAATCATTTTAAGTAATATTAATGTGAGCAATTTAATTACTCATTAATATTAAATTTGATTTGTTAATTGCAACTTTTGATCAATAGCTCATGTTAGTTCATCACATAGAAGTTCAATCAACTGCTATTGTTTATTGCATATTTCAATCAATGGCTCATGTTAGCTCATCACATAGAAAATCAATCAATGGTTATTGTTAATTGCATCTTTCAATCCGACGGTTCTAGTTAGTTCAAGTGAACTTTACACACACACACACACACACACACACACACACACACACACACACACACACACACACACATATATATATATATATATATATATATATATATATATATAATGTTTTGTAGATACTTAAGTGTATCGATAGTTTGTTTTTTTCTTCTTCAAAAAAGTAAGAATTTTTTTTTAGTGCAAGGAAATTAGGAATATAATCCTATCAGAATTAAACATAAATCTCTTGCATTTGACCTTTCCAACTTTTAATATAAACTTTTAAATATTTTTAAAAGAGTTTAAATTTTGAATTAAACATATAATGTTTTTATAAATTATTGTGAGATACAAAAAAAAAATGTGAAGGGCGAATTAGGGTTGCAAACAAAACAACTTCTAATACTAATATAGTTTCCTCCTCTATTCGAAAGCAAATATGTGCAAGATTTAATTGAAAGAATATATTAACAAAAAATTCAAATAAAATAAATAGTGAACATCCCAATTTCCTGTAATAAAGTCTTACTGTGGTATAGTTAAACAAAATAACTAAGCAAAACATTATTTGATAATAAGATACACTACAAATTAGAGAAAAATAATACTATACAAAATTAAATACTACATTTTTATATTAAAATATTTCAATTCAAACAAAATTACATATATTAAAATAAACAATTATACAATATAGATTTATTTCAGCAACAAAATTTGCAAGAAAATATGATTCCTACAGCTAATTCAACATTTTAATTCAATTATTAGTATAAAAATTATATATATTTATTCATATGAGGTGAAACTTTGTAACGAAATACAATGTCACCATTAAATTTGGTTAATAACATTTTAAATTTTAAATTAAATACATTCAAACCTTATTTAGTAAATTTTCACATTAAGACTAATTATAATTTTTTATTGAATAATTGAAGATTTTTAAATCTTCTTCTAAGCATTAAAAAATATCATTATATATATATATATATATATATATATATATATATATATATATATATATATAATATTTAAAATCCAAAAGGCATTAGTTAACAAAAGGTATTTTTTAAAAATTGCTCAATACAATATTAGCATTCATGTTAACAAAAGGTATTAGTTATTCAGTAATAAGTCATGAAAATATTTCAATACGAACTAAAAACACAAAAATAAATGAAAGTCTAATAGGTACTCTAATATAGACTAAATCTTAAATATGTTCATCATAGGAAAAATCTGATTATGAACCTAGCAACGAAAAATAAAATATTTCAATACGAACTAAAAACACAAAAACAAATTATTAACTTTACTGTTCAAAACATCATATTAACCAATATTTATTTTTTCTTTTTAATTTATTAAATTATGCATAAAAAAATATAAACATAGAGAAGTCATGGAACAAATATAAATATGAGATGATCTTATTATCTATGCCATCCTTGAGCGAATTACATTGCTTCAACAACTTGCTTAACTTGTCAGATTTTAGTTAGTTTCCCATTCATCAATGATGCACTTGTGGCATTGTTTAAACTTTTATTTCTAGCTACATCAATGTTCCACACTTACTTAGCTACATTACTTAGGGGTTAATTCAATAGCCTATATAATTTGAATCCCTATTAAAAGAAGTTGAAGTTCTTTAAATCAAAGCTGATCATTTTCTCGAAGAGGACAGTTACAGCTAACACAGATTATCTCATTTACCTATAAGTCCTAATGATTAGATTAAGATACCCATGTTTCAAAGTTATCGTTTGGAAGATCAACATGAATTCTCATCAATGTTTTCCAATTGCATGATTCTAAACTGGTGATTATTCACTTCTCCTTTAATTACTCTGCAATCTATCTGCAGTTAAGAGATCAAAAATATTTAATAACTGTTGATTACTACCCACTTATCCTCTTTTTCTATACAAATTTATCTATTTTAAGCAAACGACCAAACTAAGTCCCTGTTTATATAATATCAATTAAACCAAAACAATCTCCGTGTAACACCCTAAGGGGTATCACTCTATAAAATACATATTAATCATCAAGAGTGGATAATAAGACATTTCTGATATCATTACTCAGGAATTTTAATGTTAAAAGTCATACATCATTCTCAAGTAACCTCATCACATACATATCAAAGGGCATTTCCCAGCATATGAGACCCTATACCAAAGGAAATAACTACATAACCAATTATCCCAAAAGTAATAAGCTAAAAGACATTAAAACACAAAATATAACATCGTCATGTCCAAGAGTCTTCATTCTTCATAACCTGCTCAATTTGGAACATGGAAACTAAACTAATGAGACAAAGTCTCAGTGAGTGCTAAACAAGCAACAATATACTTATGTGACCCATAGATGCATCATAAACATATATAACTTTACTTTAACATTGGCCTAAGCATAAACATAGATTTAGACATCACTTTTGCATGCTTTACATTATTTCTTTCTTTGTCTTTTCCGTCTTATAGCAAGTATTGAGCTCAAACATTCAAGGAGCGTCCCCCTTAATCTTATGCCATGACCTCGTATTTATATCCCCCTCCGATCCGAGGGGCCTTTACCACATCTTTGGGGATGGGAAGTGATAGAACCCCGCCCATCATCCAAAGAGGGTACCTTTAATCTTTGCATGTCTTTTCTCTTTACTTAAAACTTTTGCTTTTCCATTGGTGTCCAGAATGGTCAATACCTCTTTATCCCAATGGGGATTTTCTTTTATTAACATGTAAACACAACATAAAGTACCCACAAGTAGTATGTCATAATGCATAACATCAATGGAATGTCATAAAAGTAAGAATGGAAAAGTAGCTCCAAGGGTCCCAGATGGCTTAGCTAGGGGTACCGCTAGCTTAGCCATAACCTATTTGAGAAATCTTTAGAGGACGAAAGGCTTAGCCATGGGTTCTGCTAGTTTAGCCAAAGCCTATTTAAGAACTCTCTAAAGGTTGGATGGCTTAGCTGGGGCTTTCGCTAGCTTAGCTAGCCCGTTTGATAACTCTCTGGAAGTCGGATGGCTTAGCCAGGGCTTTTGCTAGCTTAGCCAGTGCTTGCACTACTTTCTAATTCCTCGCCTTAGCTTAGCGAGAACAGCCTCTTGCTTAGCCGCAAATGTTACAGGGTACAAACTATGAATGTGTCGCTTAGCCAGACCTTTGGCTCGCTTAGCCAGAGCGCGAAATCTGCAACTTCGCATGGGATGCGAATCTGTTGGATCTAAGTCCATCCATGGCTTCCAAGCACTCAAAGACACACCAATCAAACTCTAAACAATTCTATTACATATATAACCGATTAATCTACTCAAAAGCATCCTCAAACATGCATAATCATCAAAATCCCAATATCTCCAAGCATAGGGTTCAAAAGGGGGAAAAGGGGAAGATAACAAATCAAAGGGGTAGGGATGGACAAGGGAAAACACTCACACTAGGGGGTCTTGGATCTGAGCTCCGGGGCACTGGGTCTCGGATCCTAACTCCGCTCCTTTTCTTCCTCTCCTTCTTTCTTATCCTCCTTCTCTCTAGCTTCCTTTCTTTCTTTTCTTTCTCTCTCTAACTCATTCTGCTCCTTTCTATTAAACTGTGGGTGAGTGTGTGTGTGGGCTTATGGGCCTTGGCCCCACATTGGACCTTGGCTCCCCATCAGGGTCCTATTATCTTATTTCTATCATCTCTTATTATAAGATAACTATTGTTAATAATGCCTAAGGGTATCCTTGAACAATTAAATATATAAGCTACTACGTAAAACATGTCATCTTATTATTGTTTCTAAGGTCCGTAAATTGGGGATGTTACACTCCGTATCAAGATATTTAACTCCAAATTATCATTCTAAGAGAATGAAGCATTTGATAACTCAAAATATATTCATCATCGAAACTATAATATCCAGGTGAGTATAAAACAAACAAACAAACAAACCAGCTTGTTTTCAACGAAGCAGCTTGTTGAATTTCTTTTAATCCCATTTGATCATTTACTAGAAGATGAGAGTTGCAACTAACATGATTTAACTCACCTAATGATGAGTCATCAAGATTAAATTAAAATAGCCATATTTCAAAGCTCTCGTTTGGATTATCAACATTAATTTTCATCAATGTTGTGCTTCAACTGCAAGATTCTAAAATCGTACCAAAATAAAATTGTACCAAACCAGAACAATTTAAAATTACTTATATACTTGTTAGCTATACTATACCCCATTAACAGTAACCAGCTTTGTACCTTTGATCCCTCAAGCATCCAAACATAGGTTCATATTAGTATATCCCTGAAAATTTCGAACCAAAAAAGCTGCATACCCGAAGGCCTACATGTTAGAGTGTAACACACATTATACTGCACCTAGGCAAACCATGATGGTCCCTCTCCACTCGTATATCTCAGAATTTCAGCAAACATATCAATCAAATCATAAGCAAGTACTTCATAAAGACAAAGCCAAGTGTTAACTAAAGACACATACCATTTAATTAAATAGTTAACATAAGATTACATAATAAAAAGGAAAGTACTAAACCGACAAAAAGAATAATAGATCTTCCTCGAACATAACAATACAACTTAAAACACAACACCGAAACATAACAACATAAATTATAAAAGGAAGAATAGATCTTCCTGGAGCATGACAATAAAAGTTAAATAACACCACTGGAAGACAGCAACAGAAATGATAAAAGGAACAATACATCTTCTTGAAACATAAGACAAAGTAGAAAATCTGGCTCTCATGTGTGTCCAAAATCTGCTTGACAACCCTAGGAATGACTCCAGCTTCCGCAGGCAACTCTCCATTGGGACCACTACTCAAATAAAGTCACTAACATAACTCATTAATGTGCGTGTGCAGTAACATCAAGATAGATCATTCATAGACAGTAAAGCTTACCTTGGCCCTTTCGCATTCCCCTTCCATTGTGTAGGTTTTTCCCGTACCAGTTTGACCATACACAAATATAGTACAATTAAAGCCCTCTAGAACTTCATTAACTATCGGAGTAATAGCTTCTTCATAAAGATCCTTTTGCTGTGTAGAAGAACCAAAAACCTTCACAAAAATAAAATAACATACTTCATATTTGAAATTGAAATCCCCCTAAAACTAACTTAACATCCCACTATCTGTGTCCATTTTGTAAACTCAAGCTTGGAGATAATAACATATCAAATGTGAGAAAGAGTGAAACTCGCGATTTGAACAGAGATAAGAGTGAGAAGGACCTTATCGAAGGTGAAAAACCTGTCGATGTGTGTGCCGGCGATGCTCTGAGACACAACCACTTCTCGATTGTATTCATTGCAAGTCATGACTTATGGTGCGTTGCTTCATAACTCTTCCTCACTAAACAGCCTGCGATAAATCGATGTTAAGGGTTGGAAATGGAGTTCTAGAACATGGAAATTAACAACAGAAAATGGCATACCTGCAATGGAGGAGAATAAATAAGATGGTAAGGCTTATGTGATGGTAAACTTTTAAATATTTTTAAAAGATTTTAATGGTGCCAAACTTTAATTTGACACCTTAGTATCATTTAATCCTATTCCATTTATTATTAGAAAAAAAAGTCCATGTGTCATCGTGTGAATGATAATAGTTTTGATGATAAAGATATAAAAAATTTAGGTTAAATTAATATGTAGGTTCCTATACTATTCAACAATTTTTAATTAGGTCTCTAAACTATTTTTTTCAATTGGATCCCTAAACTTTTATTTATTTTTTAATTAGGTCTCTGCCATTAACCTAATTAAAAAGTAAATAGAAGTTCAGAGACCTAATTAAAAAAATGTTTAGAAACCTAATTGAAAAATTTTAAATAGTTCAAGGACCTATTGAATAATTCTCAAATTCTACCCAGACTATCACACTATACTTCTTAAACATCTGTAGACTACTTCTAAATTCAATATTGTTCATTCTACAAATCTGCACTGCTTATTCTAGGTCATTATTCTTACCTTTCGAGTCCACCTTTGTTGATTTTAAACTTAGTATTTTCAAACCCTGGAAGTATCAATCCCCTTACTTCACTTTTAGTTTCCCTTTACAGATTTTGTTCAGATAAACCTAATGCACCCCTTCTAAATACATTCTTCAATTAAATGATATTTTTTGTATGATTTTTAATTTACTTTTAATTTATTCAGTAGGTCCCTGAACTATTTAAAAAATTTTAATTAGGTCCCAAAACAATTTTTTCAATTGGGTCCCTGAATTTCTATTTATTTTTTAATTAGGTCTATGTCATTAATGGAGTTAATTGTAGTTAAGGGCAGGACCTGATTAAAAAATAAATAGAAGTTCAGGGACCCAATTGAAAAAAAAAATCAAAAACTTAATTAAAAATTATCAAATAATATAAGGATCTACATATTAATTTAACCAAAAATTTAATCCATGTTTCATAATGAAACAGTTGGGTGAGAATGAAGCACATAACAGGTTTTCCCATCATTTCAAAGAAGTGTCGTGCAAAATATATTTAGCCAGTTTTATTACCACCATTTTCATTATACATCTCTTCCACCATTTTCATTATTTTTTGTTTTACATACTTTTAGATGATATTTTCATTTTAACTTTGAGAGCTTATATATATATATATATGTGTGTGTGTGTGTGTGTGAGGGATCAAATTACACCAATGTAACTTGAACAACTGTTACACCATTCAATAACTTGATATAGAATGTGATTTTTATCGATCCAACTATTAAATTGTATCTATATATTACCAAGATTGTCTGTGTCAAATTTTGTCAAAATTAAACAACAATAAGAAGGTGATCAAATTATCTATATTTTAGTATATTTTGAAAAGTTTATATTATGTCGATTTTAATCTATATGAATGAGGTAGCAAATAATTTTGGGTTAATATGAAATTTTGTATATATGATCTAAATGAAATAAACTTTCAATCCAACGGTGAGTTTTAAGAAAACATCATCCAATTGAAAGTTATTGAATGGTGTAAATTATACCAGTGTCATTTGATCCCTCCTCATATATATATATATATATATATATATATATATATATATATATATATATATATATATATATATATATATATATATATAAGGTTTTAAAAAAGATACTACTATATTATTACAATTTCAACGACAACATCAAGGTTTTTAGATTTTTTGTAATTGCAATCATGACTTCATCGATTATATTTGTTTATAATTTTCACAATGTTAAGAATAACAATAAAATTACAATTACGCCCATTATCGCGATTTAAAATCTTGATTTATATCATAATTATAAGGTTATTGGGGTGGAGGCTTTGAGGGTAATTGATGGATCCACTTTTCATCGTTCACCGGGTACTAATCCTCAAGCTATTGTAATGATGCTTGGAAGGTAAGAATTAATTGGCACCTTTTTTTTTTTTTTTTTTTTTTGCTTAGCAGTATTAATGGGCACCTATCAATCAATATAGATATTGATTTTACTTGATAATATATGATAATAATTTAAAATATATTTATTGTCTTACTCTTTCGCTAATTTTTTTTTGGTACAACTTTGATAAAGGTATATGGGAGAAAAGATTATAAAGAAAAGATTTTTCCATGGGCGGAAGTGAAGGGATCAATCATAAATTGATTGCATATTTTCCGTTGTTCCATATTTGTCTTGTAATATATTTGCGTGGTCACTTGGATATTTCTTACTTTTCTTCTGAATGCTCTCTGTTTATAAGAGAAAACTTGCATTGTTTTCTTTTGTCCGATAATTCTGTAATTTCCATAATATAATTGCAGTTTGATATAATAAAGTTTTTGGAGAGAATTTGTTTTATACTTTTTAGAGTTGATAATGTAATCACATATATTGACAGATTGAATATAAGATAAATGGAATTTGAATCAAATCTAACAATGTTTCACAGTCCACTAAAAACATAATATGTGGAGAGGTAAATTATTCGCGCCGTAATGTTGTATTTAATTAACATATTACTACTATATAATATAAATTAGAGTAAAATATGTGTTTATTTTCGATATTAAATTTGGTTTAAGTTATTAAACAAAAATACTTTTGATGGACATAAAGATTAAGAAATTATTAATTAATTTGGTTTAAGTTATTAAACAAAATACTTTTGATGGACATAAAGATTAAGAAATTATTAATTAATTTGGTTTAAGTTATTAAACAAAATACTTTTGATGGACATAAAGATTAAGAAATTATTAACTAATGTAAAATTGTATGCCTTTACTAAAACATCTTCTTCTTTTTTTAAGATAAAATTGCTGGATATATTATTACGGAACAACAACAAGTGTAGCTACATCATTTGGAATGATTTGACTCAATTGACAAGGGACCTCCTCAATCCAATAATTGTCAAGAAAATTAAAATCATCCTTATTTATTCCTCTCTTATTTTGATGGGTTATTAATTGAAACTAAATTAATTATTTATACAATTATTGAACGAGGATATGATTGAAAAATAATTTATTATCCAGACTTGAAGCTCTAAAATGACAATAATTTTGAAATAAAAGAGAAAAATTGAAAAAAGAAATCCTATAATTTGGAAACGAATGAAGTACACAACCCGTTATCCTTAGAGCACTAGTTAAGAAACTAAAATAAAAAATATTTTTATTAGGATGCGCAAAATTGCGCTTCCCATGATTTTTTGTGTGCTCTTATATGATTTTCACAATAAATACTTACTCATTTTAATTCCTTAACTAATGCTCTTAAGGCACTAGTTATCAAGACCCTTATGTTTATATATGAATTTTAGTAAATCTTTATTCCGCTTTCCATGTAAATATATGTTTTAAGATATTGTATAGAGACATTTGATCTACACACTTACCTATTAAATTTGAAAAAGAAGAAAAGGAAGATTCTATCCTACAAATTAAAGACATTCAAAGATATTTAGCATATATTTGGTAACATGTTGGTTATCATTGTATGTGGATCTTCAAAATAATACTTCTTCCATCTCATAATTATTAAAAAAAAATAAGTCACAAAATAATTATTATTTTAATTTTTCAACGTAACATTAATTACTTTTTGCACTTATATTTCTTATAATATTAACAATGGACAATAAAAATTAAAAATAAATTGATGATGATAAGACTAATTTTATAAAATTACTATTTTTTTACCCATTTATTAGTTTTTCTTGATCTATATAAAATAACGACTAAAGTAAATAGGACTAAGGGAGTAATTGTTTTTGTATTTTTTTTACGTGATTTTGCACTAAAGGTGGATCGTTGACGGTGAAGCAAACATAAACTTAAGGGATTTAAATTGTCCAGAGAATAATAGCATTAAGAGATAGGTACTATTATTTACCTTTTCTAATTAATTTAGTATCCTAATTCATTAAACTTTAATCTAATTAATTTATGTCAATTCTCTTAATGTGTTTGGATAAGATGTTTTAAGAAGGGAACGTAATTTTTAAAGGGATTTAGAATTCTTTATAAACTAAAATTTGTTGTTTTGATATTTTATAATTGAAATTTAAAATTTAAGATTCTCAAAAGAAAGTTTTAACTAACTAAAATTTAAGAATGCTAAATCTCATCTAAAAATTAAAAAATTTAGAATTGTTCTTTCTCTCTCCTGTCCCTACAAATTTAAAAAATAAACTTTTGGATAAACTAATATGAGATAATTTCTACTCCGGACTCATATATAACAAAAAATAATTAATTTCACGCTAATTGAAAAAGTTAATTGACATCATTTAATTTTACTAATCTTAGATAAAAAATAAGGTTATTTTTTTTTTTTTTTTTGTCCTGGGTTAGAGACCACGAATGTCTCCCAACCCACTGGATCATAGACTAATCCCGCTCGCGGTGCGTGACTGCACTGGCCCAAGAAAATTTTGCACATGAAGGGAATTGAACACGGGTTCTCCCTCTAAATAGATCGTTCCTCATGTGAACGCAACGGGACCTTACACCATTGCTCCAACCCTTTAGGTTTAAGGTTATTTCTAAAATGTCCTTCATTAGAACTTGATATAATAAATAAAAAAGAGTCATTGAAAATAGAATTGCAATTAAATGAATGATGATTTAGGAATGATAACATTAAATAGGGTAAAATTGGCTACATTTGCTTATATTTAAGTCCATCATAGAAGACAATTTTTTTGCATATATATGAGTTCAGAAAAAGTATATAAATTAACTTATGTATAAGCTAATTTTAGTTTATAAAGAAATTTATTTAATTTATTTCTTTTTTTTATAAGTGATTATGAGAAATTTATCCAACCATGATCAAAGAATAATTGGTTCTATTTTTAATAAGATCTAGATCGAGTTCATGTTTTAAGGGAAAAAAAATTGTTGAGAAAGTTTTTGTCTCTTAAAATTGGTCCACCCATTCAACTTGTATTAATTAAGTTGAATGTGATTTTCAAACATTGAGGGTGTGTTTGGTTTTCCATTTTGGCACCCAAACGAACGTTCATGCATCATTGAACGCTGCATCTGCTCGTTTGGCAACTTTCATTTTCCATTGAACTGAATGCGATTTTCATCAAAACCTCCGTTGAACTCAAAGTAACTGGTACCTTGTTTTTCTGTTCAACCCTGTAAGCTACAAACATTTATGCATATTTTAAATTTCAATAAACAATCACAGACAACATTACCCCTTGGATGAAGGCCAAGTTGAGCACCATCAGGAACCTCAGCCCCCTCTGCAACGCCGACGCGTGCACCCTCCTCACCACCTTCGATGTCACCTTTGGTTGCTTCGTTGGCATGTTGTCCATCATCACCATCACGTCGAAGGTAATTGACTCATGGCAGTGGTGAGATGGGAGGAGAAGAAGAAAAATGAAGGGATGATGATGGAAGATTGGAAGAGGGAAAAATTTTTGAGCAAGGATGATTGACCATTGTGAGTTGCTTGAAGCAATTTCAGATATTAGGAAACAATTGAGCAACGAACCGGCCGACCTCAGCCATTAAGATTATTTTTAGGCTTAATTATGTATTTAGTCCCTTAATTGTTTAGGAATGTTCAATTAGGTCCCTCAATTTTTTAAATATTCAATCAGGCCCTCTAATTATTAAAAACACTACAGTCATACCATTTCCGTCCAATTGGAGCTTATGGAGTTAATTACAAGTTCTGGCTATTTAATTTTATGAATAGTGATGATTTTTAACCACCACTATATTTATTATTTTTAAATTAAAAAAATATAATTAAATAAAATATAAATTTAACAAAATAAAATTTTAAAAAGTGATGGTTTATAGTCACCACTTTATTTATTATTGTTTTAAAATTAAAAACGCATGCACACACTAGTGAGAGGCAAAGAATAAGGCAAAGGGAGCAACAATGTTGGCAATGGGTTCAGTGCAACCTGCAACTCGAACCCCGCAACCCCACCTTCACCATCCTTTCTCTCTTTCTTCCGTTCCTCCAAGGCATGGTGCACGGGTTCAGCGCCATGGGACCAATCTTTGAGATCTGTGTTCCAAGATCTGTTTCCCCTTCTTTTCGAAGAGGTCGGGTTATTGGGGACTATGATGGAGGCTCAACGGCCGTCAATGACAAAGAATGGAAGAGTTCGCAACATCAGAGCTGCGATGGTAGCGTGTTTGCATAAATAATCATTGAAAGTGTACGACACCGTATTATGCACATTGGAAGGGTCGAAGCAGGGTCCTCCTCCTTGGATCACTCCGCAATCGGCGTTGCTGGCGCTGCAGGTCCACTCCACTACCAACTGCAACGTCGTGTCATCCATGTTGTTCTTCGCCACGCACCACACCTCCCTCCTCGAAGTGTTGCCACGAAGAAGAAGAAGAAGAAGAAGAAGAAGAAGAAGAAGAAGAAAGAAGTGGCACAGAGCAAATCCTTCTAGATTTGGATTCCTATATACCCACTCATGCGGTACTTCATTGTGTGATCTATATCTATATATCTATAGATAGATATATAGATATATAAGATCCATTTGTATAGATATCATCATCTACATCCAGAAAGCCGTATGCTTTGTAAGAAGCTTGTACAGTTTGGGAAGAGGTTTTGATTGATCAAAAAGAAGAATCTACTTCAACCGATATGCCCTTAGGCACGACCATACATAACATAGAAATCACACTCTTAAAGGGTGGACAATTAGCTAGAGTAGTAGGTGCTGTAGCGAAACTAATTGCAAAAGAGGGGAAATCGGCCACATTAAAATTACCTTCTAGGGAGGTCCATTTGATATCCAAAAACTGCTAGGCAACAGTCGGACAAGTTGGAAATGTTGGAGTAAACCAGAAAAATTTAGGTAGAGCCGGATCTAAATGTTGGCTAGGTAAGCATCCTGTATGTAGTAAGAGTATTTATGAACCCTGTAGACCATCCGCATGGGGGTGGTGAAGGGAGGGCCCCAATTGGTAGAAAAAAACCCGCAACTCCTTGGGGTTTTCCTGCACTTGGAAGAAGAAGTAGAAAAAGGAAGAAATATAGTGATAATTTGATCCTTCGTCGTCATACTAAATAGTAGAGAAAATCGAAATTGTTTCTTCCTCTTTACAAGAAAAAAGGAGTAATTAATTGTGACACGTTCACTAAAAAAAATCCTTTTGTAGCGAATCATTTATTAAGAAAAATAAATATATATGGGCGAACGACGGGAATTGAACCCACGCATGGTGGATTCACAATCCACTGCCTTGATCCACTTGGCTACATCCGCCCTTATACTATGTAAAAAGGATCTATATCTCAATTTCTACCCTTTCGTTATCATTCTGTTTTCCTTCTAAGATAGGAAAAATGCTAAAGAATCGTGAAATAAATAAAAAAATGTTCAAAAACGTATGTACAAATATTTATAAATAAAAAGATTACTAATAAAATAAAAGTAAAGGAGCAATATCAAAAAAGTTGATATTGCTCCTTTACTTTCAAAACTCATCTACTTTAATTTAAGAAAAAAAATTTATCCATTAATAGATGGAGCTTCGATCGCAGCTAGATCTAGAGGGAAATTATGAGCATTACCTTCATGCATTACTTCCATACCAAGGTTAGCTTGGTTAATAATATCAGCCTAGGTATTAATTACACGACCTTGACTATCACCTACGGATTGGTTGAAATTGGAACCATTTAAGTTGAAAGCAATAGTGCTGATACCTAAAGCGGTAAACCAAATACCTACTACAGGCCAAGCAGCTAAGAAGAAATGTAAAGAACGAGAATTGTTGAAACTTGCATATTGGAAGATCAATCGGCCAAAATAATCATGAGCAGCTACAATATTATAGGTTTCTTCCTCTTGACCAAATCTGTAACCTTCATTAGCATATTCATTTTCTGTGGTTTCCCTTATCAAACTAGAAGTTACCAAGGAACCATGCATAGCACTAAATAGGGAGCCACCAAATACACCAGCTACACCTAACATGTGAAATGGATGCATAAGAATATTATGCTCAGCCTGAAATACAATCATAAAATTGAAAGTACCAGAAATTCCTAGAGGCATACCATCTAAAAAGCTTCCCTGACCAATAGGATAGATCAAGCAAAATAGCAGTAGCGGCTGAAACAAGAGTTGAATATGCAACAACAATCCAAGGATGCATACCTAGACGAAAACTAAGTTCCCACTCACGACCCATGTAGCAAGTTACACCAAGTAAGAAGTCTAGAACAATTAGTTCATAAGGACCGTCATTGTATAACCATTCATCAACGGATGTCGCTTCCCATATAGGATAAAAGTGCAAACCTATAGCTGCAGAAGTAGGAATAATGGCACCAGAAATGATATTGTTTCCATAAAGTAGAGATCCAGAAACAGGCTCACGAATACCATCAATATCTATTGGAGGGGCAGTAATAAAAGCGATAATAAATACAGAAGTTGCGATCAATAAAGTAGGAATCATCAAAACACCAAACCATCCAATGTAAAGACGATTTTCGGTGCTAGTTATCCAGTTACAGAAGCAACCCCATAGGCTTTCGCTCTCGCCTCTCTCTAAAATTGCAGTCATGGTAAAATCTTGGTTCATTTAATCATTAGGGACTCCCAAGCACAAAAATTCTCTATAATTAGAAAATTTGAGGACTTGTTATTCAACAGTATAACATGACTTATATACCAGTGTCAACCATTACCAATATCCATAGTAAGTATGCTCTTATTTAGATTTATCCGAATTTCCCTTTTTACCTCATTTCATTCATTAAAAAAAAGTTGATTTTCTATGGATCGCTATAGTTATATATATATATATATATATACATATATATATATATATATATATATATAACTTCAATATATTAATTATAGTGGGTTGCCTGGGACTCAAACCCGGAACTAGTCGGATGAAGTAGATAATTTCTTCTTTAATCAAATTCAACAATAAAACAAGAAAAAATCCCTCCCTAAACCGTGCTTGCATTTTTCAGTGCACATGGCTTTCCCTATGCATACATCTAAACCTGAATTACTTCCCTAGGAAAAGACTCTAAGAAAGTCAAATATTCAATTAATGAACCCCGAATCTTGACTCTTACTCCATGAGCATTTCAAAATCCTATAGATATAGATATAGAATACTAAAAAATGATTTTTTTTATCTTCATTTAATAATAATTTCGATTTACCAATTTACACTGATTTACAAAGTATCATAACCTATTTTATATTATAAATGATTGACAAAATCGTTTATGAAAAGAATATCCAAATACCAAATCCGACCTCTATATAACCTCTGCAAAGTAAAAGAAGTTCTTGGAAAAATCAAAGAAAAAATATCTTCTTCTTCTGTAAAGAAATCTTCCAATAATTTTTCTGAACCTAATCATTTCAAAAAAGTGCACGCAGTACTTTTGTGCTTACGAGCCAAAGTTTTTATACAAGAAAGACAAAGTATATATCTTATTTGATACAAACTCTTTTTTTTGCGGATCCATTGTAATAATGAGAAAATTTTTTGCATATCCGCAAAAATCGATCAACAATATCAAAATCAAATAAATTGGCCCAAATCGGCTTACTAATGGGATGACCAAATACATTACAAAATTTTGCTTTAGCCAATGATCTAATTAGAGGAATAATTGGAACTATTGTATCAAGCTTTTTCATAACAATTTTTATTAGAAATGCATTTCGTAACATCTGACTTCGTACCACTAAAAGATTGAGCTGAATACTTAAAAAATACCCTAAAAAGTGAAATGAATGCTGGGAGAATTGGTTTATCTGGACCGTTCCTGGTTGAGACCAAATATCAAAATGACATTGCCATAAATAGATAAAATAGTATTTCCATTTATTTATAAAAAGAGGAGTATTCTTTGAAACCATAATTGATTTTCCTTGATATCTAACATAATGGATGAAAGTATCCTTAAAGACTGATAAGGTATATGAACAATCCTTAACAGATACTTCTACAAGATGTTCTATTTTTTCATAGAAAAAAATTTGCTAAAAAAACCTCGAAAATATTGTAACCGTAACTGAGAGGATTTGTTACGTAGAAAAAGAAAGATAGATTCATATTCCCGTACATATAAATTATATAGGAACAAGAAAAATCTTGGATTACTTTTTGAAAAAAAAGTAGAAATCCATTTTTTTGGAGTAAAAAGACTATTCCAATTATAATAGTAATAAAACAAACAACCATAATAAATGAAAGAAAGAGACATCTTTAATCCAATATCGAAGGATTTGAACCAAGATTTCTAGATGGATAGGATAGGGTATTTGCATATCTGACTCATGATTTAAATATATCAGTTTATCTTCGAAAAAGGGAAAAATGGAATGAATTGATCGCAAATTATTATAAGATTTTACAATTTCTAATTCCCTTAAGGAAGAGATAAATAATTTTAGGGAAAATAGAATCTTCACAACACCAACAAAACCTTCTAATATTATTTGAGAATAAAAATGATTGTTATAACCCCTAAAAGGATTTTTGTTAGAATCGTTAGCAAAAATGATGAAATGAGTCTGTTGATACATTTGACTAATTAACCATTTTACAATTAGTAAACTAAATTTATTGTTATAACCTACATTTTCTACAAAAATGGACCCATGACCATAAGCTAGTCCATAAATATATTCCCGAAAAAAAAGTGGGTATAGGGTGTCTTGGTGTCGAGATCTATGGAGCTCTAAATATGCTCAATATTCCTCCATTTAAAATTAAAAAAGTCTATTTGGTCAAACAAAGAATCAGAGATTTGTTGGATTATCAAATGATACATAGTGCGATATGATCAAAACAGGGAATTCTAGGTCGATGTGTATAACCTAGAAAACAAGTAAAATCCATCAACGAACTCTCTCTAATCGCTTTTTCCACCTAATTTTTGTTCTAGGATAACAAGCTAGTTAGGAATCTTTTATTTTTTTTAACCTAATCGCTCTTTTGATTTTGGAAAATATATCTTTATCAATATACTCTTTCTATAATGGAAAATAGCTATATAGTTAGGACTCATAACAAAAATAAATAATCTATTCACCGGAAAAGCTTTCCCATATCAAGCACTAACCTCTTTTTAACGTACAATTAGATGGGGGTAATCATTCAAATAAAAAATAAATGAAAGCTCATTGCTTTTTGTTTCCCTATTATAATTGGAGCCACCAAGCTCTATCCCTTTATTAATTAAACCCAACTGAATTTCTTTGTTTCGAGCTAAGAATTCACAATAAAAAATTTTGGCCGAATCCTATAAGAATGAAATATTTTTAGAATTCTTCATCGATACGACATGCTACTTTTTCCATTCATTCCTTTCTGGATCAGTCGTGGTTTTACAAGCTCTACCAATGGTATGGATAGAAATGTGTAAAAAATAGAGTCGCTCTTAAAAGCCGAGCACTCTACCATTGAGTTAGCAACCCCAATACAATTTAGAAAATAACGTGGATGTATATATCCAATCGCAATAAAAACAGTAAAATTAAAAGATTGAATTGTGTGATAAAATATCAGACATTAAAAAAAATAGAAAAACTGAAAATGTTGAGGGCAAATTGATTCTTAACATACAAATGAACAGATAAAGCAAAACAATTTTCTTAAAAAAATGGTATACCAACTCTTTATCTACTATGTTGTTGTTGTTGTTGTTGTTATTATTATTATTATTATTATTATTATTATTATTATTATTATTATTATTATTAACTCAATTGGTGTCAGTATTTACAAATAAAAGATCAAATACCAAGACCATAGTTTTAAAAACTGAACCAGTGATCGACCTAGTCAAGGCACTGGGTCAATGGTCGAACCAGTGGGTCACTAATTGACCCGCATGACGCGGTTTGTATTAAAAAATTGAAAATTTTATACCTTCCTTAAAAAAGTAAAAAAAAAATCACATAACAAATTAATATAATTCCACAAGCTCATTTTTCAAGTTCAAATCCATTGACATTCACAGTAACAGAATCACATTATAAATTACTTATTACACTTCTTTAAAGTTTAAACAGAATTCAAAATAATAGAATCACACTATCAACTATACCATCACTTCTTCAAACAAAATTCATAGTGACAGAATTATAGTGTCAATTACCTAAGAATCACTGCTCATAAATAATAAAACAGAATAAACTAAAAATAACATTCAAGTTGGATTAAACATAATCATGTAAAACAATCACTACTCATAAATGATAAAACAGAATCACAGTAACAAAAACATAAAGCAAAGAATCATAGTAACAATAACAAAATCAAAGTACTCAAGTTGGATTAACAAAAACATAAAGCAAATAATCACACTAAAAATAACATAATCACAATAACTGAGTAACATAAAAAATAGGATTAATAGAAAAATTGGATTGAGAGTAAAGAACCTTTGGGTGGTGCAGCCAAGTGACAAGGGAAGGAACGTTGCAAACGCTAGGAAGGAGGACTTGGTGGTTCAATGGTGGTGTGGCCAGACGCGAGGGAGGAGGACCTGGTGGTTCAATGGTGGACGCGAGGAAGGAAGAAGGATCGAAGTAGCCAAATACGACAAATCGCGAGGAGGAAGTATAACACCCCGTTACATTAGACATAAACCACACTAATATTTTTGTTTATTAAAAAAATGAGGATAAATTTTTCGCGATTAAGAAAAACATTCATAAAGCATATTTAGCATACAGAAAATATTTTATAAAGAACCATGATCTTCTTTAAATAAACATCAGTTCACATCACAAAATAAATATAGAGAAATTATGTACTAGCTAATCCCAACCCATACATCAAATAATCCTAGTCAGAGCAGTACACAATTTCTACCCAAAAACAGGAATGAATAAAACTAGCCTTTAAGTTTCGTATCTTCTCGTCAGTCTCCGCAATCTCTGGAATAACCGTGTCCGCAAGAGAGCTCGATCGTTGGGTATGACCATCATCTTCATGTATCCAATCAACAAGTACATACACAATAAGAAAGAGAAAGGAGTGAGACTTGATTCAAATATATATATGTATTACTAACGGTATAACTATCGTCAATTAATAATAGTGGGGGAAACATAGTATTCATCTAGTCATAACGTCCCAATTCCTATAGACTCAAACCTCTAGACGCAGTATGGATCCATACTCCCCGGTTGGAAGTGATTGGGAGTACATATGCCTCAACCCATGGCAAAACTTTCATCTTCCACAGATGAACTCAAATTATCTCAATTTAGGACATCCACAGTCCTATATATAACTCAGGCGTACTCTCGCACTAATCAATGGAATGCTGAACAGTTGTTGGGGTTGCCAAACTTGGTCAGATGAAGTCCTCGACACAGGATGCTCCCCTGGCCTTTAGTTACTTCATCACTCGACACCGTACCCCCTAGACTTCCGTTAGTGAGTCCCTGCCTTTCATTCCTCAGCTTGCCAGACTGTGTCTTCCACTATAGGTAACATACCGTTGCATGTTCCTCTCTTAACAGTGCTCACACTAAAGTACTCACAATTTACTTATCAACCTTTGGTCTCAATCACTGAGCACCAACATAAGGTAATAATATTTCTGTCCCTCAGACAGACAAACAGTGTAATCAATCATTACACGATATAAATATCTCTATTTTACAAATAGAGAATTAACATTGCCATTATAAAATTATACAATATAACATTTCACAACCTTATATCAAGAGAACAATACATTATAAACAATTTAAATATCTAATATTGGGATTTGTGTAATATTACAAAATATTAAATAAGACATTAGATACTTAAGTTAATATTCACTAATAATGTAATAATTAGCTAATAGTTAACTAATCTATATCTCCATTAAAATTTTAAAATGTATATATGAATTTAATTTAAAACTTCTAAAGTTGAATTTATTTATTTTATCTTTTTCTTTGTCAAATTCCTTAACTTAATTTATTTAATAGAAATAATTTTCTAGCTTATTTAGAAAATATTTTTTGTACAAGTATAAATAGATTTTTTAAATATTGAAAAATTCCTTTCTGGCGTGGAAGATCAGATTAGACTGCAACCACAAAGCATACTTCGGAATTTTCTCTAATATTTATTCTAATAAATTTTTGTATACTTAAAGAAAATATTTTCCTTCAAAGAAGAAACTTCCCATTTCAACTTTATATTTATATTTAAAATAGTAGTCTTTCTCTTTCTAAATAATTCTTGCACACTTAACTTTTTAGTGAAATGATTAAAATTTAATGTAAAGAATTTCCCTATCTGTATAATAGGCCGAGAACCCAAAAGCTTTTAACTTAATCAAAATAGAATTATTTTAATAATAATCTCTTATTATACAAATATAATTTTAGTAAAATATTCTCTAAAATAGTACATGACCGCAAGCTATAATCCATATTTTTAACTCAAAATATTTCATAGTATAAAAAAAAAATAACGAGAACTTTGGAGAAGTGAAAACAATCCTAAAATTTTATTCACTTGATCGCAATCTTGGTTAGCATCAAGATTAATATGATTAACAAAGGAAACTCCACCCCTTTCCTTTTTCATAGTCCAAAACACTCACTCCCAAAAATAAGACCAGGTTTTTCATTTTATTTTCCTTTATAAGAAAGTACGTTCATATTCACTATTTCTTTTTTTAAAAAAAAATCTTATCTTTCTTTCTTTTTATGCTTATAAAGCCGTAAACTTGTAGAAGGAGCAAAAGTAATTTTGACTTTACTCTGTTTTGGTAACAGACTTTTAAGTTTTCAAAGCTATCCCAAACCAACAACGAGAAACATCCTTCCCTGTTTTAATAAAAACGTGATCCACAAAGCTAAGAAGGTAAACGAAATTTCTGATTTCCACAGGGGAACATGTCGTGGGTTCCTTCTTAAAGTTAAGTGACTTAGAAAACAATTTGCAAGAGTCTCCCTGCAACTGGAATATTCATGACAGTCCAGGGATTTAGAAAACAACATGATATTTACAATAATATCAAAGGAAATCAGTAAAAGAATCAAGGCAGTGGAAGGAACCATCAAATGAATGTGAAAATGAACAAGAACAAAGGGAATTACACCAAAAATTGGGCATGGTCTCCTCTAAAAGAGGGACACTTGCAGCAGCCATTAACAGTACCAATAACCATTCAAAATGAAATTGAAACAAGGAAATAGGTAGAGGATTAAAGGAATACCAGAAAAACAATCAAAAGTATAAAGATATAAAATAAGAAAAATAGCAAGTGAATCAAAGTCTCACTCCCCTTTACCTAGGAGTGAGATTCGTTCAGTAGCAAGGAAAAGGGAAAGTGTTTTGCTTCAAGTATTTGTTGTTTGATTGGGGTCCGAGATGAAATTGGAGTGCTGGAAGCCTTGGGTTTGGTCTCCAATGGAGTTTTTCGGTGAAGAAAGGGATGAAGAAGAGGAAAAGAAAGTGAAGGATGTTGAGGAGAAGGAGTGGGTGTCGATCAAGTGAGAAGAAAAAACTGAAGAAGAAGAGAGAAAGGGCGTGAGAGAGTGATGGGCAAAGTGCTCTCCGTGAGAAATGAGAAGGGAATAGTGAAGAGAAATTGGTTGAGAGAGCTTCTTTTATAGATAGTTAATAGGCTTTATTTATTTATTTATTTATTTATTTTTAAAATTGTCGTGAGTGAGTAGGTGAAGTCACGTGAGAGAGAGTAGTATCTACTACGTGAGAGAGTTTTTCTTGGATAAAATTTTATGTTTTCTTATACTATCAGTATAAATTTATACGCTTAATTTTTAACTTTTTGATTAAACAATTTTATTTTTAATTGAAACTTTTTAGTAAACTTAATTTATTTCCATTATTAATTATCATAACTAAAATTAAATTTTTATAACTATTTTCAAATTATTTGAATTAATTAGATATTTTTCAGTCAATAATTCACAGTAATTTTGTTTTAGATCTATAAATTTCCAAACTTTATACTAGAAATTATACTTTTATATATATAACTCAAAAATGAACTGACTTTGTCAGTTTCATCAAGTTTTGATATTTTTCCTATACCGGCTGACTCATCAGTAGACTGTCTAGAGCGTTTTGTAAAATTTCTCAAAAAGTTCTAAATTTTCTGAGAAATTACCCTAACCTTATTTAGATCTATAAAACATGATTCTAAGATCAAATAATTATTTTGTAATTATTTGAGACTTTTCCTCATGCCTGCCAAAGAGACAAACAATTATGTACTTAATCGTTGTTTTAATAGTTACCTGGACTTTGGTCCAAAATAATTATTAAAATTCACAATTAAGTAGAACATGAAATCTTGATCACAATAGTGTGAATCAATATTTCAACATTCAGTCTTGATTTCTTAATATTAAATGATTAATAAAAAGAAAATAGACAGAAAATAAAAATGAGGGTGTTACAGGAAGAACCACGACGGCAACCCCGACGGTGGTCGGAGGGCGACGCCGACGATGGTCGGAGGGCCTGTGGTGTAGACCGATGTGGTTGAGTTAAGGGCCTTAGGGTTTATCTGTGTGCACTTTGAAGTTTGAAGGAGAAGAGTCACAGACTCACAAACACGACATAGCAAACAATGCTTTGCCAAATGCTCACAGCCAGAAGACCTTTCTTTCTTTGGGTTTTTTTATCCAAACGACGTCGTTTCGAGCAGTTTTTTTATAAAAAAAAAAAGAAAAAGAAAAAAGTGCGTGACCCGGGTCGAGTCACACAGGTCACCAGTTTAACCACGGGTTGCACAGGGTTTCACCGGATCAAAAGCATGTCCGATCCGATAGCCTACTCGACCCGGTCTAACCTCCGGGTCGCAGTCTGATCGATGCAACCGGCCGGGTCGGTCAGGTTTTTAAAACTACGACCAAGACAAATACTTTTCTTTTCAATGCATGATTAGAAGAAGCAAATATTTTCTCTTTTAAAACAAATAGGCAAATGACCAGTGTATCAGACAAAGTAATCTCGTTTTAGTTTTTTTAATCGATAGTATCACTTTGAATTAACTCCTGCATTTTTAATTTTAAAACAACAATAAATAAAGTGGCAGCTATAAACCGTCACTTTTTTTAGAATTTTATTTTGTTAAATTTATATTTTTATTTAATTATATTTTTTAATTTAAAAATAAATAATAAATATAGTAGTGGTTAAAAACTGCCACTCCACTATTCGTAAAATTAAATCATCAGAATTTGTAAGTAACACCATCAACTTCAAATTGGACGGAAATGATATGATTGTAATGTTTTTAATAATTAAAGGATCTGATTGAACATTTTAAAAATTAAGGGACCAAATTGAACATTCCTAAATAATTAAGGGACCAAATATATAATTAAGCCTTATTTTTATCTCACAATTTGATATATATTTTTTGTTGAAGTGCTCACCATTTGATATTTGAGATAGGAACATTGGGAATATTGGTCCAGTGTATCACCGATAATAGATTATATGTAAAAGTTAAAAATATAAGAAATTAATTTAAAAGTTTAACAAGTTAAAAAAATTAATAAAGAATAATAGTATGAAATTCATACCCATTTTAGTAATTATATGTTTAAAAGTGTTTTTCATTCATATCATCTAAACAAGTTTCTATTATAATAAAAGTACTTTTAAAATAGAAGTATTCAAATATAAATCAAGTTACATTAAATTTACTTTTAACTGAACTTAAGTTTACAAAGTTAAGTTGAACTCAACTACACTTTTTCAACTGCAATCCAAACACACACGTGTCTGAAACCAAAAATTAAATTCGCAGCTTATACACCTAAAAAATCCCAACCAAATCCACTTTATGGATGAGTTCTCTAACTTGTCTCAAATAAAAATGGAGTTAGATAACCTTTTTTTATTTTTATTTTCACAGGACACAAACTCAACAATATAAAATGCTCGTTGGGCTTACAAATGCTGAAAGGCAAGCATAGTGCATACACAGTATTTTTCAAGTAACAGAATAAGACATGAGCACCTTCACAAAATGGAAGAAGCATCAAACTTTCACCAACTTTTCCCCCAAAAGTAGGTGAAGATAGAGAAAAGTGTAAGAATCTGTTGCTCAGAAAGAGCACTTTCAGGACTTGAGTATGAAGGTACGTAAATCATCTAGTCATGGAGTGACCCTTAAAACCCTTGAAGGATGGATATTCACAGCATAAGCCTCCAGCATATGCTTTTGATTATTAGTTTATTCCATGTCCTATGCTTAAGTTGAAGTGCTTATAAATTGTAATGTTCATGGAACGTTGTGTGCAGCAACAAGAGCTCCCACACATATGATATAGTGACTGAATTAAGCAAACCGCTATAGGGCTTCTCTTTGTTGGCAGGAAATTATCATGACCACTTCATGAGATATCTTGTCAAAGGAGAGTTGCCCCTTTAGCTTAGCTTAATATGTAATCTTCTATGCTATGTCCATTCAAGAGAAGAACCGAAGCATTATGCCAAGGAAATGAAACTAGTTGCATTCATATGTTCATCTTTTTTCTTCTTCTTTTTTCACAAGTTTTTTTAAAGGAAGTAAATAATGTGATTTTTATGACACTACTCTAATTATTTTAGAAATCATTTTATAAAATAAATAACTTTTTATTTTTAAAATGAAAAATGATTTTGCAAAAATTAAACAACAATTATTTTTTAAAAATTGCTAAAACAAAAATAATTTTATATTTAAAAACTCATTTTGATTTTAGATGTATTCATTAATTTTACAACTGAGAGTAATTTTTAAAGTGCATGTTCACACGTCATGATGGTCATGTGAACTGTTCAAGTGACTAATCAACGATGTTCAACTCAAGCATCATGCATGTTCACGCATCATACATTCACCAAAAGAATAAAAGAAAGAGGAGAAAGAAAAAAAAGAAGAAAAGAAAGAAAAGAAAATAAAAATTGCAGACAAAGAGAATAGAAAAAGAAAAAACTTTTATGCATACCTAGTTTCAATTCACATACACACATATTATGAATTTTCCACATCTATTGTTTCTATTGTAGCTTCCGTGTGATGCACGTCAAAGTTGGTTGATAAGCATAAACACATGTATAAACAACAAAGAAGAAAAAAATCACACATTTGTTTTAAATAAATAAAAAATTCACTCCATTATACCCAACATAAGAATGAGGAGAAAGAAGGAAAAAAAAAATACAGAAGAAGAGAATTAAAAAAAAAAAAAAAAATCTTTACACCCAAGCCAAGAATTGTAACACCTTTTAATTACTCATCATTCCTGTTAAAGGAAAATTAGCATAATCATCCCAGGACAAACAAATAAGATGCAAAAAATGATAGGGTATAATAAAACACTTACGGGCTTAAGGCTTTATAAAGAGTCCTTCGATATTCTTCCACCCCTGCTTCCATAGCTTTCCTCTTGTTCATTGCTTAATGTTCTATGTAAAACCCAAGAAAAATCGCTAAGTAATGGACAAAGTTAAATGTTCACAACAAAAAAGATAGATGGAATACCATTGTTGATTTGACAATGACAGTCTCCAAACCTCATATCCCATGAAATTTTTTTTTTTCTGTCAAGTGTTGAATTAAAAAAGTAAAAATGTAATAAATAAAGGAAATTAAAATTAGAGAGAAATTTGTGTTAGAGTCAAAATTGTGAATACATTCAACAATCTTGGAAGCGCATCCATTGCAAAGAACAAACGCCAACATGAAAATATAAACTAAAGAAGAAGGATTCAAAATGTTATGATGGTAGAGAATGTAATGAGAAATAGAAACAAATGAGAATAAGAGAAGAAGATGGTTTGCAAATAAGAGATATGCGAAGCAAGAAAGTTAATTTGTGTTTAAATATATTCTTTCCCCTTTTAATCTCCTTGTATAATATATAAACATATAAGTCTATCTATACTTTCATTACTCCACTCCCCCCTGACATTTACTATCGTTTGAATACTCTCCTCTCATGAGGTGGTGTACTTCACTCTCCTTCCTCTAATATTTCTACATCTATCTTCGTTCACTTCTTTATATGATGTTATCTTGTTTTTTTAATATGTCTTTTATCAGTCTTAGTAACTATTTTTTAACTCCTAAGATTTCTCTTTTTCATCAATAATTTTAAATCCTTATTTCAATTTTCTTTTTAAAGTTAATATTAAAGGTATTTAAAACTTCATTATTTTATTTTTTAGAAAAATATACATAATTACGAGATATTCAAAATTAGTTGTTATTGATATTAAAATTTGCAGAAAAGCCATTATTCACAATTGTCAAAAGATTTATTGATATTAAACAATATATATATATATATATATATATATATATATATATATATATATATGAGGGATCAAATGACACCTGTATAACTTATACCAACTGTTATACTATTCAATAACTTGATATTGGATTATGTTTTCTTCAAATCCACTGTTAGATTGAAAGTTCCTTTCACATAAATCATATATACAAAATTTCTTATTAATCCAAAATTATTTGCTACCTTATTTATTAAGATTAAAATCAACGTAATATAAACTTTTCAAAATATACTAAAATATGGATCATTTAATCACCTTCTTATTGTTATTTAATTTGACAAAATTTGACATAGACAATCTTGATAATATGTAAATACAATTCAATAGTTGAATCGATAAAAATCACATTCTATATCAAGTTATATATATATATATTCATTCTTGTTTCAACAAAATGGGAACGAAACTCAAACGGTCTACCAATTCAGACATATACAGTCTTGTCATTTTCTTTGTAGATGGAGTCAGGTGTCTCTGCTAGGGTTTCAGAAAAGGCAGATAAGGAGGTGACGAAACAGGAGGCTGACCTCCTGGAACGTTCTAGGAAAAAGAGTAAGCGGAAGGCGGATGGTCGTGAAATTCTCCCTGATGGTGTTTCAGATGAGGATTTCGTGATGGATGAGAAGGATAGATCGTATCTGGAAAGCTTGTTAAAGGCTGACATGCCTTTCAAGGGTTGTGAAGGGCTAGGAGATGATGAAAGCTGGTTCCAGCAGTTTCTAAAAGGTAGCCAAATTGTCTCGGAGGAGGATAGGGCAAAGTATCCAGAAGTGCCTATCTCTGATGAAGAATTCCTTGGTTGGTGTAAACCATGGAAGGGTGCCTTGATGGTGAAGGTTCTAGGAAAAAGAGTGAGTTTTCATATTCTTGAAAACAAGTTAAAGGGGGAATGGGCTCTGAAGGGTCGTATCAAGATTATTGATCTGCCAAAAGATTTCTTTTAGGTGCAGTTTGATAATATTGATGATTATAAACATGCCATGTTTGAAGGTCCCTGGAAAGTTGCTGATCACTATATTTTTGGTGCAAAGGTGGAGACCTGGATTTATGGCAAATGCGGAGTTGGAAAGTTGAGTTACAGCGTGGGTGCGCATTCAGCATCTACCAATTGAGCTGTATAATGAAGCTTTCTTATGGAGGTTGGGAAATACACTGGGGACTACGGTGAAAATTGATAAAATTACATCAATCCATTCAAGAGGACAATTTGCACGTATTTGTGTTGAATTGGATCTCCTGAAACCCTTAGTGCCAAAGATTATTGCTAGAGGCCAAGTTTTGAATTTGGAATATGAAGGACTCCATGCAGTCTATTTCCATTGTGGGAAATACGAGCATAACATGGATTGTTGCTCATCGAAGATCAAGATGCTAGAGGTGAACGGTGGTAGTAGCCAAGGCGAATGGGTGCAACGAGAGATATAAGGGCGGAAGGAAGATGCGGCCATGGCTGACGAGGCCTAACCTAGGGCTGAGGTGGACCAGACAATTAATGAGAAGATTGTGGTTGATTCACAAAAAGATGTGAATAGTAATGATGAATATATTTACGGCTCATGGATGATTGTTAAAAGGCGTAATCATCCTAAGAATCATCGAAAAGATATAGGGTATCGTGGGAAGAATATATCTTATAATGAGAAACCTAAATTGGTGGAACGTAAAAAAGGTGAAAGCACGAGTTATGGGCATGCTGATAAAGAGGTACCTCATAATGTCAATATTTTTGTTAAAGATAAGTCTGATATGATCTTTAAAAGAAATCATAAGGAATTGACAAAAACGAGTGGGCCTACTTTCAAAGTAAGGAATCTACTTGGGGGAAAGAACCCACAACGTAGTGGGAAGGGGAGAGAGAAAAAACAACAGTCCAGTCAAATGGGCCCTACGAGAGATCAAAAGAAGCCTATCTCGATGGAAAAACAACCCTCGAAGGCGGTGCAAAAAAGATGATGGACCAAGGGTCTAGCAGGGAGCATCTGAAGAGGATCTTCGCATTCTCTGTTTGATGTGCGTCATGGAGAAAGAGGAAGGGAAGGGTGGTTTGGATTCGATACTAGCAAACCTAAAAAGGAGTGGCAAGAGTTTTTATTTTGCAAGTTCGTCAGGGACAAAGGAACTCTCTCTTACTCCAGTTAATGATGGTTTCCAAGATGAGGTGGCAAAGCTTGGGGTGAAGGTCCCTATAACATCCAGTATGGATGCAGAAACAGTTGACTCTCAACCTTTAATTCAGAAGGATGTGGTTATGACAACTATGAACGAGGGAGGAGATGCCCAAGAACAAAATGACCCAGTTGGGGTCAATTCTTCTGTTGTTTCCACATTAATATGTTGACGTAGAACTGCAGGGGGACCGTAGGTAGAGGTTTTGTTAACCTCATTAGAGATCTAAAGAAGGAATATAAGGTTTCTATGTTAGCTCTTCTAGAAACTCATGTTAGTGGTATGAAAGCTTCATCTATTGCTGGCAGATGTGGTTTTGATAAATGTTTTTTACAAGATGCTCAAGGTCAGGCTGGAGGTATCTGGTTGCTATGGGACGTTTGTGATTGGGAGGTGGAGGTGATGGATCATAATCATCAGCCCATTCATTTGAAAGTTAGGTACTGCAAAGGATCAGCATGGTTTCTTACAATAGTCTACGGGAGTCCACAATATCAGAGGAGGCAATCACTTTGGAAGACTCCTATGTATATTGCGGAGGACATGACTGACCCGTGGGCAATTATAGGCGATTTTAATGTTTTGCTCAAATCCTTTGAGCGGAATAAAGTCCCTACTCAGTCGACGATTAGAAGTATGGAGAATTTCCAACAAGTTGTTGAAAGATGTGAGCTTATAGATGTGGGCTTTCAGGGGTCTCCTTTTACATGGAGCAGAAATGGTTTGGAGGAAAGGCTTGATAGGATGCTGCGTAATATTCATTGGAGACTAAAGTTTCATGAAGCCACAATTTTTCATCTCCTAAATTTCAAATCTGATCATCGCCCTCTTCTAGTGCCTCTTTCAAAAAGGAACGTTGAGAATAGAAGACGACATCCTTTTCATTTTCTTGCTTTGTGGGTCTTGCATGAAGATTTCCCATGTTTCATGCAAGTGAAATGGAAAAAGGAGGGTGATTGGAATCATTACATCAAGCAGTTTACAGGTAAGCTTCAAAAGTGGAACCACGATGTCTTTGGCCATATTGCTTCACGGAAAAAATTTCTTTTGAAGCATATTCAACAGGTCAATAGGTAGGCTACATCATCAAAAGGAAGTTTGCAAAGAATATGAGCAGGTCCTTATACACGAAGAGGTCATGTGGTTCCAAAAATCAAGGTCAAGATGGATAGAATTTGGGGACAGGAATTCAAAATATTTTCATGGGATCACCTCGATTCGTAGAAGAATCGTATTGATATGATTCAAAATGAAAATGGGGAGTGGATTGGAAATTCTGAAGAGCTGGAATTTTTTGTATCTTCTTATTATAAGGAGTTGTTTTCTAATATTGAAGATTTCACTCCGTTTTGTGTTGCGAATTCCTTTCCACAGGTTGACCAGGTTGATTTGGAGGCCTTGGGGAGAGAGGTAACCCGTGATGAGATTCATATGGCAGTTAAATCTATGGGCAGTTTCAAAGCCCCAGGACCGAACGACTTCCAAGCTATTTTCTACCAGTCCTAATGGAGCTTTATTGGTGATGATTTATGCACTCTTATATTTTCTATTTTCAAAAATCCATCTGAAGTTCGAGAGCTAAATCAAACCTTCATTACTCTTATTCCGAAAGTGGAACCTGTGGTGAGGATGCGAGATCTAAGGCCCATCAGTCTTTGTAACGTTTCATACAAGGTAATTACAAAGATTCTTGCCTTGAGACTTCGACAGGTGATGGAGAAGTTGGTGAGTTCTTGTCAGTGTAGCTTCATTCCCAACTGGCATAGTAATGATAATATTGTTATAGCTTAAGAAGTGTTCCATACAATGCGAAATAAGGGTAACAAAGGCTAGATGGTGATAAAGGTGGATCTAAAAAAGGCCTATGATCGTCTTAGGTGGGATTTTGTTAGAGATACCTTGCAAGATATTGGATGCCCATCTAATTTTATTGAGCTGATTTGGTGTTGTATTTCAACCGTGGAGATGAAAGTGCTTTGGAATGGGGAAGCACTTCAAGAATTTAGTCCCCAAAGGGGGGTTAGACATGGTGATCCAATTTATTCTTATCTTTTTGTACTTTGTATAGAAAGATTATTTCATCTTATTAATATAGCTGTTGAGGGGAACTTTTGGAAGCCTGTTAAATTGAACAGGGGAGGCCCGCAAATATCTCATCTAGCTTTTGCGGATGACTTAATGTTATTTGCTGAAGCTTCTGTAGACCAAGCAGAGATTATAAGTATTATTCTCAGCCTTTTTTGTGGGAGTTCATGCCAAAAGGTTAACAAGGAGAAAACAAGAATATATTTCTCTAGAAATGTTAACTGGAATGTGAGGGAGGCTATCTCTGCGAAATGTGGTTTTTAGAGCACTGATGATCTTGACAAGTATCTTGGTGTGCCTATTTTTCACACTCAGCCAAATAAGCAATCTTTTAATTTTCTGCTCGAGAAAATGAGTTCTAGGTTGAGTACTTGGAAGTGCCGAATGCTGTCAATGGCTGGGAGGATTACTTTAGCTAAATCTGTGTTGCAGGCAATTCCCAGTTATATCATGCAGTCTATTTCGCTGCCAATTTCGGTTTGTGAAGAAATTGATAAAAAGTGCAGGAGCTTTATATGGGGTGATACTGAGCATGAACGAAAATTTCATACAGTCTCTTGGAAGGACATTTGTACCCCAAAACAGATGGGTGGCTTGGGATTTCGATTTGCGTGTGCTATGAACAGGGTTTTTTTTTTAATGAAAGTCGGGTGGTGCCTTTTTTCAAAGAAGGTGTTCTGGACTGAGGTGATTCGGTCCAAGTATAAATGTGGGAGTAAGGTAGTTCCTTGTGTTGATAGAGAGAAAAAAGGATCAAACTTTATGAAGGGAGTTAGCCAATGCTAGGACGATATTAAAAAAAAATGGTTTGGAGGGTGAATAATGGAATGTCACTCTTTTCTGGCAAGACTTTTGGGTTCCAAAGCATGGAGTGCTGTCTGATAAAGCTTTAGTGGCCCTAGATGACATTGATCGTATGGCTATGGTTAGTGATTTTGTTTCTATTATAGATGGATGGTATGTTAGCAAAATTAGTCGAGTGCTTCCTCCTCATATCTGCGAAGCAATCAAAGCAATAGTTCCATCGGTGTTAACTCAAGGAGATGATGTTCCTACATGGAGGCATACAAATGATGGATCCTTTACTGTTGCTTTGGCCTATAAAGTCGTTGTTGAATATCCAAACAACAATGTCCCCCTTTTTCGTGATATTTGGAGGTGGTGTGGTCCTGAAAGGATGTGGGCACATGCTTGGAAACTTGCTCATCAAGCTCTAATTACAAATGTTTTGAGGTATGATAAGGGAATGTCTGACTCTGATCTCTATCCCACATGTCAAGGAGCTGCAGAAACTTGTCTACATGTTATGCGAGATTGCTCAATGGCTACCCAAGTATGGAACAAACTGTTTGGTGGAAATATGGATGCTAATTTCTTCTCAGATGATATTCATATATGGCTGCATCGAAATTTTCTCTTGACTTTCAATAATATGGATCAATCGCGGGATATCATTTTCGGTGTGACACTCTATTATCTTTGGAAGAATAGGAATAATGTTGTCTTTTCTTCCTTTTCCTCATCAATTGATGGTCTTGTTGCTTGCATTCGAAGGATGGTTCTGAGTATTACTCAAAATAATAATGCTTCAAATGTTTTGTTGAAGCATAACTCCAAGACCACTACTTTTTCTCAGATCCGTTGGATTCCTCCTCATGAGGGGGCTTATAAACTTAATTGTGATGGTGCTGTCTCAGCTAAGGGAGTGGCTGCATGTGGTGGGGTTCTAAGGGATCAAAATGGTGTTGTGGTGCTATCTTATGCTTATAATATTGGTGAGTGTTCTATCTCCCAAGCTGTGTTGTGGGCTATTATTATTGGTTTGCAGATTGGATGGTCCAGGGGCTTCTCAGATCTGATCGTGGAATTCGATTCCAAATATGCCATTTTGTTTTTTTTTTTTTAAAAAGAGACCATTTTATTAAGAAATTAGAGAGACCAAAACAGATCTCAAATCATGGTCAACATCACATCTGACTTGGAGAGGTGGCTCACCAAGCCAAACCCTGTCCAAAGTTTGAAAAGCAAGTTTTGCAAGCCTATATGCAACTCTATTGCACGACCTATTCACATAGACTAACCCAAAGTCCTTTCCATTCCCCACTAACACTTTACAATCTTTTATTATTTCAGACAAATACATACTCTGTTTCCTTCCTACATTTTTCCATGCATTGACTATTACCTAGCAATCAGTCTCCACTATTACCTGTTGGATAACCAGCTCATTGGCCATCTTAATGCACCACCTGACAGCAAGTCCTTCTGCAATTTGGGGTTGGAAGCATTCTTCCTCCCAGTGGGTAGCTGTTGCAACCACTTTGCCTTAAGAATCCCGAAATATAGCTCCCATCCCAGTTCCTTTCCTACTCAGTATTGATGCATCAACATTTGCCTTTATCATTCCCCCATTGGAGGTGCCCACCCCTCATTTTTCTCTATTCTCACTTTTTTCTCCATTTCCCTCATATGCAATGATTCAACCCAAGCTAAAACCTGAGGGAAAGGAATGACTCTTTGCTCAAACATCAGAGTGTTTCTACTTCTCCGGATGGTATATAAAAGCTCAAATATTCTAGCTAACAGTTCCTCATCCTTTAGTTGCATGAATTTTTTAAGCCAGTCAACTACTGAAATATCATCACCCTCCTCCACTCAAATGGCCAATGGTGATGCGAACCACCATCTCCTAATTTCTTCACATGCCAGTAAAGCGTGTGATATGGATTCACTCTTGGATCCACATCTTGGACAACTCGGATCTAGCACCATTCCCCTCCTCATCAGATTTTGCCGAACTGGTATAGCATTCTGACATACTCTCCAACAAATTGATTACATTTGGGTTGAGCTTTTACTTTCCAAATATTCTTCCACCAGTCCCCCGAAAAGCTACTAGACTCACCAACCACCACTGCATCTTTCTTTCTTGCTATTCTATATCCAGTCTTAACTGAATATCTTCCATCAGTAGTTAACTTCAACATCAGTTTATCTTCCTGTTGGTTTAAGCTTAAAGGGATTGACAAAATGTGATTCCTTTCCTCTTCAGAAAACATCCCTGAGACCACCTGTCTATTCCAGCCACCCAAATCCACGTTTATCAGTTCAGCTACCCTTATATTTATATCTTCTTCCCTCGGTGTAGATCGCAACATATTATCACACATCCGGTATCCATGTATCACTCCACACCTTTACTTGTTGTCATTTCCTATCCTCCATATCAGTCCCTCATTTATAATGTCTTGAGTTGACATGATACTTTTCCACACATAGCTTGGATTATGACACTCTTTTACCTCCAATGGATGAGTTCTGGGGTAGTGTTTAGCCCGTATCACTCTGGCTACCAATGAGTCTTCAAAATGAATCAATCTCCACCACTGTTTAGCCAATATAGCTTTTTTAAAAGCTTATGTCATCCTGAAACTGAGGCCCCCTTCATTCTTTGCTCTTGTCAGCTTCTCCCAATTTAGCCAATGGAGCTTTTTTCCTTCAATTGTTCCCCCTAGAAGAATTTTGCAGTTAGGCTTTCAATTTGATTACAAATGGCCACCAGTAGTTGGAAGCAACCCATATTGCTTGTACTATTGCCTTTATCAGTACTTCTCTTCCAGCTCTCGACAGGCTTTTCTCCTTCCAACCTTTTAATTTTTTCCACATTTCTTTCACAAAACTAAAAATTTGTTTCTTTGATCTACCCACAGTGATAGGGAGATCCAAGTATTTGTCATGACTCTCTACTGCCTTAACCCCTAACAGCTGTACAAGCTCATTTTTCCTAGAACTTGGCACGTTTTGGCTACACGAGAGTTCAGACTTGTGAAAATATCTTTTGACCTGATACATCTTCATATTTCTTCAACAGAGCTGATAAACACCTTGCTTCATCCATATTAGCTCTCCCAAATATGTCACTGTCACCAGCAAACAACAGGTGTGAGATTATAGGTGCCCGGGGACAAATTTTAACCTCATGAAGAGCACCATCTTGATTTGCTTTGATAACCATGGTTACCAGAGTTTCTGTACACAGGATGAACAAATATGGGGACAGGGGATCCCCCTGTCTCAACCCTCTTTGTGGCTTAAATTGCCTCCCTGGGAGACCATTTACCATTACTGAGAAAGATACCGAAGTGATACACTTCATAATCACATCAGAGAATTTTTCTGGGAATCCCATCTTTTGAAGAGTCACCTTCAGGAAGCTCCACTCAATCCGATCATATGCTTTTGCCATGTCTAGTTTCAGGGCCATCACTCCTTTCCTCCTCGAGGTCTTCTTCTTCATAAAGTGGAAACATTCAAATGCAATCATAACATTGTCAGTGATTATGTGGTCTGGCACAAATGCACTTTGTGTCTCACCTATTATGGAAGGTAATATCATTTTAAGCCTGTTTGCCAATGTTTTTGTAATGATTTTAAACATTACATTACATAGACTAATTGACCTGAATTCACTTGCATGCATGGGCTACTTGACTTTTGGAATCAGAGCTATCAAAGTCTTATTAAGTTCTTTTGGATCCTTTCCATCATTTAGCATTTCCAAGGCCATTCTTGTAACATCCTCACCCACAATATTCCAGAACTTTTGATAGAAAAGCCCTGGTGTCCCATCCTCACCCGGTGCCTTTAGAGGGTGCATTTGAAAAAGGGCTTCCTTTACTTCTTCTTTTGTGAACTGGCAGTTCAGAGTGTCTTTCATTTGCTAGTTCTCTCTATTTTTTACCAAATCCGCCACTTCCTCCATATTTTGAGGGTTTAATGTTTTGAATAAGCCTTCAAAATGCCTCGTTAAAACATCTTCAATCAGCTCCTCCTCCTCAAAGGTATTACCCTCATCATCCCTGATCTTATTTATTCTATTTGTCGCCTGTCTTTGGTTAGTCTTCCTGTGAAAAAGCCCAGTGTTTCTATCCCCTTCCATAAACCAAATGGCTCTTGACCTTTGCAGTCATATCTATTCCTCTTGTTTAAGAAACTCTTCTAGTTCCAATTCTGTTTTTGCTGTGAGAGCTATAATCTCCTCAGTTTATTTTTTCCTTTGTAACATTTGGAATTTCTTTCTAAGCTCTTTAACCTTTTTTAGTACTTGTCCAAATTGATTTGATCCCCACTCATCCAAATTCCCACTTGTCCTCCTTAGGTTATTAAGGGTCGAGTCTCCTTTTATCCAAGAGCCTTCAGTCACAGCTTCACACCCTTCTAGATCATTTAGCCATACCTTTTCAAATCTGTATCTTTTCACTTTTTTCCTATCCCCCATTTTCCTTTTCTTATGTTTACAGAATTCTAATAAGATCAGATTATGGTCCGATGTGTGTTTAGCCAAAGTTCTCACACTAACATCTTTCCAAATCCTCACCCAACTATTATTTACAAAGGCTCAGTCTAATCTTTCCTCAACATTGTTTGGAAAACTTCTTCTATTAGACCAAGTAAAACAGTGCCCTTTAAATCCCAAATCAACCAATTTACACTCCTCGACAGTTTTCTTAAACAAATCAATATTTCTGCAACTCCGACAACTTTTCTGGTGTGTTTTCCGGCCACCGCCTTCTACTCATTGCTCATTTTCTGGCAAAGAACTTTCTGGTCACCTATCCTGCTGTCGTCCTTCTCCAGCGTGTTTTCCCGCCACCGCCTTCTGCCGTCGCTCATTTTCCAGCAAAAAATTTCCGGTCGCCTATCCTACCACTGTCCTTTTCTAGTGTGTTTTTCCGTGCTTTGCTGGTTGTGCGTTTCTGCCAATGTTTTCCTTGTCCATGGCTATTTATGATGATTTCCTCTCTTTCAAGTTTAAATAATTTTGGGTCTCTACTAATATTGGTTTGAAACTTCCAAATGTGGTTCTTAAGAAGGTTGGAACTTGCTTTGCTTGCAATAAATTTTCTTAGGCTGATGGTTATTCCAGCTCTTTGGCAATGTTATCTTTCTAGTAATCATAGTAGTTAATAGCGGCACTTTCGCGCGCTATAGCGGCGGCGCGGAGCGGAGCGGCCGGCTGCCGCTCCGGTAGGGTGCATCACGTTACACTGCCTCTCGCGGCGGTCATGCCGCTGTTCGTGGCCTTCTTCGCGCAGAATCACGGAGTTTTACGGCGAAGAACATCGCGACAGTGAGGCTAGGGCGAGGGGAAGGAGATGCATCCAAATGTCGACGTTTTGCTTTTTTTTTTTTTTTAAATTAACTGTGAAACGCACCGTTTCACTTAAGGCTTTTTTTTTTTAAAAAAACAAAGCTGCAATGCTCCCTCCCGCACCATTTCACTTTAGTTTTTTTTTTTTTTTAAATCTGTAAGTAAAACGGTGTGTTTTACTTAGTCCCTTTTTCTTCATAAAAACTGCCCCACCCCTCTAGCCTTCGACCTTCAGCCTTCTTTTGCCGCGGAATGCTCCCGCACTATCCACCCTAGGCACAAGCTTCACCCTTTTTCCGGTAGTGCCTCCGGCGGCGATTCTGGCCACTGGTTCCAACGAGTAAACTTGAACCCTTTGCTTCTTCCTTTTCTTCCAACTTTCTTATTTTTTTAAACTTAAGCCATAGTTGCCAATCCCGTCGTAGCGGAGCGAAGCGGCCGACCCCAAAAGTGGGATAGCGGGATGACCGCTATTTTAATATATATATATTTTTTCTATTATATGATATAACAATATATATAATGATATTTTATATTCTTTCTACTTATTATATTATATAATTCTTATTACTATATTGATTTTATTAAATTATTACATTTTTATTTATATATATTTTTCTTATATATATTTATATGTTATATATTTGTCTCTATATTTTTAAATTATTCTTAAATATTATAGGGTATTTTATAGTTTTATTACTTTTATAATTATAAAAATAGTATAATATATATGATTAATTATAAAAACAGTAAAATAACCTCCATATTTTAGGATTATTTGGGATAGGATGAAGAGTTCCCAATTTGGGCTGCAGGCCCAAAACCCACTGATCCAAAATAACAAAAGTAACCCTAGTTTATTTTTCTCTCACATCAACAATCAAAGATAGACACATCTATTGTCTTCCTTATTTAGAAAAAGTTCTGAAAGACTGAAACCCTAGTCTCTTTCTCTTTCTCCCATCAGCCTCCACCTTCTAATCTTCTCCTTTCGAAAAAACAAATATCTTTCGTGTTGCGAACATAAAACGACCCAGGAGCGGGATTGCGGCCGCACCGCTCCGCTGCTATTGCGGCCGCTCCGACCGCAACACTAAAACGCAACGCTACAACATCTTTGTCGCGCCAAGCCGCCGCTCCGCTCTGCTCCACCGCTATTGCGGTCGTTCGGCCGCTATTGACAACTATGACTTCAGCAACTATGGCTTCACCCACTGAAAATGTTCAGCCACCACAACCACCACCAGCAACCACGAGATTGGTGAAGCCAACTGGTCCTAACTTGGACATGTCTTGGCAGTGGAACAGCCTCCGAGATATCAATAATAGGAAGGCTGTAACTTGTGATTTCTGTTTGAATACCAGCACTGGTGGTATTATCCAGGCAAAGAGACATCAGATGGGGTGAAGGGTGATGTTAACAGTTGTAAGAAAATTACCCCTGATGTGAAAGCATTGCTCAAGGAAGCATTTGCAAAGAAAAAGGCTGAGAAGGAGGCATATGCAGCTGAGATAGATGCAAAAGATGGGGAGGAGGAAGAGGTGGAAGAAATCCATAATATTGTAACCGGAAAAAGGCCTACAGCAACAACAAATGTAGCCTCAACTGCTGCCAAGAAAGGAAAAACTACAAAAGGTCCCATTGATTTACTGTTTTTCAGGAAGCCAGAGGAAACTATTAAATTAGGGAAGGACATGAGGCAAACAAACGTGATCAATGTTGTTGATAAAGATGCAAGAGAAAGAACCATACAATACATAGAGTGTTTTCTTGTCAGAAACAGCATTCCTTTTAATGTTGTGCGGTCAAAAAGCTTCAAGTTAATGATTGAAGCAATTGGTAATTATGGAAAGTATCTAAAGCCCCCCTCCTACCATGAATGTAGAGTTCCCCTTCTCAAGAAAGAGATGGAGTACACAAAGAATTTAATGAAAGAGCATTTGATTGAAAGAGAAAATTTTGGTTGCACAATTATGTCGGATGGATGGACCGATAAGAAGAATAGAACCTTGATCAACTTCTTAGTAAATTGTCCATCCGGTTCTGTTTGTCAGGAGTGTTAATGCATCCTCTTACATGAAGACAGGAGAAAAAGTGTTTGAGTTGTTAGATAATTTTGTTGAAGAGATTGGAGAGAGCAATGTTGTTCAAGTGGTCACTGACAATGGAAGCAACTTTAAACTGGCTGGTAAGAATCTTGAATATTACTAATGCTTCAAATTCTGAATTGTTAAGATTATTTCTGATTTTAGTTTATTAAATTTGGAATTTTAGGTAAGTTGTTGGAAGCCAAGAGACCACATTTATTTTGGACACCGTGTGCAGCCCATTGTCTTGATTTAACGTTAGAAGACATTGGGAAGATTGCAAGAGTGAAGAAAACTATACAAAGGGGGATTAGTCCTGTGGGCTATGTAACATCCCTAAATTACGGACCTTAGAAATAAATAATAAAGAGATATTTTTATGGAATAGTTTTGTATTTAATGGTTTAAGGATACCCTTAAGCATTATTAATAATAGTTACCTTATAATAAGATAATAAGACCCAGATGGGGAGCCAAGGCCCAAGATGGGCCAAGAACCACACAACTACACACACACCCCACGTTTAAATAGAAAGGGAGAGAGAGAGTTAGAGAGAGAAAGAAAAAGAAAGAAGAAGAGTTAGAGAGAAGGAGGAGAAGAAGAGGAAGAAAAGGAAGAAGGATATAGAGCAGAGATCTGAAGACCCAGTGCCGGGAACTCATCTCTACGTGTCCCGGAAGGTGAGTGATTCCTCCCCTTGTCTTCTCCATTCTTCCATGGTTCTGGTTCTCTTGTTTATCCCTTTTTCCCCTTTTGAATCCTTAGGTTTGGAGAATTGGGATTTTGATGATTATGCATGTTTAAGGATGTTTTTGAGTAAATCAATCGGTTGGAAATGTAATAGAAGTGTTTAAGATTTGATTTTATAAGGTTGGGATGATTGGGTATGCCATTGATAGCCATAGAACTTGCAATTTCAAAAACCCATGTTCGTCCAGGCCCAGCCGAAATTTGGTTCGGCTGGGCCAGAATGCGTTAGAATGGAGAAAATAAGCTTCAGGGGAGTTTCGGCCCAGCCGAAACTTGGTGCAGCTGGGCTGAAATGTGGCAGAGGAGAAATTAGCTCCAGGGGAGTTTCGGCCCAGCCGAAACTTGGTGCAGCTGGGCCGAAACGTGACAGAGGAACAATAAACAAATTTAAGGGATCTCCGGCTGGGCCGCGATTGTGGCCGGCTGGGCTAGAATTTGATATTTGTTTAAATTCTCTTAAAATATTTCCCTTTTTGAGTATTTAAATGATTTTAAATGTTTATGCAAATGATGATACGTTTATCTTTTTCTCTACATGAGTCACTTAGACTTGTGTTTTCTTATGAAAATATAGTGATGTGATATTAAAGAAATTATGTTGTTTTGAGGTGTTTAGATTATTGTATGGTAGTTGTATTTGTGATGTTATGCTTGCACCCTTATTGAAATCATGTGGTTGTTGCATATGCTTGTGATTGTATGTTACGACAAACCCTCTTTAATAAAAGATACATAAAACACTTAAGACTATACCTAAGCCTCTTAGTAAAAAGATGGGGAGTTACCCCTATGTTTCAGAAAAGGCTTTTAAGCAAAGTTTATAGTTTCAAGAAAGGTTTTTAGAAAAAGATATCGCCTCAGTGACATAAGATGGAACCTTCCCCGGTACCAGTCACGTCCGAGAGCCGCACGCTCGGCGTACAACGGTGTGCACAGGGCTAAGGATCCTTTATGTCACCAAGGAGTGATGAGTTTCAGAATGGTTATGAAAAGGATTATTTATGAAAAGGTTTTATGAAAGAGTTTTCAAAGGAAAGTTATGATCCCAATAAAGGGAATAAGTTATGTTTTAAGGCTAAGAGGCCCCCAGGGTGAGAGACGGGGACCGTCACCCTGACACCCATGGGGAAAATAACCTTCTTCATAGGGAGAAGGGGTTCTTCATAGAGAAGAACAAGTTAGAAAAGAGACTCCTCCTTATAACGGAGATGTAGTCAACCCACTTGGACCGGTGGGGATTAATTAAAGGTTGTTTCAAGAGGGACGCCTCTTGTTGGCCAAAGCTCAGCCAAATTAAGAAAATAGGCAGTGAAAGTGAAATTTAAATAAAGAGATAATGCAAACCACACGGTTGTAGAAACAAACTAGGATATATTGATGTGCTTGATGTATGTATGTTCTAGGTTAGAACATGAGAGGAGTCATGAGCCTAGTTGTAGGTGAGTGATGTAAGACAAGCCTAGACATTAGATGAGGACGTGTGTAATTGTATACTACCTTTGAGGTAAGAGAGGAGTTATACCCATAGAAAGTTAATGTAAGCTACCGAGAGAGGTATGCAATATGTTATGCCTTACAGAGAGAGGCGATGTAAGCCCAAGTTGGGCAGGTCAGAGGAAGGAAAGATTATGCACGTTCCCATCCGATGCTATAGCAAAGTGAGACCCTAGTGAGTGGTCAAGAGTAACAGAAAGATGTTTAGGTGCCTTAGTGCACTAGTGGCCCTAGATTTGGCATAGGAGGCCAACTCTATGTGCCTTAGCAAGGGTCAAGGTATGATCCTAAGAAATAGTGACGTAGAGGTGATGAGGTAGTAGTTGTGAGTGTGAGCACCTATAAAAGAAAAGAGAGGCCATGAGAGTTAAGAAAAGGATCTCTAGAATAGAGAGTCAGCCTAGAGTCCTTGGAACACTCACTGAGACATTATGTCTCATTCCGTTTAGTTTCCATGTTTCTACAGGTTAGCAGGTGGACACCTTGTGGGAAGAGCTTGGAGCATGGAGCTGCTTTCCCAGAGGAAGATGTTGTTAGTATAGTTTTTGTATAATTCCCAATGGATGGGAATTTACTTTATGTTTTATGTATATTGCTTATGTCTTGTACGACACATAAGTGCCAAGAGCTTTGTACTAGATTTATTTCATGTAATATAAGTTTAAGTTTTAATTTCCGCATAGTTAACTCTGATATTCTTATATGCTAATCTCTATTAATTTATAAGGAGAAAAAGGTAATATCCTCTAGGGTGTTACATTTTGGTATCAGAGTGGTTCGATTCAAATCGGACTGTGGTTAGTATCGTTAGATTAGATTGTATGTTATGATAGTATAGTCATATTTGTTTGAGTGTGTTGGTTGTCTGCCATGCTATATGTCCTGATTTGCTTTGACATGGGATATTGAGACTGATCACCTCAATACTTTGTGCACTGCAGGTAGGAATTATGGCAGGTAGAAACCGAGGCCTAGGACAACCGTTCTTGAATCCCTTAGGACCTATTCCACCAAACCAAGCAAACCTTAGATGGGAAACCTTTGGGAGAGCAGAGAGTACCCATAGTGGGCCAACTGTAGGAAACCAAAGTTCAGGATTTGTGGAATTCCAAAGTAGGAGACCACCATCCTTTAGGGGCTATAGTCCCGCAAAGGCGAGATTATGATTGAGGGAGATAGAGAGAATCCTTGAGGGAGTACCTTGCTCATCTGAGTAGAGGGTGGCTTATGCCTCTTTCATGTTAGAGGATGAGGCTGAGTTTTGGTGGAGAAGTGTAAAAGATAAGATGGCTTTTTCCGGAATACCCTTGGAGTGGGAGAACTTCAAGGCAATATTTTTGGAAAAGTACATCATGGGTAGTAAGAGACCACAAGGGGAAGTTCAGAGTACGCAGCGAAAGTGTACTTCTGATGAAAGAGAGGGTTCCAAACCTAACCAACCTGAGAGACCAAAGAAAAATAAGTTTAAAGGTAAGGGAGCGCAACCTTCGAGAAATCCAAGAGCTGAGGGATGTCCCAAATGTGGTAAGGGCCATAGGGGAGTTTGTTTGATGGGACATAGTGTGTGCTACAAGTGTCAGATGCCGGGACACTACATGAAGGAGTGCCCCAATAGGAAAAGGAAAGAGCCAGAGGAGCCAACACCTTTAACCACAGTTTGGCCTTCTACCCTATGTGTTAGGAGGACAAACCAAGATGATGGACCTACCTTAGGTATGTGTTTCCCTAACCAACCTATGTTTGCCTTACGTTTTGGAGTGGTATGTTTTCTTTGGTTGTTTGAACATCCTAGGAATGAAGTGCTTCTTGTTTTCCTTGTTTGTGTAGCATGTTTCTCTATGTTTTGCAATGCATGTTTTTATGCTTGATGTTATAACCCTTAAATGGGAATGATGTGACACTTGGTGTGGCTTGTTCCAAGACTAACCAAGTTAAGTTTAAGATGTGATAGATAGTTGTTGTTCTGTTTGTCTGGTGAGTTTTCTGAGTTTCAGGTGAGCTTGTCAGGGAGAGGACATAGAGTTAGCTACACTTTTACCCTGGGAATGGGAAGTAGAATATAGTGACCTAAGGCAGATAAGTAGCAACCTAGATTCAAGTAGCCAAACCTCATAAGATAATAGCGAGCCCTACATATTAGAAATCCCTACCAACATCTCAAGATAAGGATAGTAAGATAAATAGAATATCCAACCTAAGTGGTGTTTGGAATAGAAAAGAGGTAGAGCTACTTCAAAGAGGTTAACCTTAGGAAGTTGCGTAGAGTAGAAGCCTATAGAAGACGAAGTTCCCTAGTAACACCTATCTCGTAAATAGACACCTAAGATAAGAGAATCATGTTAACCAAGAGTTATGTTTAAGGGTTAAACCTAGAATAAAGGAAGGAAATTGTGATGGATACCCAGTAGATAAAACAAACCTACCTTTATGGTTAGCTCTAGTCTAAGAATGTGAGGAGTCCTTAGACACCTTAAGAGTAGCATTAACCAAAGTGGAGTTAAGAGGAAGTTACCTAAACCCTCCATAGTTAAGGTTAAGCTAGAAAACCATAGTTAAGGTTAGATTGAAAAACCAAGAGGATTAGAATAAGTTAGAAATTTTTTTTTTAGCTAAAATGAGAACCTAAGGGGTATGATTGGTGAAGGAATAGATTGGTTATGGTAAATATTTACCCAATAGTTACCAACCTAGTTATAGCCTAAGATTGAGAGTAAAAGAACATAGAACCACTTTAGTGAAAAAGAGGTTGTTTTTTTTTCAAAAAGGAGTTAAGAAAGAGTTAGAGATCCTTTTAAGGTTGAAACTAGTTCTAAAAACCTTTAATAAGATGAAATTGAATATGGTGGAGGAAGTAAAATAGTGAAAGAACTTTTGGGAGACTTTAAGAATAGGATTTTCTTGAGTTATTGAGAGATAAACCACCTAAGAGTTGAGATAAGGACAGAAGACATAGGATAAGAATATGAGAACGGAGAATTGTCACTGGACAAGTAGTTTGAAAGAAGCCTACTCTTTGGGTTAGAGAAATATAGTGATTGCAATCATAGAAGAGTAGAACTCTGAGTTTAGATATCACCTCAGATGGACCTTAGGAGTAAGTTTTCCCTAAGTAAAGTTAAGAGAGAATCAATTAATCTTTTGAGTAGTAGAAACCTAGAATGGATCAGTGGAGAAAAAAAATAGTTGTCTAGAAGTGTTATAAGAGGATTAGACATAGAAAGCCTTATGCCTAAGAGAGGGTAGTAGGTGTTTCTTAAGATAGAACCTAAACTAGTGTGGTGTTAGATCATAAGGAACCTATAGTGATCTTAGGAATGTGAATTTCTAGGAAAGATTAGAATTAAAAAGGGACGGTTAGTTTGACAATAGTCTTTGTTAGAAGAGCCCTAATAATAAGATTTCATTAGGACTTTGGAAGTAAAGATGTATGGGGATATGAGGATATAGAGGAGTTTCGATTTTCGAGGACGAAAATCTTTTTAAGGTGGGGAGAAATGTAACATCCCTAAATTACGGACCTTAGAAATAAATAATAAAGAGATATTTTTATGGAATAGTTTTGTATTTAATGGTTTAAGGATACCCTTAAGCATTATTAATAATAGTTACCTTATAATAAGATAATAAGTACCAGATGGGGAGCCAAGGCCCAAGATGGGCCAAGAACCACACAACTACACACACACCCCACGTTTAAATAGAAAGGGAGAGAGAGAAAGAAAAAGAAAGAAGAAGAGTTAGACAGAAGGAGGAGAAGAAGAGGAAGAAGAGGAAGGAGATAGATCAGAGATCTGAAGACCCAGTGCCGGGAACTCATCTCTACGTGTCTCAGAAGGTGAGTGATTCCTCCCCTTGTCTTCTCCATTCTTCCATGGTTCTGGTTATCTTGTTTATCCCTTTTTCCCCTTTTGAATCCTTAGGTTTGGAGAATTGGGATTTTGATGATTATGCATGTTTAAGGATGTTTTTGAGTAAATCAATCGGTTGGAAATGTAATAGAAGTGTTTAAGATTTGATTTTATAAGGTTGGGATGATTGGGTATGCCATTAATAGCCATAGAACTTGCAATTTCAAAAACCCATGTTCGTCCAGGCCCAGCCGAAATTTGGTTCAGCTGGGCCAGAATGCGTTAGAATGGAGAAAATAAGCTTCAGGGGAGTTTCGGCCCAGCCGAAACTTGGTGCAGCTGGGCTGAAATGTGGCAGAGGAGAAATTAGCTCCAGGGGAGTTTCGGCCCAGCCGAAACTTGGTGCAGCTGGGCCGAAACGTGACAGAGGAACAATAAACAAATTTAAGGGATCTCCGGCTGGGTCGCGATTGTGGCCGGCTGGGCTAGAATTTGATATTTGTTTAAATTCTCTTAAAATATTTCCCTTTTTGAGTATTTAAATGATTTTAAATGTTTATGCAAATGATGATACGTTTATCTTTTTCTCTACATGAGTCACTTAGACTTGTGTTTTCTTATGAAAATATAGTGATGTGATATTAAAGAAATTATGTTGTTTTGAGGTGTTTAGATTATTGTATGGTAGTTGTATTTGTGATGTTATGCTTGCACCCTTATTGCAATCATGTGGTTGTTGCATATGCTTGTGATTGTATGTTACGACAAACCCTCTTTAATAAAAGATACATAAAACACTTAAGACTATACCTAAGCCTCTTAGTAAAAAGATGGGGAGTTACCCCTATGTTTCAGAAAAGGCTTTTAAGCAAAGTTTATAGTTTCAAGAAAGGTTTTTAGAAAAAGATATCGCCTCAGTGACATAAGATGGAACCTTCCCCGGTACCAGTCACGTCCGAGAGCCGCACGCTCGGCGTACAACGGTGTGCAAAGGGCTAAGGATCCTTTATGTCACCAAGGAGTGATGAGTTTCAGAATGGTTATGAAAAGGATTATTTATGAAAAGGTTTTATGAAAGAGTTTTCAAAGGAAAGTTATGATCCCAATAAAGGGAATAAGTTATGTTTTAAGGCTAAGAGGCCCCCAGGGTGAGAGACGGGGACCGTCACCCTGACACCCATGGGGAAAACAACCTTCTTCATAGGGAGAAGGGGTTCTTCATAGAGAAGAACAAGTTAGAAAAGAGACTCCTCCTTATAACGGAGATGTAGTCAACCCACTTGGACCGGTGGGGATTAATTAAAGGTTGTTTCAAGAGGGACGCCTCTTGTTGGCTAAAGCTCAGCCAAATTAAGAAAATAGGCAGTGAAAGTGAAATTTAAATAAAGAGATAATGCAAACCACACAGTTGTAGAAACAAACTAGGATATATTGATGTGCTTGATGTATTATGTTCTAGGTTAGAACATGAGAGGAGTCATGAGCCTAGTTGTAGGTGAGTGATGTAAGACAAGCCTAGACATTAGATGAGGACGTGTGTAATTGTATACTACCTTTGAGGTAAGAGAGGAGTTATACCCATAGAAAGTTAATGTAAGCTACCGAGAGAGGTATGCAATATGTTATGCCTTACAGAGAGAGGCGATGTAAGCCCAAGTTGGGCAGGTCAGAGGAAGGAAAGATTATGCACGTTCCCATCCGATGCTATAGCAAAGTGAGACCCCAGTGAGTGGTCAAGAGTAACAGAAAGATATTTAGGTGCCTTAGTGCACTAGTGGCCCTAGATTTGGCATAGGAGGCCAACTCTATGTGCCTTAGCAAGGGTCAAGGTATGATCCTAAGAAATAGTAACGTAGAGGTGATGAGGTAGTAGTTGTGAGTGTGAGCACCTATAAAAGAAAAGAGAGGCCATGAGAGTTAAGAAAATGATCTCTAGAATAGAGAGTCAGCCTAGAGTCCTTGGAACACTCACTGAGACATTATGTCTCATTCCGTTTAGTTTCCATGTTTCTACAGGTTAGCAGGTGGACACCTTGTGGGAAGAGCTTGGAGCATGGAGCTGCTTTCCCAGAGGAAGATGTTGTTAGTATAGTTTTTGTATAATTCCCAATGGATGGGAATTTACTTTATGTTTTATGTATATTGCTTATGTCTTGTACGGCACATAAGTGCCAAGAGCTTTGTACTAGATTTATTTCATGTAATATAAGTTTAAGTTTTAATTTCCGCATAGTTAACTCTGATATTCTTATATGCTAATCTCTATTAATTTAGCAATATAAGGAGAAAAAGGTAATATCCTCTAGGGTGTTACATTTACATTTATAACCACTCATTGGCATTGAATACTATGAGGAGGTTCACCAACAAAACCGAATTGGTTAGGTATGGAGTGACAAGATTTGCTACAACCTTCCTCACGTTACAAAGGTTGCATAATAAAAAAAACAACCTTAGAAGGATGTTTACTTCTGATGATTGGTTGAAGTCAAAGGCAGCCAAGGAAACTAAAGGAAAAAGAGCAACCGCACAGTGCTCATGCCTACCTTTTGGACTGATGTGATTTATACCCTCAAGGCTATGGGACCAATCGTTCAAGTTTTGAGGCTAGTGGATAATGAAAAGAAACCTGCTATGGGCTATATTTATGAGGCTATGGATAGGGCGAAAGAAGCTATCCAATATGGATTCAATGGAAACAAAGAGAAGTACAAGGAGGTGCTTGATATAATTGATAGAAGATGGGAGAGCCAACTTCATCACCCATTGCATGCAACAGGTCATTATCTCAATCCTGAATACTTTTATGGCAATCCAAGACTTGAAAATGATCCAGAAGTGATGGATGGGTTGTTTAAGTGTATTCAAAGCCTAGCTGCAACTCCAAAGGAGGAAGATACTGCAAATACTGAGCTGTCAATTAATAGAAGAGCTGGTTTCCACATGGGCTATCCCGTGGCAATAAGACAAAGGTCTAACTTGCATCCTGGTATGAGAATTTTGGATCAAAGGTTGCTGTATAATTGTTTTTGTAGCTGTATAATGGATTAAATTTTAATTAGCTGCTGTATAATTGTGTTTGCAACTGAATGGTGGAAGAATTTTGGATTAGAAGCTCCCAATCTACAAAGGATTGCCATTAAAGTGTTAAGCTTAACATGTAGTTCATCAGGATGTGAGAGGAACTAGAGCATCTTTGAGCATGTAAGTAATTTCTGAAATTACTTCATTTAAAATAGTTTAGTGTAAGAATGTGAAAGTGAAACTATTTTATTTTTATTTTTTATGTTTGTATATAAAATAGGTTCATTCTAAAAAGAGAAGTAGGCTTGAGCATCAAAGGTTGCAAGATTTGGTATATATCAAATATAACCAATCACTCAATGAGCGTTTTGATTGCAAAGATGTGAAAGATTCCATTGTCTTGAATGAGGTTGATGAGAGTAATGAATGGTTGTTGGGAGAAATGGGCAATGAAGATGAAGAAGCTGTCCAAGAAGATGAATTAGTGTTTGATGATTTAACTTGGGGAGATGTGGCAACTGCAACTGGGATTAAGGAGCCTATTACATACACTAGACAGCATACAAGAGCTAAAAATGCAGCTGCAGCTTGTAGTTCTAGGCCTGTTGGTCATGAAATTGGAAGTGAAGAGGAGGAGGAACAAATCTACAACAGTGGAAGTGATGAAGATGATGATGCAATGCTTGACCTTGCAGCTGAAGATGATGACATTTAAACGCTTTTAATGTTCTGTACAGAATTTGCTAATTGGTTTTAGCCTTTAAGCCTTAGAAACTTAAACTTTTTTTATTTGATTTCCTTAATTGTTTGCTGTTTTGGAGATGCAAACAATGACTATTTTTTTGGACATAGTGATATGTTATTCAGCTTTTGCTGTTTTGGAACTCTTGGTTATGAATCTTAATTAGAAATTTAGAATGCGTTTAATTTTAGGTGATTTTCTTTAATTTTCAACACATATATATTATATACATCTTGTAATATAAATGCACTTAGGGATCAAAATAGCGGTCATCCCACTACCGCTATCCCACTATAGCATTTTTGGAGGGCGGCCGCTACGCGCCGCTATCCGCTATTAACTACTATGCTAGTAATACTTTCCAACTTTGCCAACATCCCTGAGTTGTCTTTCAATTGATTTTTGGTGGAACTCAATTTTTATGTTTTCATTTATTTGTTGGGAATAAATTTTCTTGTAACAAGCTGAGAGCGTAGTGCTTCAGCTTGAGGGGGAGTGTTGAAAATCAGAATATAATATTCTGATTCTATTAATAATAGCGGTTTATAGGCGTATTATCTTTAATTTAGAGAAAACAAAATATCCTTTATTTATGTGTAATTAATGTAATTAATCTATATAAACATGCATCCGCTGTGTACTCTAACACACGGTTTTCGCTCAAATATCCCTCTGTTTCTCCTATTTTAACAGTAATGAATTAATTATTGGCTAAATTAGTCATTTATCTTATTTATTTTGTTCATTTTGGTCCTTTATCTTTTAAAAAATTCAAAATGGTCCCTTATCTTATTTAAAAGGTTTAAAATGGGCCTATATCTTTTAAAAAGTTCACTTTGGTTCCTCATCTTATTTAAAAGGTTCAAAATAGTTCCTTGTCTAAGTGTTATTCGAAGGACAAAGTTAAATATATTTTAATAGTTGAAGGACCATTTTGAACCTTTTAAATAAGATAAGATACCAAAGTGAACTTTTTAAAAGATAAAGGACCATTTTGAATCTTTTAAATAAGTTACAGGACCAAAGTGAACTTTTTAAAGGATAAAGGACCATTTTGAACAAAATAAATAAGATAAAGGACCAAAATGATCATTTAGCCTTAATTATTTATATATATAGAAGTCAAGAAGAATTTAAGATTAAGTTGTGTTAAGGATTATTGCTTTGTAAAACATGTATTTACTTGATTATCATGTGCTATATGTAACCACCTGATACATGTAGAATGACTGAAGATTAAGCCTTATTCTGATACTTGTTTATCTTATGAAATTAACAGTTAATACCAATTCTGGAAGCTCTATACAATGCTCCAAGGAGGACGGCTAATCAAATTTACATGTTGCTAATTATACTTCTCATACTCAGTCAAGATTCTTCTTTTAATGCAAGCATTCATAAGCTGGTAAGAGTTGTCTTTTGGCAATAGATTTTGTCCTAAAAATGCGAGGATTGTGCTAAATGCTAATGTGGTATATGAATGGGCAGGTATTTATTGGTGTTCCATGGTACAAAGAACGCCTTCTCCATCAGACTTTTCTTGGTTCCCTCATGGTCATAATTCTTATCAGAACTGTACAGTACAATTTGTCAAAATTACGGGTATAAATCTTAAACTGAGATGGACTATTAACTTAATCTCATGTATCTAAAATTAGCCTTTCTGTTGACTGATTATTTAATTCAGACATTACATATATTGTACGGAAACAATACCTAATATCAATTAATATGGTTATTACTGAGAGTGTGCCACTGTTCTGAGTTTGTATGATTTATGACTTTATTAGTTGAATGTGTACAGTGATGGATGCTATTGACTGTGATGTTTCTCTTTTATGTGAACTCCATCCCATTATAGTTGAATTATAGGTACTTTACCTCAAATGTCCAAAATTGGATTTGTTTCTGCTGCTAAACTGCACCCAACATGATTACTGTTTATACCCCTGGCCCAATGAAAATATGATCCTCCTGGGAAATTCCAATGTATATTTGAGAAGGGCATGCATTGGTATTTTCCTTTACAAACATTTCTAATTCAAGTATTCAACAAATATTAAACTTCAAGGACTCTATCTCAGTTATATAATTTTCACTCAAGTATGTAAGCTCTATGTTTGCATTTGTTAACAAAATTGGTGATGCTATCTTTAGTTAGTTTTATATGCTTGTGCTAAAACTGAGTTATTCTAATAATATATTCTTATTTGCCTTTCAAAAAAAAAAATTGTGTATTAAAAGTAGTATTCATGAATAAAACCAGTATTTTTAAGGACAGACATAAAGTTTACAATTGTACAAGCCTGGGATTAAGACTCTGAAAGCATCTAGATCTGTTAGCCTATGTCTATTGAAGGCCCTGATGACATATAAAATATGCCAACAGATACGAGTAGAATTTTCATATTTCAATCTTGGAAGTGCTTCTGATGCTTGTTTATCTCAGTAGTTTATGTGTGTAAAACCAATAAAATTGCTTGTTATATTTATATATATCTCCTTTGATCATTCTGTTATGTATTGAATTATGATAGGATGTCTATCTCCAAACATGTCTGGCAACCTTGGCAAACATGGCACCTCATGTTCATCGTTTGAGTGCATATGCATCTCAGAGACTAGTCAGCCATTTTGATATGCTTTCACGCAAGTATGTCACTCTTTTGTTTGCCTTTGTTCTATTCCATTTCTTTATGTTTTAGAACATTGTAATCTCTGGTTTAAAATGTGGCCACCATATATTTTCTTCTTATTAGGTATAACAAATTAGCTGAACGCAGAGATAATAAGCTCCATACTGCAAAAGACAACTCAGTTGAAGGAAACAACCTTGTAGAAGATATGGTATATACTGCTGTGGTGCTTTTGTGGTTCTATTGATTACAAACTTAGACTATTCCTTTTTCTAAATTATATATTCTTTTGGTGCAGTCAACTGAATTTCACATTTATACTGACTTCTTGAGGCTTGTACTAGAAATAATAAATTCAATCCTGACTTATGCACTGCCTCGGAATCCTGAGGTAAATGACCTTTACTTGATTGACTGAGAAGATTTATCATGTCTATTTTTATCTAGTTTGCAGTAATAGAAATTTACATTATAACCTTTTGCATCTATCTTACTGATTTCTTATGTGACTGGGGCAGGTAGTGTATGCAATAATGCACAGGCAGGAAGTCTTTCAGCCATTCAAGAATCATCCACGTTTCAATGAACTGATTGATAACATTTATACTGTATGTGTTGTTATACTTATTACAAATATGCTGACCCGTTGAAATCTTGTAACTCTTAAAGGAGCAAGTTTTGTGCTATCTTTAGTCACATTAATGAAGCTTGTCTTTGTATAATAAATCATGTTTCTCAAGTGTTTGAAAAATGTATCTATTAAATATTTGCAGGTATTAAATTTTTTCAATAGTCGTATGGATGCTCAAAGATAGGACGGTGACTGGTCAACCAACGAAGTGCTCCAAGTCATAATTGTCAATTGTCGTTCTTGGAGGGGTGATGGAATGAAGGTAAGATGGAAATATATTTTTTTGATTTGTGATTTGCTTCCGGTGTAGAATATCATTAGGTAGATTATTTGTCTTGTTGCTATGAGGCCGTATCTTGTTTGGCAGATGTTTACTTAACTGCGCTTCACGTATGAACAAGAGAGTCATCCAGAGGAGTTTTTTATCCCATATGTCTGGCAGCTAGTGCTATTCCGTTGGTATGATTCCTGGGGCTTCTTATTCACATTGTCCAAAGGCTACATATAATTATTTTACTCCTATAGTTTGAATTTTGTTGGTCTTATATCATTTCATTTTGCTTGTAAATTGCATGTGCATGCTCATTAAGTACCAACCTTGATAATCATTATGTATAAAGCTCCAGGAATTAATTGTAGTATCTATCTTATTTTTTATTTTAACTTTTGTTAATTGTTTTCTACCTTTTTTTTTTTTTTTTTCCATTGTGCATGTCACTAATGCAAAAATTGTGTCATCTTCAGTGGATTCTCATTCAACACAGGAGCCATAAATTTGTTTCCAGTTGATCTACATACAGAAGTATGTATCTGAACCTGTCTCTGTTTTGGTTTTTGTTATTGTTTGTGTGTACATACAACTAATCAAACAGTACGTGAACATTTATTTATTTTCTAAGAAACGAAAGTCTTGTCCGCTTGACAAAATTGAACCATCCCATTGTATTTGACGTATAAACAAGTAATTAAAGGGGAAGATCAGGTTCCCACTTTCCAACTTGTAGCGTTGTCCTGTGTAGTGTTAGGTCAACATCAATGCATTTGTATTGGTGGATACGAGACACTGATTTGGGCCATTGACTTGTAATGGTTTGCAGAGACTTGAAAATGGGGTGGTGGGAAGCACACTCCAAAATGGTGATTTGGACAAACCTGAGTATCAGCTTGATCCATAACAGGGGGTTTTACGAACGTGGCTGAAGACAATAAAGTTGTATTGGTGAATATTTGTAATACGATTTCTGAAAAAAAAAAAAAAAAAAAAAAGGAAACTGCTAAGATGTGTATTGTTCTCATTCTTTTCTGTTCATAAATTTGAGTGTAGAGGTTCATTCCCGTAGATGAAAATCAGATATCCGTGTAATTAATAAGGGGTGACACTAAATATCCATGTCATATCATATAAGTTTTTGGAGCTGTGCTCAGTTGCTTGTGGTTCGGTAACTGCTTTTCATCTGAGAATTTCTCGTTTTGTATTGCCTGTCTATTTACCATTGATCAAGATTGTTATGATTGAACAATGATGGAGTATTGACATAATAATTATGATGAGATTTGTTTATCAATTATGCTTTGCTAATGCGATTCTTGCCTAAAATAGTTTTTTTATCTTTCATCTTTTTACTAAAATCCGTTTTGTCTTTAATTTTTAAAAAAATCAATTTGATTCATTAACTCAAATTTGAGTTAATGTTCTTCTGAAAAACTGATCAATTTTTATTTTGTGAGACGATTTGAATGTTTATTTTTATTTTATCATGATGTAAAATTTATTTCATTAGATTTATCCATTGAAAATTGTAAAACTTAACTAACGGTCTAATCAAAATAGTCATAAATGAAGTGAAAATTTAAAGTGAGTTTCATAAGCAATTAGAAAACTAAAATTTAATATTAGATTTTTTTTTTCTAATTGTGAGATTTGCTTCTCACATGATTTTCTCCATGTTTTTAGTTCCTTTTGGTTTAAACATTAATTGGGTTATATGGTTTTCATGTAGGTGAATTTAATTAAAGAAATTTTATATTTTAAATCAATAAAGAAAAGGTTCACATTTGTGTCCTAAAATTGAGAACACTTATTGATTTAGAATGATAACATGAACTCAAATTTGAAAGTTAAAGAATTAAAATAAATCTCAGTAAAAGGATGAAGAAACAAAAATATATATTAACCTAAATTTTTTTAATAAAATTTGTAGTTATTATAATATTTTTAATTTAAATATATTTCTTTGAAAATTACAATTAAACAAACATGCGTCTAGTTAATTTTGTGAATTGCCACTACTCCTACAACGTTCACAGAAGAAGGGTGGAAATTCGTTCAGTTTCCCTAAATATAATATTAATATTTCTAGTTACAATTGTTATAAACATTACCTTCATAATTATCTACTAGAGCCAATTAACTTTTCATAGCTAAGGTGATACCTTATTTGTCCCAGAATGCATTAATTCGAAACCCTATCCTCTTAAATTAATAATTTATTAGGTATCATCGAAATAATGTTATTATTTAAACATTAAATAATTTATATTGTATTTGACATGGTATATTATTTTATTTTATTTTATTTTTACTTTTTTTTATATTTTTCATATATACACATCTCAAAAATATTTCTTAAAATTAAAGAGAAACCAAATTTATTATACTTTAATTATACTAATTGAAATGCTTCAAAGTCTGAAGCAGGTTTCTTAAAATGTCCTAACTTTAGCATTAAAAAAGCGTATCTTAGTTTTTTTTTTTTTTTTTTTGACTAAAAAAGGGTATCCTAGTTAACATGATAAGAAATGACACTATTTTTATGCTTTATAGATATATATTTGTTACTCATATCACACTCTATTCATCATATCACTCATTTTACAACATTTTATACAATACTTTTTTTTTCATTTATTTCTATCACATAAATAATCTTATCACATACCTTCCTCTTTTCTATTTTTATTTTTTTTTAACAAATTACAACAATATCTCCTTAGATTTGCACTAATTATACATACACCCCCCTTTGTTTTTTTTACCTTAAGAAAACTCCTTTTTTTGGGGTTGTCAGTGTTGGTTCGAGGGAAATGTTCCCAAGGAAGAACACAGTATCAACATAATGAATACAACTCTTTACATTTTCATTTCATAATGCACAAGTTATACTGTTTCTTGATAACTTACTAGTCATGTTAATTTTTTTCATAAACTCTATATTATGTTGAATTAGTTAGTTACGCATTTTACGAAAAGTTCATACACTTTATTTTAATCTGCAAGGACCTACGGGTCTGAATTTGGTGGGGCTGCATTGTTTTGGGAGGGTCTTTGAGAGATTTGTTCTTGGTTCAGTGAGAGAAAAGAAGAGAAGTATGAGGGAGAAAGAAACTGGGAAAGTGTGGGGAGGAATCAAGGAGCTCAAGAGTCTATTTTTTTTTTTATATTATTATTGTATTTTTTAAAAAAGATGAGGATATAAATGTAATTTACTTTAAAAAATTTAACAGAAGTTAATATCGTTAGATGAGGAGGTGCCAAACAAATGTCTGAAAAAGAAGGAAGTGCGTGTGTAATTATTATAAATCTTAGGAAGCGTTACTGTAATTTGCTCTTTTTTCTTTTATAGTATATTTTGCTGTAAATTTTTTTATATATATAATTTCTTTACTTTTTTTTATACCATTCGTCACCTACCTTTCTATGCACCCATTTTTGATAAATTCTACTTTTCCCATTGCTAGTTGAGGGGTTTTGCATATCTTTATAGATAAACGAATAATATACTGCTATGTGTCTAATATTTTTTACTTTCATTTTAATATTCCATTTAAATAAGATTTCAAAAAGTTTACATATTTATGAAAGGGTAAATACTCATTTTGATCCTTGAAAGTGTCAACCGGTGACACTTTAGTTCCTGAAAGATAAAAATTCAAATTTAGTTCCCAAATGTAAAAAAAGTGCTACAAATTAGTCATTTCGTTAATTCTCTTCCGTTATCTCTAACGTGCTCGTACACATGGCATGTGATTGATCTACGTGACACTCCATGTGTGCAAATTGGTTGCCACGACATTGATTAGTATAATGGACTAATTTGTCAACAAATTCACGATGGACTAATTTGTCAGTATTGAAAGTTTTTATTTTTTATTTTACAGCAGGTCATTCTTATTATCCCTTTTCTTCTCCATCACACATTTTGACTACTGCCACTCGCTCCGCCTCACCGCTCCATCCTCTCCACCTTTGACGCTGGCAACACCCTTCTCCGACCACACCTCTCAACGTAGATGCAAACCAAAACAAACCCTTCACACAACACAACCAATATTAGATCTCTCATTTCCCCTTTCCATCTCTTAGATTTTCTCTCTCCTCTGATGAACCTCCACGCTTCTCCTGCATGCACCATTACAATCACCACCAAACTACCATTGCCAACCACAGGGAACTGTACCTTGCCCACAATAATTTCTTCAATTCACATCAGCTCCATTTTCAAGCAACAATGCCACAATCTAACTGAAACCCAAATATTTAAATAAAAAAACAAAGACAGAAAAATCGTAGAATCAAAAGGGGGTTGGAAAGAGAAGGCAAAATCAAATCAAATAAAAAGAATTAAATGTTGGAAAGAGAAAGAGAAAGAATTGATCATGAGGAGTAGGAGAAAGTCAATCCATGCGATTACGACATGGGTGCGGCGGCAACCCCAAAGGTGAAGGCTTTTCTCGCCGTCGTTTCCGACATGGCGGCTCTCATCCTTCTCTGCTTCATCGTTCACGATCACGACAACTTTTTCGCCGCTGTCGAGGTTGTTCACTCTCTTGGAATTTTTGTTCTCATCTACAAGCTCATCAAAGAAAAAACTTGTTTTGGTCACTTACCCTTTCTTTTCACTTTCTTTGCATCAACGATTTGTCCCCTATTTTTTCTAGCTAAAATTGTTTATTTATTGTCAATTTCTTTATATGTTTGCAATTTCCTTATAAAAAATTTGGATTGCTTTGCACTTAATGTGACCTGCCTAGAACATCAAGAATTTTTTTGGTTTAGAACGTTTCCATTGGATGATTAATGGCATTGTTTGGCTGCTTTTATTTCCTTTTGTTATTGAATGAAAAGAAGAAACAACATTTTGTTTCATTTTGCCATTGGTTTTGGTACTTCTACCTTTGTTCATGTCTTGTGATGAGGATGGTACCGTATTTCATGGCAACTATTTTGTGATGTACAGGATTATCGCTCAAATCTCAGTAATGTGATTGAGGTCAGTGTTAATGGTGGTTCTCTGCACCCTGTCGTTTGAATGACCGCAGCGGCAGCTAAGCGTTCGATATGGAATGTGTTTTAGAAAGAAGGGTAATTTGGGAAAAGATGGAGAGAAAGATAAATTAAAAAAATAAAAAAACCTTAACCAAGTAGTAAAATGCAAAACTTACTAGCTGACAATTTAGTCCCGCTGAGTAAGCAACACAGGTGGAACTCTTTCTGATGAAATTTTAGTCTAGAAGTGCCACATAAGCACGCACGTTAGAGATAACGGAGGAGAGTTAACGGCGGGACTAGTTTGTCGTACTTTTCTCACATTTGGGAACTAAATTTGAATTTTCCATCTTTTAGGGACTAAAGTGTTACCGGTTGACACTTTCAATAATGACCAAAAGGGTATTTACCCATTTATGAAACAAGACGAAGTCTAATGTGCGTAGGTAAGACTACTTACGCACGGTGCGAAAATAATTTTTTCACCGTCAGATGTAAAAGTAAAACAACTAACGATTGAGATCACGAGGGAGTCCGTGTAGAAAATGTATAGAAGCGGTTTTTGTTTAAAGTTATAATAATCATGTGACCCATATTTCATCTTTCGTTACAACTCGACTCGCATAGTAAAGTTTGTGAAATCCTTTACTCCTGAGTGTGCATCTTAGAGTGTGTTTGGGAACCAGTTGCGTTCAATGTAACGACCGTTCAAAAAAAACTACTCTCACATTACTTTTACTTTTGTATCTTAAAACACGTATTTTTCCGTTGAACATGGAGTCAAATAGTTAAACACACACTTAAACGTTCTATTTAGTGTTAAAAATGGTAGGAAATCGCTAGATTTTCACATGGGTTGTGACAGGTTCAAAATGACCCATCCCAAGGTATAGTGGCAAATTCTTGTTTTAGTATTGTTAGGTGAGGGTTTCGATTCTACTAGTTGATGGTTTCACTATTTTTTTTAAGTTCATTATTTAATTTGGTAATAAAAACTAAAAGAAGAAATTACAATGATCCCTCCTCATGTTTGTTTTAATTACACTCAACATTCCTCTTTTTTTCGACATTACTTTTAACCCCTTCTACAAACAGTATTAAGTTTCCGATAAAAATAAATTTTAAATGAAAAATAAAATGTGTTAAGTTCCCCTTTTACCCCTTTTCCAATTCTCTCTTTGAAGTGAACAAAACCACCGACACCTCCCCTGATGCCTTCCCTCTTCCGCCAGTTTGGTCTCCCCGCACCACCGCCTGTCGTCGCATGAAGAGCAATGGAAAGAGAACGGTTTAAGGAAGAGAGCGAGAGGGAAGCCATAAAAATAGGTACAACGGCGAATCTCATCGTTGAAGTCAAATTTGCAAGAGTCCGTTTTAACGAATCACCATTTTCTTTTGTTTCTTTCTACTTGCACCTATTTTTTTCAATTTCAAATTCCCCTGTCCTCCGATTGCAAGTTAGTCAAAAACTACCAACCTTCAAATTTCACCCATGAAGCTAGAGAAAGCTAACTTAATAACATGGTGTAGACACTTGGCTCAAGCTGGTAACATTTTAGAACTTGTTATTAAGTTCTAAAATTTGTTATCCTATTTTGTGGTGAATTCACGCTGGGATCTTTTATTTTGTTAGGGTTATTAATTTCATGAAGTTTCCTTATTTTGTATAAGGATGGGGTACTTAATGTATGCGGTCATATTAAATATGTGGGGTACTCATTGTTAAGATTTTGAAGGGGGAGATGGAGCTTCCACGACTTCCATTAGAACGAACCACTGTGAGCAATAAGTTTGCAGTGAAATTGGCCAATGTTAAATGATGAAGATGAGGGTATTTTGGGTAAAATATTTCAATAAAAATCATGCGCAAATCACATGACAGGTCCTGTTTAACGATTCTCACGTGGTTTACATCGGAGGGGTACTAGTGCTACATGATAGCACAAATTAAGGAGTTTTTTTTAGGGATGAAAAAAAGAGAATTATCAAGTGTAATTAAGGTAAATTTTAAGGGAGGTCAGTGTAATTTTCTTAAACTAAAATTAACCTCGAACCACCTAAAATTCGAACCTTGTTTCAGAAATTGTTCACCGATGGCACTACCACCAAACCATAATCAACTTCACATTCCGACAATACAATTATATTTATTATTATATGCGTAATTGCTTTTCAAATATTTTTTTATCCATTTTTTCATTAAATTTTTTTTATACATTATTATATCCATTTTTATATAAATATTACACTTAAATATAATTATAAATTAGTTGGTAATTTTTAAAAATATTTAGAAATTTCCAGTAAAAAAAATTTCAATCAATTTAATGAATTTTTAAAATTTTAAAATATTTTTTTATACGTTGTTTTAATTTTATTTATATTATTAAAATAGATTCTTGTAATTTGATTAATCTTTGATTAAAGTGTATTTAAAGATATAAGTTGTTATTCGTATCTCTCCTAATCTTATGCATACGAGTATGAGATCATTTATAGAATAATCTAAGGAGATCTAACTCAATTAGTTGAACATTGTACATGAGGTGTTATAGATGCCTTGGTATCGAAGTTTAATTTCTCACTTTGAATAAACAAATTTTGACTAATAATATCATAATTGTTAAAAGAAATGACATTTGATAATTTATGTTAAATTAAATTATTCAATAAAAAATTTGTCTAAAACCTTAGATTTTTTTACCACGACTATGTACTTAAAGAATATGTCGACAGTGGGTAAGTACCCAACGAGTATGGGGATGAAGATTAAAATGTTAATTTTTTTTTAAAATAGATATCAAACATGAGAAACCAAAATTTTCAATCTAAGATTCTCGGAAAACCAAAAATTTCTCCCTCTATCAAATGCCCCCTTAAGGCATAGGTGAACATACTCTAGTCATGATCGAGCTGAAGATCGTCTACGTACCCAAGACAGAGGTGAAGACACATTCACCGAGGTCAAGCTTAAAATACTTTGGGTAAGGCAAAAGTAAAGATACTTTAGTTGCAATAGAGGTGAAGATACTTCGACTTAGATTGAAGTCAAATTACTCTGGTTAAAATAAAACATTTTCTTCTTTCTTTCTCCCCAAAATATTTTGACCTAAATAAATGGTCATATTTTATTATATTACATATGTATTTCATATTTCATCCTAATTAGTAATGCAAATGTAATAAAATATTCGTGAGCATATTTTATTATATTACACTAGCGTAATAACCCGTGTCTTGCATAGGTGGAGTTTATAATCTATAATTTTTTTATATTATTGCATTTTTAATGTATTTTTTAATTATTTTTAAATTTTATATATGTATATATTAGTAGATGTGTGTGTGTGTGTGTGTGTGTGTGTGTGTGTGTGTGTGTGTGCAAATAGTTTTATATTTATACAAGTCTTATATAATTTTAGTTTATATAAATATTTATTTTAAAAATTATAATCTTTATAAAAAAAATTTGCATTTGTATGTAACTTAAATATATACCTAATTCTAATAAAAAGTATTAATAATAAAAACATTTTATTTTACATTTTGTAATTATTTCTTTAAAAAAGTGTTTTTATCATAAAGGAAAGAAATGCCTAATATCAGTTATATAGAAATGATTAGCATCAATTATATAAAGAAAATATTTTTAGGTATTTAAACTTATAATTAAAATAAAAAACAATGAATAAAAAAAAAGAGATTGCTTATATAATAATGTTATAAATCATATTTTTTAGGCTAATATCATAGAATTGTTGTAAATTTGAATCATAATATATACTTGCATAATATTATACTTTTTTTTTTCTTAAAAAAAGAAAGTATAATACTTGTTTTTTGGAGACAAAATTTACGCATAATATGTTAAAAATAAAATATAAACATACAATGTTATTTTTATTTAAAATATAATTACAAAGGTATAAATGAACAAAAAAAATTATAACATACAAACTTTACTTACAAAAATCCATAGGATTGATGTAGTAGTATAAGGTCCAGCTACGTTTAATGTGGGAAATGATCTATTTTAGCGTGATAACCTGTGTTCGGTTCCTCGGTCTGCAAAATTCTCCCTTAGGCCAAAAATTAGTGAACTGCACCAAAAAAATAGAATGGATTAAAAGTAATATAATATTGTATAATCCTATTATAAAAATGGTTTAAAGGAACCACATTTTTAATAAAAAATAATCATAATTATCATAATTATAAATAACATTCTACAAGATTTGAATTATTGATTATGTTGTTATATAAAATAAAAATTCATTTAAAATTTTATGATTTGATTGACAAATTGAATCAGAATCTTTAATTACTATTTTTAATATAATTATATAAATATATGAATTAAAAAAAATAGAAAAATAATCGAGGAGTAATCAGAATCTTTAATTACTTTAAATGAAAATCGCTTCTATACATTTTCTAGGGTACCAGCGCCACATACACGGAAACAGTTTTAAATTTTAATGTTAATTAATTAATTTATGAATGTGTGAATATTAAATGTAAAAACATGCTGAAGGTGGGACTAGAACCCAGACATCAACACTTGCCTAAAAGCTTTTAACCACTGAACAAACAATATTATTATTTATGTATTTGCCAAGTTTTATTTATATATGATATCTTATATATAATTTTTATATGTTTATTATAGACCGAGTCTAGCGGTTCAATGACTCAGTGCCTTGACTCAGTGTCCTGATTCGACCATTGATCCAATGACTCAATGCCTTGACCGGTTCTATCACCGGTTCGAGTTTTAAGACTATGCACCTAGTAATAAACTCAAACAAGGGGCCATGCTTCACCTGGTGTCTATTCATGAGTTTTTGGATTTTAAATACTATAGCAAGATTTATATAGCAGCAGGAAATGCTTGTGATATGCAATTTGCTTTGATTTGCAATTTTGAATAACTGGAATTCCCAGATCAATTGAAGGAAGGGGCCCTTGAGATGTCCACGGATGATAGAATGCACAAAACCACAAGGTTTGCAATGGATATCCGTGATGCTGCATCCATGGTCAATGCTTTTCGTTTGCAGCAGGGAGCAGTCACAAAAAGCTTGAATCCTATAGCCATTTCATATGAGGTATATAATTGAAGGCTTCAAAGGTGTGTTTTTGTCTTCTCGTCAAAAGCCTACTGTCTTCCTGTTAAGGCGGTTACACATTCTTGAGGAGAAGTTTCATCAATTTTTTTTTTTTCTAATATAGGTTTATTGTTTTTAATTTTATAAATAGTCCTTTTGAAAATTTAAAATATTTAAAAAATTAAAAATATTATAGCACACCGAAACCCGTTAACTTGAAATGTCACGGAAGCAAGCACCCTTTGCAGTTTGCATTAAGATAATGGTAATAAACAAGAAGAGATTAATGCCCATATACGTAAAAGTGTAATTTTACACTAACAGTGTATGAGCATTAATCTCATAATAAAACATGAACAAGAATCACCATGTTTACGTCAAGAAAGAGAGAGGAATTCTACTTTTTTTTTTTTTTTGAATAGAAAGGCTTATATCATTTCATTCATAATCATAACAATAGAGTTAATACAGGTAGGAACAAACTCAAAAACATGGTGGCTAGGATACAATCTTGATACCTTTGCCATAGCATGAGCAACAAGATTCGCTTGCCTCCTAATAAAACGCACCTCAACGTTTTGTAAAAGACTGAGTTTTTCTTTACATAATTTAACAATGTGATCTAACTCAGAATTGTGTAAAGAACCATTAGAAAGTTTATCAACCACTCCTTTACAATCCATCTCCACAATTATGTTTGACATGTTTGTGTCAAGAATCCACTTGAGAGCTTCTAACAGAGCCACTGCTTCAGCCTCCATAGGGTCTGGGATGCCTTGAGCAAAACCTGATTTAGCAACAACAAAGTGGCCCAGCTCATCTCTAATACAGAGTCCAAAACCGAATTGGTTGTGCTCCTTGAAAATAGCCGCATCAACATTACACTTCTGCATTCCAACAGGCGGTTTTGTCCATGTATGAGTAGTGTGATTTATTGGAGAAGATTCTGCTGCATAATTCTTATCTCTGATGTGCTGCCAACTGCTGAGGGATTCCAATGCCAACTTCCACGAAATTGAAGGAAGTTTAACACAATCATCCCAAATGTTTTCATTCCTCCTGCGCCAGATGCACCAGAAGCCAACAACCAACTTTGATTGTTGGTTAGCTGATAAAGATCCAAGTAAAGTAAAGATAGCTTCCCTCAAACTTTCTGCAGAATTTGAAACACTGTCAATATAATTTGCTAGACCAGCTAGATGCCATATATGATATGCTTGCGTGTAGTGCATGAAGACGTGCCAATCTGTTTCTAGCTCCCCATTACAACAAGGACAAAAACTTGGAACAGATACTCCACGTGTTGAAAGTTTAGTGCAAACTGGAAGAACTCCCCGAGCTGCTCTCCACATGAGAAGCTTTAATTTTTTTGGAACATTTAGCTGCCAAATCTTGAGCCAATCACGGGGAATCTTGAGGGATGAATTATCAATCAAGGATTCCATAATAAAATGGTATGAAGACTTAACTGTGTATTCTCCATTTTTGCTGAAACGCCAAATGAGTTTATCATGCTGATTGTGACGCAATAAAGGAATTGATATAATGGCTTGTGCATCTCGAGGTTCAAAAATTCCATTGATGAGGGCTTGATTCCATGAGCCATCGTGAGAGTTAATAAGGGATGCAACTGATTTGGGAAAGGCATTATCTGATAAGCTTGTTTGCACATAAGGAGAATCATGATCATGCAGCCAAGGATCTTTCCAAATATTAATACCACTGCCATCTCCAATACACCATCTAGAACCTTCTTTGACAATTACCCGTGAAGCATGGATGCTATGCCAAACAAAACTTGGGTTGTTGCCTAGAGAGGCTCCCAAAAAATCTCCATTTGAGAAATATTTAGCTTTGAAGACACGGGTAACTATAGCATCATGGTTAGTTAAAAAAACTCCAACCTTGCTTCCCTAGCATTGCCAAATTAAATCCATAAAGGTGCCGAAATCCCATACCGCCATGTTCCTTCCACATGGCAAGACGGTCCCAATTGAGCCAATTTATGCCTTGTCCAAAATTCTTATTAGATCCCCACCAAAAAGAGTTCATCATTTTCTGGATTTCATCACCCAAAGATGAGGGCAGCAAAAAGATACTCATGCAGTAAGTAGGAATTGATTGAGCAACAGATTTTATCAAAACTTCTCTTCCAGCCTTTGACAGTTGCTTACTAGACCAGTGTTGAATTTTCCTCCAAACTCTATCTTTTAAGTAATTAAAGATAGCTTTCTTCTTTCTGCCAATCATGGATGGGAGGCCCAGGTATTTTCCAGTTCCTAGGCATTCTGAAACACCAAGAATGCAACATATGGAACTTCTATTTGAATGTATGGTATTCCTACTGAAGAAAATCTCTGATTTTTGTAAGTTGACTGCAAGACCAGAAGCCTTCTCAAAAGTTTGTAAGGTAGAGAGCAAAATGAGAGCTTCTCTATCAATAGCTCGGAAAAAAAAGGAAACAATCATCAGCAAATAAAAGGTGTGAGAGGATTGGGGCACCTCTGCACACTTCACACCATGAAGATCACCTTTTGACTCCACCTTCTTCAATAGACAAGAAAGGCCTTCCATACACAAGATAAAGAGATAAGGGGAGAGGGGGTCCTCTTGTCTTAGGCCCCTTGCTGGAATAACAGGGCCAACATCATCACCATTAATGAGAACATGAAAATTGACATATTCAATACACATCTGCATCCATGCTATCCACTGTGAATGGAAACCCATCTTATTCAAGATAGATATCAAATAGGGCCATTGCACCCTATCAAAAGCTTTACTGATATCAATCTTGAGAGCAAATTCACCATATTTTCCCTTCCTCTTGCAATTCATATGATGAATGATTTCAAAAGCCACTAAAGCATTGTCAATGATGGAACGACCTTCTACAAAAGCAGACTGCTCATGGGAAATGCATTTAGCTAAGAAAGGTTTCAATCTATTGGCCAAAACTTTAGACACAATTTTATATAAAATATTGCATAAAGAAATGGGCCTAAGATCCTTCATAGATGAGGGATTATCCTTTTTGGGAATAAGGACAATATCAGTATTATTCAATTTCGGAGGAAACTCACCTTTCTCTAACCAAGATACTCCAGCATGGAAAATTTCAACACCACAGAGATCCCAAATTTTTTTATAGAAACCCGGATTGAGTCCATCAGGGCCAGGGGACTTATCTGAGTGCATTTGAAACAAAGCACTTCTGAACTCCATGATATCAAAAGGCGCCATTAATTTTTCATTATCTTCTGAAGTGATAAGGTTTGGCACATGATTCACCACGGGATCAACATGAGGTATATCTGCAGTGAATAAATTTTGAAAATAATTGCATGCAATGTCACACAATCCATCATGAGCACTAACCATATTACCATTATCATCTCTCAAGTTGGTAATTCTGTTGCATTTTCTTCTGGAGGTAGCTGAATTATGAAAAAAATTTGTGTTAGCATCACCATCCCTCAACCAGAACACTTTAGCCCTTTGTCTCCAGAACTTTTCTTCCTTGCTTATCAAATTATTTAAATTTTCCCGCATTGCCAAGTACTGTGCAACAGATTCGGGGTCAGATTTGCACCTTAAAGATTCAATTTCCTTCTTGCACGCTTCAATGGGAGCTTTAAATCGAGCACGAAGTGTACGGCTCCAAGCGTCAATATTGCTTGAGCAATAATGCAGCTTATCAATTAAATAATTGTTTAAAGAGTTATTCCATGAAGAAATAACAAGTGGTGCCAAATCCTGTTCCTCCATCCAAGCATTCTCGAAACGAAATTTAAGAGGAATTCTACTAATCGAGTCCTTTTCTTTTCTTTGTATATTTCAATTTTGATTTCAGAATTAAGAAAGCGGCGTCTATATAATCAACCTTGCTTAGTAAAGAAGCGTCGTTTGTAACAGTTAACTTAATAAAAAGCTATTGTTATCATGGTGATTACAGGTTCCCACACAAGGCACTCAACAATTCGATGTCAAGAACAGGGCCGGCCCAAAGGTAAAGTAATTATAGATTAAGCTCTGCCTACAAACAAAATATTACTTGCTATTAATTTTTATAAAGCAAAAAAGTCACATATATTGACAAAAAAGTCATATATTAGTAAAAAGGTTGAACATATAACTCTTTCATTTAAAGTAAAAAAAAATTTCTTAAAATTTACTTTATAAAAGAAGTTTGGTTATGATTAATGATATAATTTTATATGTAGATTAAATAAACACACCAAGTACAAATAGATATTGGTCTCTCTATCCACGAATGATTAAAGACCATTTTGGTGTTCCTTCATGATCATGACTCAATTACACCAAGGTACCTCCCTTGACATACTCAGTAAAAGCCAGTGCAATCAAATCCAACATAGCAAATCTCCCATTCCACAGTTCTGCATCTGAGGACATGAACCCTTTAGACTTGGAAGAGTGGAATCAAGGAAGCAAGGGTAAGGACCACACTAGTACACAAGAACCATGGGATGCCACCATTGGATATTCGTTCAAACACACCCTGCCCTTTGGCCACTTCCACTGTCATTGCTGCTACAAACCCAATCATGGCCAACCTTCCATTGATCCTCTCAGGTGCTGGCTCCCTGAATGCCAACACATCAGAAAACTTGGTGCTCACCAGCCATTAACCATCATGTCAATAGAGGGCTCTCATGTTGCTTATCAAAATTGACATTTGCATAACCATTATCTGATAGAAGAAATTATTGTTCAAGGTTTCAAACAACCTCTATGTAACACGTATTTGAATTTATTAATTTACAAGAAAAAACTAATAGAACTTGACTACGTGCTATGTGAAAATTGATTAATATCATAATAGTCTGAACCATGTAATAATTTCATTTAACATAGTTATATTAGTGATTCCTTTAGGCTTTAGTTAATTGCCAACTTAAATTAATTAATGACACGCTAGGCTCAAAGTACTGTAGAGTTTTTGCTAGAACTAGAAACTCAAATGAGGAAGAACAAAGGTTATATATTTTGTTTAACATTTAACACTAGGCTCACCTTTGGTGAAGGAGTAGAGACTGGTTGTGGCTAGGGTTCTGCTGGTGATGGTGGTGTAACTGGGATTGCAGACTCACTTGGCTGCTCTTCCTGCATATAAAAAAACCAATGGTTAAGTACATATGATGGTTCCTAAATGCCTAAGGGAACAGACCAAATTACATTTAAACATGTAACAATCGCAACATACTATATACTATAAGATCTGAAAGTTTAGTGATCCACTACCTCAGTCATGGACCTAACTCTCAAGCTACATTCCTTCTCTTATACATAGCAGGAATGCCAAATTGGTTCACCCTGTTGTTACCTCTTCTCTTCCTCAGTTGCAGAACTAAAATTATTTACAACTCTTTCTGAATTGGGTGATACGAAACTGTTTTGTCTTTTTGGTTGAAATTGTCATGTCCTCTTCCTTTGAAATTTCCTCAATGCAAGATAAGAATACTCCACCGCCCAGGAATACTCCACAATAGAAGTGGTTGTCGTCTACAACTTGCAAGATAAGAATACTCCACCGCCTTAGATGTGCATCGCCTAGGAAGTTTATGATATTATAATATATGAAATTTGCCTATAACGTGTAGTATGAAGTGAGTTGAAGTAAAAAGTGTTTTTGAATATCTTCCTCTCCTTTCTTGCTTTCACGTGCGTAAGTTTAGTTTACTCTTATTGTGTCCCACTGTCATAATAGACTTATTTTCCACAAGTTTGTTATTCCCCCACTAGGTGATTGTCTGAACAAACTTATCATGTTAACACATGCCATTTGCCTCATCTAAATAGTGATCTATTTGTGAATAAGCTGTTAACAAATGACTAATCAAGTTATCACAATTTGAAACTCATACAATATGATAATGTGCTTTTAACACTTAGAATTAAAATAAAATAAAAAGATTAATTAGTTGGATAATATGTTACCTTACTAACCATGATTTCATTATCATGATTTTGTCCATAAAGATCCGATTTATCAAAGAAGGTAACACCCTTATTGAATACTTCCTTAATGATTGAACATCCTTCTTCATGCGAGAGGGGCATTATAAATTCCAGATAATCCTCCACATCCAAAGCCCAACCTAGAAACCTGCACTCCACAAATGAATATATACAGCAGGTTCTGCTCTTATCACAAATATTGAATTTGAATCAAAGACTAGGTCAGCTAACAGGGAGAAATGAAGAGAGGGAGGGATATGGAGAAAAAAAAAAAAGATGAGAAAGAGGATCAGAAATGTTAATGTATGTAACTTTTTTTTATATGTAGTATAGGGATTACTCTTTTACATACTCTAAATTTCCAACATAACTTATGCTCTACAACTAAGATTGTACTACTCCTCTAATCTCTGAATCTAAAAATAATCCGAATAGGTAAAAGCCATTCAACATTACCACTGTCTGCTGCTTAAAAAGAAAAAATTACTCATCCTACAAGTATATGCCGGGTAAGACTCCACCAAATAGAATGTGCATAATAATTCCTTGAGTTGATGATGATCATGAAAACAGATATCTTTCCTTCAACCAAGTGATCAACGGCAGAGATTGGCAAAAACAAGCATGTGATGGCAATTGGACTCCACCAAACAGAAGATTCTTAGGGATGGAGAGGAAATTGGGTGAAGGACTCTTTATCCATAAGCTTCTGTTACCTGTGATGAAAAATCAATTAATATTTTTACATTCAGAAAAAGGATTCCTTTTTTATTAGGGAAATAGGTAAAAGAAGAGTGCTATGGAATGTAATCACACATCTACTTAACCAAAATCAAGGTTTAATATTTTTTTAGTCCTTGCAATTTAATTTTTTTTGCCTTTCGTCCTTGCAATTTTTTTTTTATTTTAGTCCTTGCAATTTTTTTTATTTATACTATCTAAATCATTTTAAGGACAAAAAACAAAACAAATATAATTTGTAAGGATTAAAACCATTTTTTTTGCAAGGACGAAAAACAAAAAAAAGCTAAATTACAAGGACTAAAAAGATATTTAAACAAAAAATCAAATAATAATTTCTTTCAATTAAGATTAAGTCTCGTATATTTCGAATTATCCAATTTAAATTAATTTTTGATTTTGGGGTCCAGAATGTTATCACCAAATAATAAATTGATTTAAAAAAGAATCAATTAATACTGATTGATTTGAATTTAAAATCTGATTAAAATTATTTTATGGAACAATCAATTAAAATTCAAGAATGTAAAGTCATCCTAATCTTAATCTTAATCTTTTTTTATTAGTATCTTAATCTTAATCTTAATATATATAAAAGTAACATCATTTTCACAAATAGATAGATAAAAAAAAACTAGCAAAAAATTATAATAATATTGTCGTAATAGATTTATTTCAAATATTTAATGATAGAATATATATCTATTTTAAATATATAACAAAAAATTATAATAATATTATCGTAGTAGATTTATTTCAAATATTTAATGATAAAATATATATCTATTTTAAATATATATCTATTTCAATTAAAGAATTAAGAAATTAAGAAATATATATATATTTCCTAATTAAATATAGAGAGTTTCTATGGTACCTCCAAAAATTTTGGGGGTTTTGATACTACTGTTATTTTTTAACCAATCAAATTGCATGTCATCTATCTTCTTATTAATTAATTTTTTTTATTTTTTTCAAATTAGTCTTTGATTAATTCAAATATTTTTTAAAATTTAAAATTACAACTATTTTAAATTAAACAATCTAATTAAACATAAGTTTAGAAATTTGAATCTTAATCTCCTCACCGATAAACCACGTTGAAGTCTGATCCTAATTTCCTTCACCCAATAGTGTTTAAACTAAATAGAAGACATCAAATGAGGAGGTTTCCTGATGCAGGGAATTGTTGGTTGGTCTGGGCGAAAGTTGCAATTAGTCAGGTAGTATCAAACTAGCAAATATTTGAGGAGCAGCCGGTTCTGGAAGACTGTATGCAAGGTTTATACTAGAAGCAGCAAATGTCAATTTTGTTGTCACGCCACTTTTGTGCTAATTAGACAGTATTCCAATATCAGTAATAGCAAGATACTTTGGGGTTTAGGGGTTTGGTGGGAAATTCCTCAATATGTTGTTAAGGGTTCTGTATAATCTTGGGAATTCTAGTAGGGATTTGGCCTGGATTTCGTGGTGTTTTGTAAAGATTGCATGCACGCACACATTGTGCTGCAATATCTTTGTTACATCTAATAAATTTCTTTTAGCTTTTTCAAAAAAAAAAAAAAAGTGCAGCATAATGTATGCTTTTATGTCTGCATGCTCCCCCAAATTGTTAATTAAATTCACTTTGAGTGTGTGGATCTATTGTTTCACTTCACAATAGGGATGGCAAAGTATACTCATACCCTACGCGTACCCACAAAAATATCTGCAAATGGATAGGGTAAATACCCGTTTGTTGGGAATGGATCCGGGGCGGGTATTTACCCGCACAAATTTAATGGGGATGGGTACGGGTACGGGTACTATAGTACCCACCCTGCCCCGCACTTATTATACATATACATATTAGTTTAATTAAAATATCTTTTATATATATATATTACTAATTATTCTGAAAAAAAAATATTACTAATTATTAATTTAATGAGAATTGGTAGGAAACCTTGGCTTTTGCTGATGCAAAATTAAATTTATCATGCCTTTACGTGAATTATGGACCAATACATTTCCAAAACATTGTATATTGGGTGTGATTTAGTTTGGGAACTTGCTGTTATCATAGTACTGCACAAAATATCATGTATATGTGGTTTCTTATCCTTGGCTGTTAAGCACACATCTTTTGCTGGTCCAATGGCTTTTATAATAAATTTTATTTTGCTTATAAAAAAAACACATAATATGAATTAAATTTTAGGCCAATTTGTCACTCATGCTCCCAGCTAGCAAATTTCCTGTCTTGCTTCATTTGTCAAACTCAACACTTCTAATTTCTCCATTGATACCTAAACTCTGTCAGATTTAGAAGATTTTGATAAAAGAATGTTTAAAATTTTTTTATTGCTTCAAATTTAAAATCAAGATAAAGCATACTTTATTTGATAAATATTTTCTTTACTTTGTTATCAGTGTGTGAATGCGTAGTTGAAATTTAATCTTAATCAATTAGTATATAAACTATGTATATAAATCATAACTTTTAGTTTTTTAATAACTAGATAAACTACATATATAAAATTTAGTATATAAAACAAACTACTTATATAAAATTTAATTTATAAAATTTAACCACAACTACATACATAAAATTTAGTATAAGTTATATTAAAACATAAATGGACCCAAATATACACTTTTTACCCCACACGTCCAGACCTTATTAAACAGGTCCCTCATTCTAATATACTTGTTTCTTTTTGTTTTGAACTAACTGCAAAACTGTTCATATGGAGTACCATCACATGTATTCTAATATATAATTATAAGTTAATCAATTTCAATGTATTTTTTTTCGACAGGTCTTAGAGAATACCATCACGTGATGTCTAAGTTTCTAATGATTATGTTAAATGATTAGAACATTACATTTAAGATTGATTTGTTAGATAATTATATATGTTTATAATGTTGTTTTTTATGGCTCACGTTTGAATGACTTAAGGTTATATTTGAATGCTTTTAATGTTATGTTTGGATGATTTAAGAGTGAATTTTCAATTTAGTTGTAGTAATTTTTTTAAGTAATACTTTTTTAATTGATTTGTTGACTTTATATATAAGTAAAGTGTGGGTTGCGGATATGAGTATGGGTATATAGGTACCCAAAGGGTATGGGGATGGGGATTAAAGTTGCTACCCGCACGGGTATGGGACCGGGTACGGGTATTTTTTTCAAACGCGGGTATAGAGACATGTACTATAGTACCTTACCTAGACCCTACCCACTGCCATCCCTACTTCACAACGTGAAAATCTAATGTGGATCTATTTGATTAGGGTTCAAACTTCAACCTAGTTTACCAGTAAAAAAGATTAGGGTTCATACTTCTAAACTTATGTTTAACAAATTTTTTAATTTAAAATAGTTATAATTTTAAATTTTTAAAAAATATTTTAATTAATCAAAGACTATTTCGAAAAAAACAAAAGTTTTTTTAATTAATAAGAAGATAGATAACATGCAATTTGATTGGTTAAAAAATAACAATATCAAAATCCCCAAAATTTTGGGAGGTAGCATAGAAACTCTTATATATATATATATATATATATATATATATATATATATATATATATATATATATATATATATTTCCTAATTAAGAATTAAGAAATAGATATATATTTCCTATCTTCATTCTCCTCTTGTTTTGATTTCCTCCCCGCTTTGGGACCTCGGCGTCGCATTGCAACTAAAGTTCCATCATGGAGTGCAACAAAGACGAGGCTGTAGGGGCTAGGAAAATTGCCGAAGCTAGAATGCAAAGAGGTGAGTTTGTGGAGGCACTCAAGTTTGCTACCAAGGCCAAAAAACTGTACGCTGATGTTGAAAACATCACTCAGATTCTTACAATTTGTGAGGTTCACAATGCTGCGCTCTCTACCTCTGACATGGACTGGTATGCAATTCTTCAGATTGAAAGGTTGGCTGATGAAGCAGCCATAAAGAAACAGTACAGGAGGCTTGCACTGCTACTTCATCCTGATAAGAATAAGTTTGCTGGTGCAGAAGCTGCTTTCAAGTTGATTGGGCAAGCCAATGAGGTCTTGAGTGACCAAACAAAACGTTCTTTGTATGACATCAAGTTTGGAGCCTCTGCAAATGCAACAAATAATCACAAGAGTTCTGATTCACACCATTACTCAAATAGGAATGTGTTTGCTGCAAATTATCAAAAGAATTCTTATCCAAACTCCACTGGTTCCAACAACCAAGCTGGACAGAGGACATTCTGGACATCTTGCCAACATTGTAAATCTTTGTACCAGTACTCCATCCTTGTTGTAAATGCAACCTTATGCTGTCAACAGTGTAAGAAGCCATTTAATGCTTATGTTGATAGTTATTTTGGATTCCCGCAATCACCGTTTACTTTATCCGGAGCCAGAGACACAGATGCAGCAAATTCTTATCCGAACACCACCAGTTCCAACAACCAAGCTACATTCTGGACATCTTGCCAACATTGTAATACCAAGTATGTGTACTGCATCCCATTTGTAAAGGCAATCCTATTCTGTCACAAGTGTTTCAAGTCCTTTAAAGCTCGTGGTATTCCTTTGGAAAATAATATCCAGAAAGAGTCCCCAAAACCAGCCTCAGAAAGTACTGGTGGAGAACATGCTGGTATGCGGTCAAATCCTATTTCTATGAAAAGATATGCTGCTGATTTTGAAGGTGAAGAGAGTAAAGATGGCTATGTTCCTGCATCCCGAGACATCAAGTCAGAAACCTCTACAAATGTTGGAAGTAAAAGAGTAAGGCAGTCAGCACCAGATTCAGGAGAAATTCTCAAAGTTACAAATGGTGAAGAGATGAATGATGCTAATGTTCGACAAAATCATGTTGATCCTTCATGAGTTAATGCAAGGAGATCTTCCAGGAAAAAGCAGTGCAGCATGTTTCAAATGTTTGTGGAAACCTCTGAAGTTGACGAAGTTGAGAAAAGGAACGTGCCTGAAAGTGGTGGATTTTCCAATAACAATATTCCAGTTGCTTATGCTAATTTTTCTGACTTTTATCTTCTTTTTTTGGGGGTAAATTTTCTCTTAAAAAGTCATATTTATCATAATTTTTAATTAGCTAGCAGTGTAAGTTTTTTCACTTATTGACAGTACATTGACGTTAAACTCATCCAGACATGGTAAATCAAATAAATCCTAATGTTAAAAAATATTTAAAAATTACAATTCATTCTCTTATTGTTATTTAGTTTTTTTTTTTAATTTGAATTATTTATTAATACTATTTTTTTAAAAGAGAAGCGCTAGTAATACACTTTATTATATTTGTTAAAATTTAATAGAAATTATAAAATCATAAGTAGGGTTCATTAAATAAAGAGTGATATTCACATAATTTTGTGATTTATAACAAATTTAAATTTTCAATTCTGTCAAAAAAAAAAACAAATTTCAATTAATAATAAAAAAGTGTGTTAAAATAAGTGATATTTAACTTGTTTACATTCGTGGTAACTAAATGGGAAAGAGAGACCATTAAATAGAAAGTAATGATGTGGGAGAGATAAAGAGAGAGAATTTTTATGTTAAAAATATGGATTTTTAAGTCATATGATTTACTTGCATGATTTATTTTCCTCACCCTTTCAATTAAATATTCTCTACATTTTTTTCTCTTCTTTCTTTGATATATTCTCACAACTAGTTAAAAAAATATCCTTCTCAATCACCTTAAACTATCTTTCTTTTATCTTTATTTATATATTTAATTTTCTAAACTATATAGTATCTTTTTTTTTGGTGTACTCTAAACTACATATCTATTTCAACTTAAAAATAACATAATATTACAATTTAAATTATTTATTGTAAATCTAAAATATAATTTATATATTTTAAATATTTTTTTATTATAAATTTTAATTATATTTTATTTTATAATTTTTCAAAATATTTATTTTTTTATAAATTATAATTATATACAAATAAATATTTACAAATAGTATTTTATTTCATATAAGAGAAACCTTTTTGCATGACACCTTTTTCTTGTGCATTTGAGGTTCCCATTCTTCTTCAAGACACCACTCTCTTGTATTTTTATTTTTTTTAATAATCATGTAGTATTCAAACCATAATACTTTTTTTATATTAGGTTGACCTAAAGTATTTTTAAATATTGTGACTCCATATTTAAAGGAAGTCGATTACACAACCTTGATTAAAGAATGAAAGTGCCAAATTATTCACACCAAGCAACATTTAGTGTGTTGTGCATTTTCTATTTTATTCATAACCCAAAGGTTATTTTTCATGTTTTTATTTTTTGTAAATTATTTCTCATGTATTTACAACAATGTTAATGAAAGGGATCCAATCAAATTGTTTATCTTTTTACTTGTTTTTTATAAAAAAAAATTAATCAAACATTTTTTTTAATTTTAGAAAACAAAAAATTATTTTCAGAAGTAGTAAACAAGCAGATCTTCGTGATAAGACATTTAAATTTTTTCCTTTACATATATTATTACTTCTGCTCTTATCCATTCTTGCAATGAAACTGACCCCAAACACGTGTCACTTGATCATTGATAGAGACATAGAGTGCCATATTTAGAGCCCAAAATTCACTCCTCAAAAAAGCAGTGACGTTTCAGATGGAAAGCAACGAATGACCGTTTCAGAACAGCCACAATGCATGTGTACATAATTTCCCCTCTTGCTTGCTTTTTTTTTATTCATAAGAATAAAAAATAAATATAAAAAAATTTATAACAACTCATACATTATGTTCAAATAATTGAATTCAACACCATGATTTATAATTAAAAAAATAATATAATAAAAAAAATTATTGAATCATCAAACATTCAAGATTGAACTGTACCAAAAACAAAATCAAGATTGAATTCTAACACAAAAATGAATAAAATTTTCAAAGTTACCAAAGTCAGTATAGTAAATCTAAAACAAGGTGAAACCTATTGTAGAAGAAACCTATTGCAAAACTATAATGCGCAGATGAAGAAAGTATGCATATATCGTCAAAAACCTGTGTTGCAAAACTAATCTAATTCAATATCATCTCTTCATCAGAAGCAATGGATGTAATGTCTGAGTGTATGTCTTCGTCCTCTTGTTCAGGTCCCTGTGATTATGGTGGTTCTTTCTCTTGTTCTTGTTTTGGTCCCTCTGGTTGCTGTGCTAGTCCCTCTGGTTCTTGAAATGGTAATATTATGATAGGGGTTGGGGATTTTCGACAACAACTGGAACTACAGGAAGGGGTAACTGGAAATGAACGGGTTGAACTCGAGCCTCAGGTGGAGGAAGATTTGCAATCATACCAAAGGGGATTGGAGGGCCAATATTTTCATGTTGTTCAGCCACTGTAACAGTGGCACCAATGCCCAGCAACGAATGCCAGAAGAAGTTAAAGTGATCACCAAGAACTTCGTCATTGAAGGAAAACATTTGTAGCCATGTAGGATCCCCAAACGTATCCCGTACAATCTCTTTTATTCTCATGACTTTGTCGAATTCTCCTGCTAAGACAGGAAAGATGTTGCCATTGACGTTCAAGTTGAGGTTGGTGGGCATTCCTACTGCCATATCTTCTTGATTTTCTTGTTCAAACAGAAATGAGAGGGAGACCGAGAAGGAGAGAGAGAGATTAGAAATAGAAATGAATTATGGCATTGAATATGAATTTTAGGGGGGTGTATTTAATTACGATTTTAACATACTTTTTTTTTTGCATAAAAAAATCCTGTGGATTTTAAAAGATTTTGTAAGAATGTATTGACTTTTAAGATTTTTTTAAAAGACTTTTATGATTAGGATTTTGTAGTTTGGATTTGAAAGGATTTATAAAATATGAATTCATAAGATTCGGAATGATTTTATGGATTTACAAGATTTTAAAGGATTCCATGAATTTTCAGAAAACATTTAAAATTCCTAGAGTCGATGAAAAAGATAACAAATAAATGATAAAGATTTGGATAAAAAAATAAAATCAATGCAACTTTTTTCAATCTTTCTCTATCTCTTTCTCTTTTTTTAAAATTGACAACAATAGTCTCAATGCCACTAGAAAGATCTTCTAATACTTTGACTTGATTGTTGGTCATGATGAGCTAGACCTCGCTCCATGCTCAGATCTACTCCCCTTATGAAAGCTTAACTTTTTAGCGGAAACTTCCAAACCTAAGGGAATGAGATGGTAGACTTGATTGGATGATGTAGGCTGGTAGGGTGGTTCGTAGTGATTTGGCGATATGAACGCATCACTATTAGGGTCATATGAAGAGCCCGTGTGTAGGATTAGAAGAAAGAGATGACCAATTACTCTAGCAATATTACCACCATCAAAGAGAAAAGTATGCGTGATGATGGAAAAAAGAAAATGTCTGGAATGGAAGAGTAGAAAAATTCCAAGGGTTTACAAAAATCCCAAGGGTTTGGGCAGGATTATTTGATGTTTGTGGTATTTATAGATGTAACTAAAATGTCAAACAAAATCCATCAAAATCCAATTTAAAAAAAAATCCATCAAAATCTATTGGATTTTGAATACCAGATGAGTTTTTTTAAGTTGTAAAAAATCTTGATTGAATACCACCAGAATTTGTTGTCATGAGAAAAATCTTGAAAGTCTTGATTGAATACCATAACAATTTTTTTTTGAATCATCAAACATTCAAGATTGAATTGTACCAAAAAAAATAATTCAAGATTGAATTCTAACACAAAAATGAATAAAATTTTCAAAGTTACCATAGTCAGTATAGTAAATCTAAAAAATGGTGAAACCTACTATAGAAGAAACCTATTGCAAAACTATAATGCGCAGATGAAGAAAGTATGCATATATCATCAAAAACCTGTGTTGCAAAACCGATCTAATTCAATATCATCTCTTCATCAGAAGTAATGGATGTAATGTCTGAGTGTATGTCTTCCTCCTCTTGTTCAGGTCCCTGTGGTTGTGGTGGTTCTTGCTCTTGTTCTTGTTCTGGTCCCTCTGGTTTCCTGAAATGGTAATATTATGATAGGGGTTGGGGATTTTCGACAACAACTGGAACTACAGGAGGGGACAACTGGAAATGAACGGGTTGAGCTTGAGCCTCCGGTGGAGGAAGATTTGCAATCATACCAAAGGGGATTGACGGGCCAATATTTTCATGTTGTTCAGCCACTGTAACAGTGGCACCAATGCCCAGCAACGAAAGCCAGAATAAGTTAAAGTGATCACTAAGAACTTCGTCATTGAAGGAAAACACTTGTAGCCATGTAGGAATCCCGAACGTATCCCGTACAATCTCTTTTATTCTCATGACATCGTCGAATTCTCCTGCTAAGACAGGAAAGATCTTGCCATTGACGTTCAAGTTGAGGTTGGTGGGCATTCCTACTGCCATATCTTTTTTATTTTCTCGTTCAAACAGAAATGAGAGGGAGAGAGAGAGAGTGAGATTAGAAATAGAAATGAATTATGACATGTGAATATGAATTTTAGGGGGTGTATTTAATTAGGATTTTAACAGACTTTTTTTTTTTGCATAAAAAAATCCTTTGGATTTGAAAAGATTTTGTAAGAATGTAATGACTTTTAAGATTTTTTTAAAAGACTTTTATGATTAGGATTTTTTAGTTTGGATTTGAATGGATTTATAAAATATGAATTCATAAGCTTTGAAAGGATTTTATGGATTTACAAGATTTAAAAGGATTCCATGAATTTTTAGAAAACATTCAAAATTACCAGAGTCGATGAAAAAGATAACAAATAATTGATAAAGATTTGGATAAAAAAAATAAAATCAATACAACTTTTATCAATTTTTCTCTATCTCTTTCTCTTTTTTTAAAATTGAAAGCAATAGTCTCAATGCCACTAGAAAGATCTTCTAATACTTTGACTTGATTGTTGGTCATGATGTGCTAGAAGTCCCTCCATGCTCAAATCTACTCCCCTTATGACAACTTAACTTTGTAGCGGAAACCTCCGAACCTTAGGGAATGAGATGGTAAACTTGATTGGATGATGTAGGCTGGTTGGATGGTTCTTAGTGATTTGGCGATATGAACGCATCACTGTTAGGATCATATGAAGAGCGTGTGTGTAGGATTAGACGAAAGAGATGACCAATTACTCTAGCAATATTACCACCATCAAAGAGAAAAGTATGCGTGATGATGGAAAATAGAAAAAGTCTGGAATTGCAGAGTAGAAAAATTCCAAGGGTTTGGGCAGGATTATTTGATGTTTGTGGTATTTATCCAGATAACTCATATGTCACACCAAATCCATCAAAATCCAATTTACAAAACAATCCATCAAAATCTATAGGATTTTGAATACTAGATGACTTTTTTTAAGTTGTAAAAAATCTTGATTGAATACCACCGAATTTTGTTGTCATGAAAAAAATCTTGAAAGTCTTGATTGAATACCATAATAAAAAAAAATTATTGAATCATCAAACATTGAAGATTGAATTGTACCAAAAAAAAATTCAAGACTGAATTCTAACACAAAAATGAATAAAATTTTCAAAGTTACCAATGGCAGTATAGTAAATCTAAAAAAAAGGTGAAACCTAATGTAGAAGAAACCTATTCCAAAACTATAATGCGCAGATGAAGAAAGTATGCATATGTCATCAAAAACCTGTGTTGCAAAACTGATCTAATTCAATATCATCTCTTCATCAGAAGCAATGGATGTAATGTCCGAGTGTATGTCTTCCTCCTCTTGTTCAGGTCCCTGTGGTTGTGGTGGTTCTTGCTCTTGGTCTTGTTCTGGTCCCTTGGTTGTTGTGTTGGTCCCTCTGGTTCTTGAAATGGTAATATTATGATAGGGGCTGGGGATTTTCAACAACAATGGGAACTACAAGAGGGGTAACTGGAAATGAACGGGTTGAGCTCGAGCCTCCGGTGGAGGAAGATTTGCAATCATACCAAAGGGGATTGGAGGGCCAATATTTTCATGTTGTTCAGCCACTGTAACAGTGGCACCAATGCCCAGCAACGAATGCCAGAAGAAGTGAAAGTGATTACCAAGAACTTCGTCATTGAAGGAAAACACTTGTAGCCATGTAGGAATCCCGAACGTATCCCGTACAATCTCTTTTATTCTCATGACATCGTCGAATTCTCCTGGTAAGATAGGAAAGATGTTGCCATTGACGTTCAAGTTGAGGTTGGTGGGCATTCCTACTGCCATATCTTCTTGATTTTCTTGTTCAAACAGAAACGACAGGGAGACGGATAGGGAGAGAGATTAGAAATACAAATCAATTATGCCATATGAGTATGAATTTTTGGGGGGTGTATTCAATTAGGATTTTAACAGACTTTTTTTTTGCATTAAAAAATCCTTAAGTTTTTAAAAGATTTTTGCAAGAATGTAATGACTTTTAAGATTTTTTTAAAAGACTTTTATGATTAGGATTTTGTAGTTTGGATTTCAATGGATTTATAAAATATGAATTCATAAGATTTGAAAGGATTTTATGGATTTACAAGATTTTAAAGGATTCCATGAATTTTTAGAAAAGATTCAAAATTACCAGAGTCGTTGAAAAAGATAACAAATAAATGATAAAGATTTGGGTAAAAAAATAAAATCAATGCAACTTTTTTCAATCTTTCTCTATCTCTTTCTCTTTTTTTTTTTTTTATAAAATTGAAAGCAATAGTGTCAATGCCACTAGAAAGATCTTTTAACACTTTGACTTGATTGTTGGTCATGATGAGCTAGAACTCCCTCCAAGCTCAGATCTACTCCCCTTATGATAGCTTAACTTTTTAGCGGAAACCTCTATACCTAAGGGAATGAGATGGTAGACTTGATTGGATGATGTAGGCTGGTAGGGTGGTTCGTAGTGATTTGGTGAAATGAACGCATCACTGTTAGGATCATATGAAGAGCGCTTGTGTAGGATTAGATGAAAGAGATGACCAATTACTCTAGCAATATTACCACCATCAAAGAGAAAAGTATGCGTGATGATGGAAAAAAGAAAACGTCTGGAATAGAAGAGTAGAAAAATTCCAAGGATTTACAAAAATCCCAAGGGTTTGGGCAGGATTATATGATGTTTATGGTATTTATACATATAACTAAAATGTCACACAAAATCCATCAAAATCCAATTTACAAAACAATCCATTGAAATCTATAGGATTTTGAATACCAAATGACTTTTTTTAAGTTGTAAAAAACCTTGATTGAATACCATCGGATTTTGTTGTCATGAAAAAAATCTTGAAAGTCTTTATTGAATACCATAATAAAAAAAATTATTGAATCATCAAACATTCAAGATTGAATTGTACCAAAAAAAAAATTCAAGATTGAATTCTAACACAAAAATGAATAAAATTTTCAAAGTTACCAATGGCAGTATAGTAAATCTAAAAAAAGGTGAAACCTAATGTAGAAGAAACCTATTGCAAAACTATAATGCGTAGATGAAGAAAGTATGCATATATCGTCAAAAACCTGTGTTGCAAAAATGATCTAATTCAATATCATTTCTTCATCACAAGCAATGGATGTAATGTCTGAGTGTATGTCTTCCTCCTCTTGTTCAGGTCCCTGTGGTTGTGGTGGTTCTTGCTCTTGTTCTTGTTCTGGTCCCTTGGTTGTTGTGCTGGTCCCTCTGGTTCTTGAAATGCTAATATTATGATAGGGGGTTGGGGATTTTTGACAACAATTGGAACTACAAGAGGGGTAACTGGAAATGAACGGGTTGAGCTCGAGCCTCCGATGGAGGAAGATTTGCAATTATACCAAAGGGGAATGTTTGTTGGCCTCTTCTGTAGATGCAATTTCAGCTGTTTGAACTAGGGTAGATTCAATACGCCCTAGATCCTCCATGGCTGCACTATTCTATTCTTCCTCAGAAAGAGTCTTAATAGACTCAAGAATAGCCTCTGCCATGTCAGCGTCTTCCTTAGCTTTGTCTGTAGGGACTGAAGCTTCTTTATCAACCTTTCTTTTTAGCTCTTCAGCTAATAGAGTCTTCACATATTCTACTACAGATTGCTCCAACTCAAGCTGTTCTTTTGCTTCAAGGCCTTTGTCCAACTTAGCCTTTTTGGCAGCTTCTTTCCTTGAAAGCTCCTTAGCTTTCTTGATGGCTGCTGGTTCCTTTTTGTTGGCTGGAGGAGGAAAAGATGAGGTTTTAGGTTTAGGTGAAGGCTTGGGTTTGGGAGAGGTGTGAGGTTTGGGTGAAGGAGAGATTTGGGGCTCAGAGGTAGGTGCATCAAGAATCTCAACATCTGATTCTTGAGTCTGGGAGGGCGTAGGTTAAGTTTCGATTTGAGATGTTGTCTGCATTGGTTCTGGTGAGGTGGTGAGTTTGGCTTTGGTAATGATGCAGATTTTTGTAGCTCTAGTGAAGGGCTTTTTGAGAGGTGGTTCAGGGATTGGTTTAGATGGAGTATCAGAAGCCTTTCTCTTTAAGGATGAGGGAGTGTCTGAGGATGGTTGTTTTGGCTTTTTGGGTTGGTCAGAGGGAAGTTGGGTGTGTCTGGTGGTTGGTTTTGTCTGTGGGGATTTAGGCTTAGGTAGTGCCTGTTCCTTTGCAACAGACGCAGATTCATCTGTTGATTCCTCCATAGGCTCCTTCTTTACTTTGGTGCCTTGATTCTTTACCCATTCAGGAAACTTGTGAGCTATTCCCATTGTCACAAAAGTTATTCCTGTCACTTGGGTATCTCCTTCAGACACGTCGAACTCAGACAGATTAACACCAGCATCCCTTATGAGTTGAGTGAACAACATGCAGTAAGGGATGGGGTTCTTCTGCTTCTTTGTGGAGAATTTGTCCTTGAAGGCATGCTCCAGATGATAGAAGATCATATCCGGAAGGTTGATCTTCTCTCCTATAACAATGTTGTAGATGCAGAATCTGTCTCTTTCACTTACGTGGTCCCTTGACCCTGTCCTTGGGAGCACATTGTTGAGCAGCATGTTGTGAAGGAGTCTGCATACATGAGTCATGTTGGCAGACCTAAGAAAGCTCTTCAGCACTACAGTTTTCTTCTTGGGGTCTTCGTCTGTAGGCCTTATCCCGTCATAGATAAGCTTGTCCACCGTTTCTTGGGTGATGGTCTTCTCCCAATCTTTGTCAAAGACCAAACCCTCTTCAGCACAACCAATAGCCTTAGCTATGGTTGCAGGGCTGATCTCCATTTTCGTCTGACCAATCGTCCCCTTGATGCATTGGTCGTCTTCCATCTTCGCTATCCCCCAAAAGAGGGCATAGGGACCATGGTACCAGACACTGTGTTTTCCAACAAAGTTGGTCCACCCAGCCCTGGTGAACATGTCCTGAACGTCAAAGCCCTCCTTTGCAAGTTCGCTCAGATTCGCCTACTTTCTAGGAATTGAAAAGCTCCTCTGGAAAAGTTGCAACTGCTTCATCCATGTTGCGGATGAGTGGAGTAGCAGAAGATGCGGTTTGCTTCCTTGGTACCATTGTTCTTAGAAAGATTTTAGGTTTTTAGAAAGAAGAAATGAGAAAGTTTTTATCTTTGAAATCTTTGAGAAACCCAGAGTTTTTCAGAAAGATAAGAAAGATCAAACAGATCATCTTCTTTAGGCACTTCATCCTTTTATACTAGAGATGAGAAAGGAGAGGGAACATCATAAAAAGAGCGATTTTAATATCATTAAAAACTTTTCAAAAACTGTCTCATCATGGTGAAAAGGGCGGCGCACATTTTGAGAGAAAAACAAAAAGACTTATAATCGTTGAGAACGTGGGCACCTTAACGTCTGTATACTTGAACACACATTAGTTCCAACAAATTAAAGAAGAGAAAATTAGATGAAGGGTATCGTCTGGTGAAAAGCAAATGTTTAATCTGAAAGCATATGCATATGCAGATGATTCCTTATACAGACGAAACGATCGTCAGACAAAGGCTTTGTAAAGATATCAGCCCATTGGTGATCTGTATCTACAAACTTAATATCAAAAACACGTTTTTGAACATAATCACGAATGAAATGATATCTGATTTCAATATGCTTTGCCTTAGAATGTTGTATAGGATTTTTAGATAAATTGATTGCACTAGTATTATCACAATATACAGGTATATTGTTTTCATAACTAGAGTAATCTTCTAATTTATATTTTACCCATAGTAGCTGTGAGCAGCAACTTGCAGTAGACTCATATTCTGCTTCTGTAGTAGATAAAGCAATTGAGTTCTGCTTCTTGCTTGCCCATGAGATGAGACAGGGCCCTAAGAAGTGACATCCTCCACTTGTGCTTTTTCGTTCAACTCTGTCTCCTGCATAGTCTCCATCGCAAAATCCTACTAACCTAAAATCTTGATTTTTCTTATAAAACAGACTGAGGTTAGTGGTTCCCACTAGATAACGTAAGATCCTTTTAATAGCTTTAAGATGAGACTCTCTAGGATCTGATTGAAATCTAGTGCACAGATAGATGTTATGCATAATATCAGGTATACTGGCTGTAAGATAAAGAAGTGAGCCAATCATACCTCTGTAGATCGTCTGATCTACTGGTTTGCCTAATTCGTCTTTACTTAAGTGACTAGAAGAATGCATAGGTGTTTTCATTGGTTTAGCGTCTTCCATTTTGAACTTCTTAAGAAGCTCCCTTGTATATTTCTGTTGATGAATATAAATCCCTTTGACATCTTGTTTGATATGAAGTCCTAAGAAGAACTTAAGTTCTCCCATCATACTCATTTCAAACTCGCTTTTCATCAAGTTAGAGAAATCCTTGCATAAAGATTCATTAGTAGCTCCAAAGATAATATCATTTACATAAATTTGAACTATAATGAAATCTTTGCCAACTTCTTTTCTGAAAAGAGTAGTATCTACTTTGCCTCTCATAAAACCATTTTCTAAAAGAAAAGAGCTCAATCTGTCATACCAAGCACGAGGTGCTTGTTTCAGACCATACATAGCCTTTTTGAGTTTGAAAACATGTTTTGTCATAGTGGAATCCTCAAAACCAGGAGGTTGTTTAACATAAACCTCTTCTTCAATAAAACCATTTAAGAAGGCACTCTTGACATCCATTTGAAAAAGCTTAATATTTTTATGAGCATCAAAAGCAAGCATGATTCTAATAGCTTCTAGTCTAGCTACAGGAGCAAAGGTTTTTGTGAAGTATATACCTTCCTGCTGATTATAGCCTTGAGCTACTAATATAGGTTTGTTTCTTACCACCTTTCCTTGTTCATCTAGTTTGTTTCTGAAGACCCATCTTATTCCAATGATGCTTTTGTTCTTTGGTTTGGGGACAAGGGTCTAGACGTCATTTCTGGTAAACTGGTTTAATTCTTCTTCCATGGCTAAGATCCAATCATCATTTTTCAGGGCTTCGTCTATTGTTTTTTGCTCTATTTCTGAGACGAAGGTGTAGGATGCTTGGCCTCTAAAGGATGATTTGGTCTTTACACCTTCTTTCTGATCTCCTATGATCTGATCTTGTGGATGATAAGTCATGGATTTCCAGTCTCTTGTCTGTGGTTGAGAATCAGACGCTCCTTCAATCTGAGGAAGAATTTCCTGAGAGGGTTGAATTTCGTCTGACTTTGGTGCGACAGTCGAACCTATCTGCATATCTGCAAAATCATCCTCAGGATCTGATAGTCTCCTATCAGATGTTAGTCCACCATTGAACTTAATATGGATAGATTCTTCTACAACTAAGGTCCTTGTATTAAAAATTCTGTAGGCCTTAGATGTATCAGAATATCCTAGAAAAACACCTTTATCCACGTTAGAATCAAATTTTCCCAATTGATCTTTGGTGTTTAAGATGTAACACTCACACCCGAAAGGATGAAAGTAAGCAATTTTGGGTCTTCTTCCTCTCCATAGTTCATAGGGAGTCTTTTCAATCATAGGTTTGATCAATACTCTGTTTTGAACATAACAAGCAGTGTTTATAGCCTCTGCCCAGAAATGTTTAGGAAGAGAGTTCTCACAGAGCATGGTTCTAGCCATCTCTTGCAGAGTTCGGTTTTTCCTTTCAACTACTCCATTTTGCTAAGGTGTTCTCGGTGAAGAGAAGTTGTGGAAAGTTCCATTCTTTTTGCAGAAAGACTTGGACTTAGCATTTTCAAACTCAGTTCCATGATCACTTCTGATGCAAGAGAAGCAAAAGCCCTTTTCATTTTGAACTCATTTACAGAATATTTCAAAGACTTTGAAAGACTCATGTTTATGGCCTAGGAAGTATACCCACGTATATCTTGAATAGTCATCAATAATAGCTAAGCCATATTTCTTTCCGCCCAGACTCAACGTTCTGGTAGGACCAAATAAATCCATATGCAAGAGTTGCAATGGTCTGGAGGTGGAAACAACATTTTTAGATTTAAAAGAAGTTTTAATTTGTTTCCCCTTTTGATATGCTTCACAGAGAATATGAGTTTTCCAAGAAATCTCGGACAATCCTCTTACTAAACCCTTTTTCAAAATTTTTGAAATGTGTTTCAGATTCACGTGCCCAAGTTTTTTATGCCAAATCCATCTTTCATCTTCTCTGGATAGTAGACACGTTACCTTCTGCTTGCTAAGATTTATAAGATCAATTTCATACAAGTTTTTGTGTCATCTGGCATAAAAGACAGACTTGCCATAATCTGTTTTGACTATGCATATGTCCTTGTTGAAGGAGACCATATAACCATTGTCACACAATTGACTTATGCTCAGTAGGTTATACCTTAGACCTTCAACATATAGGACGTTGTCTATGGAGGTTAGGGAGGACATACCAACTTTACCTATGCCTGTGATGCGTCCCTTTCCCATGCCTCCAAAGGCAAATGCTCTGCCTTCAATCGACTTTAGGTCTAGGAACATAGACCTTTCTCCCGTCATGTGTCGTGAGCAACCATTATCCAGGTACTAGCTCAAACCCTTGCCTTTTCCTACCAATGATATCTGAAATGGGAATAATCTGAGACTTTGGTACCCAAATCTTTTTTGGTCTAGCAGCATTAGTGCCCTTAGACATTTGCTTCTTCTTGTGTATGCATCTGAACTTGGAGTGCCCAGATTTTCCACATAAGTCACATTTGTCTGGATCAGACTGAGTAGAAGCAGATGCATCTTTTTCTAAGCCTAAACCAGATTTATCATGGGGATGTTGATGACATTTTAAAAGCATAGTGAGAGTGTTAGAACTCTCCAGAAACTTCCGAAAGTCCTTAGTTAAACATGCTACTTCTTCCCTTAGTTTTTCAACTATGGATGAATCGTCTGTTTGACTAGGGGTGCTGGTTTGACTTAGGCTCTCTTCCAGAGTCTTAACTTTTTCTTCTAGTTCTGCATTTGATTTCTTCAGCAATTCTATTTCACAAACAGATTGTTTGAGTTTTTGTTTAAATTTTTTACATTGCTGAGAGATCATATGATAGTTCTGAAGTAAAACGTCATAAGGCATCTCTTCTTCATCGTCTGATGAAGAACCAAATGAGCTTTCAGATTCAGAATAAGTTTTTACCTCAACTTTTTCTTCTATCTCTGCCATTAGACATACATTTGCTTGTTCATTGTCTGAGCTGCTACTTTGCTCACTGTCTGAGTCATCCCATATGGCCATCAGACTTTTCTTCTTTTTCTTGCCACAGTAGGACTTCTTTTTCTTTAGCCTTGGACATTCATATTTCATGTGTCTAGGCTTTCTGCACTCGAAATAGATGATCTCTTGACTGTCCTCCTTATCTTTCTTCTTGAATCTGGAATCTTTCTTTCTGGAGGACTGTCTGAACTTGTTTTTCTTTTTCAACATCTGTTTGAATTTTCTTGCCATGAGAGCGACTTCATCATCTGTAGATTCGGCAGAGATTTCGTCTGATTCTTTTGTTTGAACCTTCAGGGCCTTGGGGGCTCTTTTCTTTTCTTCTTTGATGGTGTTGGTTTCACCAACTTTGAAATTGTTAGTGTTGTTTGCAAGTAGTTGACCTTTGTTGTGCAGATGTACTTCATGCACTCGTACTCCTAACAACTCATCCTAAGATAGGGTTCTCATGTTCCTTGCTTCTTGGATAGTTGTGGTCTTGGGTTCCCATACTTTGGGCATGCTATCAAGAATCTTCAGGTTGACCTGAGCTTTAGTGTACGTGTGACCAAGGGATTCCAGGTCTGAGAGAAGGACCTAAAGTCTCCCAAACATGTCATCGACACATTCTCCTTCTTTCATGGAGAAACTTTCATAGTATCTGGTCAGAGTGGCAGCTTTTCTTAATTGAACATCTTCTATTCCTTCATAGTTGGTGCAGAGAGAATCCCAAATCTCCTTGGCCGATTTCAGTCTACGCACCTTCTTGTACTCATTTTTGGTTAAAGCACAAGTCAAAGTATATATGGCCTTGTTGTTGAGTTGGAGGATGTTGTAGTCATCTTGAGTCCATTGATCCTCAGGCCTTCTAATGGGAATATCTCCATTTATGATGATATTCCATAGTTGATACTGATTGGACTTGATGTACATCTCCATACGATCTTTCCAGTAAGGATAGTCATCTCCAAGAAAGGCTGGAGGCCTTGTTAGAGAGGCTCCCTCAGGAATGAACTAATTATCGTAACTGGCCATCTGGATCTTTTCCTCTAGACACGGTCAGGTGCTCAACCCTTAGAGGTTGAGCTCTGATACCAAACTATAAAGGCAAAAGTCACAAGAAGGGGGGGGGGGGTAGAATTGTGACTTATAAAAATTTTCACAAACTTTTATAAATAGAGTGTAGCATCTGATTAGATATAGAAGATTTAAGAAAAATGCTTCAACAGACGATAACTCAACAGATGAAAGTCTTGTAAACGAAACAAGTTTTAATCACAACCCAAAGTCAGTTCGAAGCAGTTATAAGAGATGTAAGACAAAGAAAGACAACATAAGAGTTTATACTGGTTCGTCTCACCCCGAGACTACGTCCAGCTCTTGGCAAACCACCAAGTTCCAATAACTTATCACAAGTTACAAGTACTTTTCACTGCCACTTATGGCTCACCCAAGTAGTATTTCACACTTAGCCTCTCCAAGCTAAAACCCAAGTATTCTTTACTTCCAAGCCATTTCTGGCTCTAAAACAAATCATTGGATTTGTTTTTACAAAGGGCACGTAGACTTTCGAGCTATCGTCTTACAGACGGATATACAAGATTAAGAGCTAAGTCTTTTTCTCTCAGGATACACAAAGTGGTTTGAGAGCTTTTTACAAAAAAGAAAGAAGGTTTGAAAGAATGCTTGAATTTGAATTCAATTTTCTTGTATTTAGCATTTCAAATCTTCTATTATATATACAGTTGATGAGGAAGTAACCGTTGTCTCTAAATGGTCTTCTTTCTTGCGTCTGACCATGGTTTAAAGGAAGGTGGTTGAGGGCATTTAATGCGAGCATTAAATGCTTGTCACCAACTAGTCATTTTGAGCTGATAAAGTATTCTACTTATCTTTCTTGAGATATACTCCAAATCCTTTTGCTGCAGTGGTCACGTCGCTTGTTCAGACAAGTACTAATTGTTAGCTGTAGTGCGTCTTTTGAGGCATGGGAAGCTTCAGAAACTTTGACTCTTCTTTCTATTCCCTTTTATGCACTTCGACAGATCCTAGGAGGATGTTCTATGAACACTCCCTACAAAACAGATAGCAAAACGATAGTGCATTTACAATGTCTTTAAATGCTTCTTCAGACTATAGCGTCTGTCGGCGTATCATCTGTATCTTAAAGATGCAGATACAACGTTTTCGTCTGTTGGCATTTATAAGATGCAATCTTTTTCCTTAATATTTGTTTTGCATATAATCAAAATAATTGAAGGTCCTGATTCGTCTTATGACTCAACAAATGTAATGACTTTTAAATTTATTTTAAAAGACTTTTAAGATTAGGATTTTTGTAGTTTGGATTTGAATGGATTTATAAAATATGAATTCATAAGATTTGAAAGGATTTTAGGGATTTACAAGATTTTAAAGGATTTCATGAATTTTTAGAAAACATTCAAAATTACCATAGTCGATGAAAAAGATAACAAATAAATGATAAAGATTTGGATAAAAAAATAAAATCATCACAACTTTTTCAATCTTTCTCTATCTATTTCTCTTTTTTTTTTTAGAATTGAAAGCAATAGTATCAATGCCACTAGAAAGATCTTCTAACACTTTGACTTGATTGTTGGTCATGATGAGCTAGAATTCCCTCCATGCTCAGATCTACTCCCCTTATGATAGCTTAACTTTTTAGCGGAAACCTCCATACCAAAGGGAATGAGATGGTAGACTTGATACGATGATGAAGGCTAGTAGGGTGCTTCGTAGTGATTTGACGATATGAACGCATCACTGTTAGGATCATATGAAGAGCGCTTGTGTAGGATTAGAAGAAAGAGATGACCAATTACTCTAGCAATATTACCACCATCAAAGAGAAAAGTATGCGTGATGATGGAAAAAAGAAAAAGTCTGGAATGGAAGAGTAGAAAAATTCCAAGGGTTTGGGCAGGATTATTTGACATTTGTGGTATTTATACATAATACTAGAATGTCACAGAAAATCCATCAAAATCCAATTTACAAAACAATCCATCGAAATCTATAGCATTTTGAATACCAGATGACTTTTTTTAAGTTGTAAAAAATCTTGATTGAATACCACCAGATTTTGTTGTCATGAAAAAAATCTTGAAAGTCTTGATTGAATACCATAATAAAAAAAATTATTGAACCATCAAATATTCAAGATTGAATTGTACCAAAAAAAAAATTCAAGATTCAATTCTAACACAAAAAGGAATAAAATTATCAAAGTTACAAAAGTCAGTATAGTAAATGTAGAAAAAGGTGAAACCTAATGTAGAAGAAACCTATTGCAAAACTATAATGCGCAGATGAAGAAAGTATGCATATATCGTCAAAAGCCTGTGTTGCAAAATCGATCTAATTCAATATCATCTCTTCATCAGAAGCAATGGATGTAATGTCTGAGTGTATGTCTTCCTCCTCTTGTTCAGGTGCCCGTGGTTGTGGTGGTTCTTGCTCTTGTTCTTGTTCTGGTCCCTCTAGTTGCTGTGATGGTCCCTCTGGTTCTTGAAATGGTAATATTATGATAGGGGTTAGGGATTTTCGACAACAACTGGTACTACAGGAAGGGGATAACTGGAAATGAACGGGTTGAGCTTGAGCCTCCAGTGGAGGAAGATTTGCAATCATACCAAAGGGGATTGGAGGGCCAATATTTTCATGTTGTTCAGCCACTGTAACAGTGGCACCAATTCCCAGCAACGAATGCCAGAAGAAGTTAAAGTGATCACCAAGAACTTCATCATTGAAGGAAAACACTTGTAGCCATGTAGGTATCCCGAACTATACCGTACAATCTCTTTTATTCTCATGACATCGTCGAATTCTCCTGCTAAGACAGGAAAGATGTTGCCATTGACGTTCAAGTTGAGGTTGTTGGGCATTCCTACTGCCATATCTTCTTGATTTTCTTGTTCAAGCAGAAACGAGAGGGAGAGGGAGAGAGAGATTAGAAATATAAATGAATTATGGCATGTGAATATGAATTTTGGGGGGTGTATTCAATTAGGATTTTAACTGACTTTTTTTTTTGCATAAAAAAGTCCTGTGGATTTTAAAAGATTTTGTAAGAATGTAATGACTTTTAAGATTTTTTTAAAAGACTTTTATGATTAGGATTTTTGTAGTTTGGATTTGAATGGATTTATAAAATATGAATTCATAAGATTTGAAAGGATTTTAGGGATTTACAAGATTTTAAAGGATTCCATGAATTTGTAGAAAACATTCAAAATTACCATAGTCGATGAAAAAGATAACAAATAAATGATAAAGATTTGGATAAAAAAATAAAATCATCACAACTTTTTTCAATCTTTCTCTATCTCTTTCTCTCTTTTTTTTTATAGAATTGAAAGGAATAGTATCAATGCCACTAGAAAGATCTTCTAACACTTTGACTTGATTGTTGGTCATGATGAGCTAGAATTCCCTCCATGCTCCGATCTACTCCCCTTATGATAGCTTAACTTTTTAGCGGAAACCTCCATACCTAAGGGAATGAGATGGTAGACTTGATACGATGATGTAGGCTGGTAGGGTGGTTCGTAGTGATTTGGCGATATGAACGCATCACTGTTAGGATCATATGAAGAGCGCTTGTGTAGGATTAGAAGAAAGAGATGACCAATTACTCTAGCAATATTACCACCATCAAAGAGAAAAGTATGCGTGATGATGGAAAAAAGAAAAAGTCTGGAATGGAAGAGTAGAAAAATTCCAAGGGTTTGGGCAGGATTATTTGACGTTTGTGGTATTTATACATAATGCTAGAATATCACAGAAAATCCATCAAAATCCAATTTACAAAACAATCCATCGAAATCTATAGGATTTTGAATACCAGATGACTTTTTTTAAGTTGTAAAAAATCTTGATTGAATACCACCAGATTTTGTTGTCATGAAAAAAATCTTGAAAGTCTTGATTGAATACCATAATAAAAAAGTTATTGAACCGTCAAATATTCAAGATTGAATTGTACCAAAAAAAAATTCAAGATTCAATTCTAACACAAAAAGGAATAAAATTATCAAAGTTACAAAAGTCAGTATAGTAAATGTAGAAAAAGGTGAAACCTAATGTAGAAGAAACCTATTGCAAAACTATAATGCGCAGATGAAGAAAGTATGCATATATCGTCAAAAACCTGTGTTGCAAAATCGATCTAATTCAATATCATCTCTTCATCAGAAGCAATGGATGTAATGTCTGAGTGTATGTCTTCCTCCTCTTGTTCAGGTGCCTGTGGTTGTGGTGGTTCTTGCTCTTGTTCTTGTTCTAGTCCCTCTAGTTGCTGTGATGGTCCCTCTGGTTCTTGAAATGGTAATATTATGATAGGGGGTTAGGGATTTTTGACAACAACTGGAACTACAGGAAGGGGATAACTGGAAATGAACGGGTTGAGCTTGAGCCTCCGGTGGAGGAAGATTTGCAATTATACCAAAGGGGATTGGAGGGCCAATATTTTCATGTTGTTCAGCCACTGTAACAGTGGCACCAATGCCCAGCAACGAATGCCAGAAGAAGTTAAAGTGATCACCAAGAACTTCGTCATTGAAGGAAAACACTTGTAGCCATGTAGGTATCCCGAACTATCCCGTACAATCTCTTTTATTCTCATGACATCGTCGAATTCTCCTGCTAAGACAGGAAAGATGTTGCCATTGACGTTCAAGTTGAGGTTGGTGGGCATTCCTACTGCCATATCTTCTTGATTTTCTTGTTCAAGCAGAAACGAGAGGGAGAGGTAGAGAGAGAGAGATTAGAAATATAAATGAATTATGGCATGTGAATATGAATTTTGGGGGGTGTATTCAATTAGGATTTTAACTGACTTTTTTTTTTTGCATAAAAAAGTCCTGTGGATTTTAAAAGATTTTGTAAGAATGAAATGACTTTTAAGATTTTTTTAAAAGACTTTTATGATTAGGATTTTTGTAGTTTGGATTTGAATGGATTTATAAAATATGAATTCATAAGATTTGAAAGGATTTTAGGGATTTACAAGATTTTAAAGGATTCCATGAATTTTTAGAAAACATTCAAAATTACCATAGTCGATGAAAAAGATAACAAATAAATGATAAAGATTTGGATAAAAAAATAAAATCATCACAACTTTTTTCAATCTTTCTCTATCTCTTTCTCTCTTTTTTTTTTTTTATAGAATTGAAAGGAATAGTATCAATGCCACTAGAAAGATCTTCTAACACTTTGACTTGATTGTTGGTCATGATGAGCTAGAATTCCCTCCATGCTCAGATCTACTCCCCTTATGATAGCTTAACTTTTTAGCGGAAACCTCCATACCTAAGGGAATGAGATGGTAGACTTGATACGATGATGTAGGCTGGTAGGGTGGTTCGTAGTGATTTGGCGATATGAACGCATCACTGTTAGGATCATATGAAGAGCACTTGTGTAGGATTAGAAGAAAGAGATGACCAATTACTCTAGCAATATTACCACCATCAAAGAGAAAAGTATGCGTGATGATGGAAAAAAGAAAAAGTCTGGAATGGAAGAGTAGAAAAATTCCAAGGGTTTGGGCAGGATTATTTGACGTTTGTGGTATTTATACATAATGCTAGAATGTCACAGAAAATCCATCAAAATCCAATTTACAAAACAATCCATCGAAATCTATAGGATTTTGAATACCAGATGACTTTTTTTAAGTTGTAAACAATCTTCATTGAATACCACCAGATTTTGTTGTCATGAAAAAAATCTTGAAAGTCTTGATTGAATACCATAATAAAAAAAATTATTGAACCATCAAATATTCAAGATTGAATTGTACCAAAAAAAAAATTCAAGATTCAATTCTAACACAAAAAGGAATAAAATTATCAAAGTTACAAAAGTCAGTATAGTAAATGTAGAAAAAGGTGAAACCTAATGTAGATGAAACCTATTGCAAAACTATAATGCGCAGATGAAGAAAGTATGCATATATTGTCAAAAACATGTGTTGCAAAATCGATCTAATTCAATATCATCTCTTCATCAGAAGCAATGGATGTAATGTCTGAGTGTATGTCTTCCTCCTCTTGTTCAGGTGCCTGTGGTTGTGGTGCTTCTTGCTCTTGTTCTTGTTCTGGTCCCTCTAGTTGCTGTGATGGTCCCTCTGGTTCTTGAAATGTTAATATTATGATAGGGGGTTGGGGATTTTCGACAACAACTGGAACTACAGGAAGGGGATAACTGGAAATGAACGGGTTGAGCTTGAGCCTCCGATGGAGGAAGATTTGCAATCATACCAAAGGGGATTGGAGGGCCAATACTTTCATGTTGTTCAGCAACTGTAACAGTGGCACCAATGCCCAGCAACGAATGCCAGAAGAAGTTAAAGTGATCACCAAGAACTTCGTCATTTAAGGAAAACACTTGTAGCCATGTAGGTATCCCGAACGTTTCCCGTACAATCTCTTTTATTCTCATGACATTGTCGAATTCTCCTGCTAAGACAGGAAAGATGTTGCCATTGACGTTCAAGTTGAGGTTGGTGGGCATTCCTACTGCCATATCTTCTTGATTTTCTTGTTCAAGCAGAAACGAGAGGGAGAGGGAGAGAGAGAGAGATTAGAACTATAAATGAATTATGGCATGTGAATATGAATTTTGGAGGGTGTATTCAATTAGGATTTTAACTGACTTTTTTTTTTGCATAAAAAAGTCCTGTGGATTTTAAAAGATTTTGTAAGAATGTAATGACTTTTAAGATTTTTTTAAAAGACTTTTATGATTAGGATTTTTGTAGTTTGGATTTGAATGGATTTATAAAATATGAATTCATAAGATTTGAAAGGATTTTATGGATTTACAAGATTTTAAAGGATTCCATGAATTTTTAGAAAACATTCAAAATTACCATAGTCGATGAAAAAGATAACAAATAAATGATAAAGATTTGGATAAAAAAATAAAATCATCACAACTTTTTTCAATCTTTCTCTATCTCTTTCTCTTTTTTTTTTATAGAATTGAAAGCAATACTCTCAATGCCACTAGAAAGATCTTCTAACACTTTGACTTGATTGTTGGTCATGATGAGCTAGAACTCCCTCCATGCTCGGATCTACTCCCCTTATGATAGCTTAACTTTTTAGCGGAAACCTCCATACCTAAGGGAATGAGATGGTAGACTTGATACGATGATGAAGGCTGGTAGGGTGGTTCGTAGTGATTTGGCGATATGAACGCATCACTGTTAGGATCATATGAAGAGCGCTTGTGTAGGATTAGAAGAAAGAGATGACCAATTACTCTAGCAATATTACCACCATCAAAGAGAAAAGTATGCGTGATGATGGAAAAAAGAAAAAGTCTGGAATGGAAGAGTAGAAAAATTCCAAGGGTTTGGACAGGATTATTTGACGTTTGTGGTATTTATACATAATACTAGAATGTCACAGAAAATCCATCAAAATCCAATTTACAAAACAATCCATTGAAATCTATAGGATTTTGAATACCATATGACTTTTTTTAAGTTGTAAAAAAGCTTTATTGAATACCACCAGATTTTGTTGTCATGAAAAAAATCTTGAAAGTCTTGATTGAATACCATAATTAAAAAAATTATTGAACCATCAAATATTCAGGATTGAATTGTACCAAAAAAAAAAATTCAAGATTCAATTCTAACACAAAAAGGAATAAAATTATCAAAGTTACAAAAGTCAGTATAGTAAATGTAGAAAAAGGTGAAACCTAATGTAGAAGAAACCTATTGCAAAACTATAATGCGCAGATGAAGAAAGTATGCATATATCGTCAAAAACCTGTGTTGCAAAATCGATCTAATTCAATATCATCTCTTCATCAGAAGCAATGGATGTAATGTCTGAGTGTATGTCTTCCTCCTCTTGTTCAAGTGTCTGTGGTTGTGGTGGTTCTTGCTCTTGTTCTTGTTCTGGTCCCTCTAGTTGTTGTGATGGTCCTTCTGGTTCTTGAAATGGTAATATTACGATAGGGGGTTGGGGATTTTCGACAACAACTGGAACTACAGGAAGGGGGTAACTGGAAATGAATGGGTTGAGCTTGAGCCTCCGATGGAGGAAGATTTGCAAACATACCAAAGGGGATTGGAGGGCTAATATTTTCATGTTGTTCAGTCACTGTAACAGTTGAACCAATGCCTAGCAACGAAAGCCAGAAGAAGTTAAAGTGATCACCAAGAACTTCGTCTTTGAAGGAAAACACTTGTAGCCATTTAGGAATCCCGTACAATCTCTTTTATTCTCATGACATCATCGAATTCTCCTGCTCTGACAGGAAAGATGTTGCCATTGATGTTCAAGTTGAGGTTGGTGGGCATTCCTACTGCCACATCTTCTTCGTTTTCGTGTTCAAACAGAAACGAGATGGAGAGGGAGAGAGAAAGCGAGATTAGAAATAGAAATGAATTATGGCATGTGAATATGAATTTTAGGGGCGTGTATTCAATTAGGATTTTAACAGCCTTTTTTTTGCATAAAAAAATCCTGCGGATTTTAAAAGATTTTGTAAGAATGTAATGACTTTTAAGATTTTTTTTAAAAGACTTTTACGATTAGGATTTTGTTGTTTGGATTTGAATGGATTTATAAAATATGAATTCATAAGATTTGAAAGGATCTTATGGATTTACAAGATTTTAAAGGATTCCATCAATTTTTAGAAAACATTCAAAATTACTAGAGACGATGAAAAGCATAACAAATAAATGATAAAGATTTGGATAAAAAATCAAATCAATGCAACTTTTTTCAGTCTTTCTCTATCTCTTTCTCTTTTTTTAAAATTGAAAGCAATAGTCTCAATGCCACTAGAAAGATCTTCTAACACTTTGACTTGATTGTTGGTCATGATGAGCTAGAACTCCCTCCATGCTCATATCTACTCCCCTGATGACAGCTTAACTTTTTAGCAGAAACCTCCAAACCTAAGGGAATGAGATGGTAGACTTGATTTGATGATGTAGGCTGGTAGGGTGGTTTGTAGTGATTTGCCGATATGAATGCATCACTGTTAGGATCATATGAAGAACGAGTGTGTAGGATTAAAGGAAAGAGAAGACCAATTACTCTAGCAATATTACCACCATCAAAGAGAAAAGTATGCGTGATGATGGAAAAAAGAAAAAGTCTGGAATGGAAGAGTAGAAAATTTTCAAGGGTTTACAAATAACCCAAGGGTTTGGGCAGGATTATTTGATGTTTGTGGTATTTATACATATAACAAAAATTTCACCCAAAATCCATCAAAATCAAATTTACAAAAGAATCCATCGAAATCTATAGGATTTTGAATACCAGATGACTTTTTTAAGTTGTAAAAAATCTTGATTGAATACCACCGTATATTGTTGTCATGAAAAAAATGTTGAAACTATTAATTGAATACCATAATAAAAAAAAGTTATTGAATCATCAAACATTCAAGATTGAATTCTAACACAAAAATGAATAAAAATTTCAATGTTACCAAAGTCGGTATAGTAATTCTAAAAAATGGTGAAACCTAATGTAGTAGAAACCTATTGCAAAACTATAATGCGCAGATGAAGAAAGTATCCATATATCGTCAAAACCCTGTGTTGCAAAACTGATATAATTCAATATCATCTCTTCATCAGAAGTAATGGATGTAATGTCTGAGTGTATGTCTTCCTCCTCTTGTTCAGGTCCCTGTGGTGATGGTGGTTCTTGCTCTTGTTCTTGTTCTGGTCCCTCTGGTTGCTGTGTTGGTCCCTCTGGTTTCCTGAAATGGTAATATTATGATAGTGGTTGGGGATTTTCGACAATAACTGGAACTACAGGAGGGGATAACTGGAAATGAACGGGTCGAGCTTGAGCCTTCGGTGGAGGAAGATTTGCAATCATACCAAAGGGGATTGGAGGGTCAATATTTTCATGTTGTTCAGCCACTGTAACAGTGGCACCAATGCCCAGCAACGAATGCCAGAAGAAGTTAAAGTGATCACCAAGAACTTCGTCATTTAAGGAAAACACTTGTAGCCATGTAGGAATCCCAAACGTATCCCGTACAATCTCTTTTATTCTAATGACATCGTCGAATTCTCCTGCTAAGACAGGAAAGATGTTGCCATTGACATTCAAGTTGAGGTTGGTGGGCATTCCTACTGCCATATCTTCTTGATTTTCTTGTTCAAGCAGAAACGAGAGGGAGAGGGAGAGAGAGAGAGACATTAGAAATAGAAATGAATTATGGCATGTGAATATGAATTTTAGAGTGGTGTATTCAATTAGAATTTTAACAGACTTTTTTTTTCATAAAAAAATCCTATGGATTTTAAAAGATTTTGTAAGAATGTAATGACTTTTAAGATTTTTTAAAAGACGTTTTTGATTAGGATTTTGTAGTTTGGATTTGAATGGATTTATAAAATATGAATTCATAAGATTTGAAAGGATTTTATGGATTTACAAGATTTTAAAGGATTCCATGAATTTTTAGAAAACATTCAAAATTACCATAGTCGATGAAAAAGATAACAAATAAATGATAATGATTTGGATAAAAAAAAAATCAAATCAACACAACTTTTTTCAATCTTTCTCTATCTCTTTCTTTTCTTTCTAAAAAAAATTGAAAGCATTAGTCTCAATTGCCCTAGAAAGATCTTGTTATACTTTGACTTGATTGTTGGTCATGATGAGTTAGAACTCCCTCCATGCTTAGATCTACTCCCCTTATGATAGCTTAACTTTTTAGCAGAAACCTCCAAACCTAAGGGAATGAGATGGTAGACTTGATTGGATGATGTAGGCTAGTAAGGTGGTTCGTAGTGATTTGGCAATATGAACGCATCACTGTTAGGATCATATGAAGAGCCCGTGTGTAGGATTTGAAGAAAGAGATGACCAATTACTCCAGCAATATTACCATCATCAAAGAGAAAAGTATGCGTGATAATGGAAAAAAGAAAAAGTCTGGAATGGAAGAGTAGAAAAATTCCAAGGGTTTACAAAAATCTCAAGGGTTTGGGCAGAATTATTTGATGTTTGTGGTATTTATACATATAACTAAAATGTCACTCAAAATCCATCAAAATCCAATTTACAAAATAATCCATCGAAATCTATAGGATTTTGAATACTAGATGACTTTTTTTAAGTTGTAAAAAATCTTGATTGAATACCACCGGATTTTGTTGTCATGGAAAAAATCTTGAAAGTATTGATTGAATACCATAGTAAAAAAAAATTATTGAATCATCAAACATTCAAGATTGAATTGTACCAAAAAAAAATTCAAGATTGAATTCTAACACAAAAAATGAATAAAATTTTTAAAGTTACCAAAGTCAGTATAGTAAATCTAAAAAAAGGTGAAACCTAATGTAGAAGAAACCTATTGCAAAACTATAATGCACAGATGAAGAAAGTATGCATATATCGTCAAAAACCTGTATTGCAAAACTGATCTAATTCAATATCATCTCTTTATCAGAAGCAATGGATGTAATGTCTGAGTGTATGTCTTCCTCCTCTTGTTCAGGTCCCTGTGGTTGTGGTGGTTCTTGCTCTTGTTCTTGTTCTGGTCCCTCTGGTTGCTGTGTTGGTCCCTTTGGTTCTTGAAATGGTAATATTATGATAGGGGGTTGGGGATTTTCAACAACAACTGGAACTACAGGAAGGGGTAACTGGAAATGAACGGGTTGAGCTTGAGCCTCCGGTGGAGGAAGATTTGCAATCATACCAAAGGGGATTGGAGGGCTAATATTTTCATGTTGTTCAGCCACTGTAACAGTGGCACCAATGCCCAGCAACGAATGCCAGAAGAAGTTAAAGTGATCACCAAGAAGTTCGTCATTGAAGGAAAACACTTGTAGCCATGTAGGAATCCCGAACATATCCCGTACAATCTCTTTTATTCTCATGATATCGTTGAATTCTCCTGCTAAGACAGGAAAGATGTTGCCATTGGCGTTCAAGTTGAGGTTGGTGGGCATTCCTACTGCCATATCTTCTTGATTTTCTTGTTCAAACAGAAACGGGAGGGAGGGAGAGAGAGAGAGAGAGATTAGAAATAGAAATGAATTATGGCATGTGAATATGAATTTTAGAGGGGTCTATTCAATTAGGATTTTAACAGACTTTTTTTTTGCATAAAAAAATCCTGTGGATTTTAAAAGATTTTGTAAGAATGTTGTGAAGGCAAAAGTCACAAGAAGGAGGGTTGAATTGTGACTTATAAAAATTTTCGCAAACTTTTATAAACAGAGTGTAGTGTCTGATCAGATATAGAAGATTTAAGAAAAATGCTTCAACAGACGATAACTCAACAGATGAAGGTCTTGTAAACAAAACAAGTTTTAATCACAACCTAATATCAGTTGGAAGCAGTTATAAGAGATGTAAGACAAAGTAAGACAACACAGGAGTTTATACTGGTTCGTCTCACCCCGAGACTACTTCTAGTTCTTGGCAAACCACCAAGTTCTAATAACTTATCACAAGTTACAAGTATTTTTCACTGCCACTTCTGGCTCACCTAAGTATTATTTCACACTTAGCCTCTCCAAGCTAAAACCCAAGTATTCTTTACTTCCAAGCCACTTCTGGCTCTAAAACAAATCACTGGATTTGTTTTTGTAAAAGGAACGCAGACTTTCAAGCTATCGTCTTACAGACGGATATACAAGATTAAGAGCTAAGTCTTTTTCTCTCAGGATACACAAAGTGGTTTGAGAGCTTTTTACAAAAAGAAAGAAGGTTTGAAAGAATGCTTGAATTTGAATTCAATTTTCTTCTATTTAGCATTTCAAATCTTCTTCTATATATACAATTGTTGAGGAAGTAACCATTGTCTCTAAACGGTCTTCTTTCTTGCGTCTGTCCATCATCTGAAGGAAGGTGGTTGAGGGAATTTAATGCGAGCATTAAATGCTTGTCACCAACTAGTCATTTTGAGCTGATAAAGTATTCTGCTTATCTTTCTTGAGATATACTCCAAATCCTTTTGCTGCAGTGGTCACATCGCTTGTTCAGACAAGTACTAATTGTTAACTGTAGTGCGTCTTTTGAGGCGTGGGAAGCTTCAGAAACTTTGACTCATCTTTCTATTCCCTTTTATGCACTTCGACAGATCCTAGGAGGATGTTCTATGAACATTCCCTACAAAATAGATAGCAAAACGATAGTACATTTACAATGTCTTTAAATGCTTCTTCAGACTATAGCGTCTGTCTGCATATCATCTGTATCTTAAAGACGCAGATACAACATTTTCGTCTATTGGCATTTATAAGACGTAATCTTTTTACTTAATATTTGTTTTGCATATAATCAAAATAATTGAGGGTCCTGGTTCATCTAATGACTCAACAATCTCCCCTTTTTTGATGATGTCAAGCATATATTGTAAAAAGGTGTATCAGAGCTACAGAAAATATTAATTATAAGCATGGAGTTGAAATAGAGAGAAAAGAAGACTCAGGTTTGATGAGTGATCAAATAACTTGTCTTATTGAAAGAGTTTTCACATCAAGATGATGTGTTTATATAGATAAAAGTTTCTTGCAGATAAAAGTTTCTTGGCGTCCCTCTTTGATGTAGCTCCCCCTCATATCTAGCTCCCCCTCAGATGTAGCTTAGCCTTTATCTTTATTTCTTTTTACTCTTCCTTTCTCTCCCTTTTGCATGGTGATCAGCAAAACCTGGTTCCCCAGGAATGGGACCGTCAAAGTTAGAGGTGTCAGAGTCAGAGTCTGATGATAGCACCATAGGGGATTCGGGTGGAGTGGGAGTGCGTCTGCGGCGGCATGCTTTGAAGAAAGCATCAATGTTGATCCATTTCTTGAGCTCAACTTCCAGTGCTTTCCTGTCTTCCAAAGCTTGATGCAAGGCTTCTCAGGTTGCCCATAGTTCAGCGTATAGATCATCAACTTGTTCTTCTGAGATGGAGGGTATGAAAGGTTCAATAACCTTGCCTGGGTCTTCCACTATACCCAGAATAAGCTTATCAAAGAAGAAAGTGGAAAAAGGAAGTTCCATGATGAAGGAAAAGTCCTTGTCAGATTGATAGTGGAACTTGGTCTTCCATGGAGGCATTGGATGTAGAGATAAACCCTTGATGTCTGATGCACTAGTAGCATCTGCCTATCTTTAAGTGGTACCCGTCTGCAAGAGGCTTGTCCTCAGGTTTGAGACCGGAGCAGAAAGCATCAAACATCCTGATGCGTCTGATAGTCTGTAGATCTTCAGATGTGTTAGGTTCTAAGACCTTGGACGATGTCCAACCCCTTGAATTTCGGTTTTGATGATAACAACTAAAGGATAAATTTTGAAGTATCTAATGATCTAGTTTTAGTGTTATAGGATTTACGTCGTCCAATGCCGTAATGGTATTGTATCTCTCAAACCTCGACTTTATGTTTTAATAAGAAAAGCGTCCAAATGTGTTTTGTAAGAATACTACAGGCAGCGTCCAATGCTCCTGTGAGAGCAAGCGTCCAATGACTATATAACCCACTCTGTAGTTTCTATCTTAAAATAATATTATAAGGAAATTCGCTTTCAATGGTGATTCTATATAATGCTACGATTATTCTCTCACATTCTAATATGTCATTCTATTTGATTTTTTGAATAGTATTGAACAGGAAAAGAAGAAGCTTCTCTCTGCAGAAAAAGTACAAGTAGGAGAGGTGCTATATGTACGGCTGTCTCCTCTATCTCTCCACCCTAAGTCAAAACGTGACAACGGTCACATGCTTTGGAGAGAACCGCTCTTGGCAAAGGAACAGATCCCACAACGGATACTTTACAACAAGCTGCCTATAAATAGAGGAATGAGCTCATGTATCAGACTAACGAAAAATTTATAAAGAGCTGAATCTCTGTCAAAACGACTGGACGATCAATACTTAAGCAAAACGAGCTTTCTTCTTAGCTTTGCTAAGCGATTCTGTATATTCGTGTTTATTGTAATATCCTCTCTGTGAGAGTTAGTCTTACTTTCTATACTCAAACAATTCTGTTTGGAAAGCCAGGAGTGGCTTAGTGTTAAAGAATACTTGGGTTTGTTTTTAATCTCAGGGGGAGATTAAAGGTGTGCCAGGAATGGCCTAGAGAATACTTGTAGCCAGAAGTGGCAAGGTTAGAATACTTGAGCATAATCAGATCTTGATTAGTAGAACCCTTCAAAAGTTTTTGAAGGAGAACTGGACGTAGCTCAGTTGAGTGAACCAGTATAAAACTAAGTGTTCTATTCTCTCGCCTTCTAGCTTATTTGCATATCTATTAAACTATCTCTTCAACATACTACGAAAGTGTTTCTTTACACATCTTATCTACGATTATCTTTTACATGTGTTCTAACGAAAAGCAAGAAAAAGCAGTTTCATTGGACTGTTGCTTTTGAACTGCTGGACGATAGCATAATCTTCTATTTTACTAAGTTCTTGTAAAACTTAAGATATACTATCTTCACATTACTTAAAGTTTTTCAAAGAAATTATAAATACACTATTCAACCCCCCCTTCTAGTGTATTTCTCTGCATTTCAGTTGGCATCAGAGCTCGGCCTCTTGGGTTGAGTACTTAGCAGTACAGAGGAAAGATCCTAAGAAAGATGGAAAACGAAGGACAAGCTGTGAACAGACCACCACTCTTCAAGGGTGTCAAATATGATTACTGGAAACAAAGAATGATAACATTCTTTGAATCTAGCCATATTGACATGTGGGAAGTTGTGGAGATGGGCGACTATATTCCACTTGATGCGAACCTCAACGAAATCCCAAAGGCTAGATGGACGGAAGAGCAAAAACAAAGATTTTATCTCAACTCTAGAGCCAGAAACATCATCATGTGTGCACTGAGCGAACAAGAATACAACAAGGTGCACAGTCTCAAAAGCGCAAAACAAATGTGGGACACTCTTGCGTTAACGTATGAGGGTTCCACTCAGGTAAAACGTAAGAAACTCAGTCTCCTTACTCGTCAATATGAGTTGTTTAGTATGGAAGAAAACGAGGACATACAAAGTATGTTTGGACGGTTTCAAACCATAATAAATGAACTTAGAACACATGGTAAAGATTACAATAACTATGAACATATTGACAAAATTCTACGAAGTTTGCCTAGGAAATGGAGACCACAGGTTACAGCCTTGAGAACAAAAAAGGAACTGGATGATATGTCCCTAGAATAACTCGTGGGAACTCTCAAGGTGCATGAACTAGAACTGAATCAAGATAGTGATGGTAAGAAAAATAAGTCTCTAGCGCTCAGCGTCCAGAAGCCAAGGAAAGCATCATCGTCCAAAGCCATGCAAGCTGAAACATCATCAGACGAACAATATGAAGATGATGACTCAGACGAGAATGATGAATTGTCCTTTATATCCAAAAGGATACATGCTATGTGGAAGAAGAAAGGTGGATCCAGATGGAGAAACCTAAACAGGAAAGGCTTCAAAGAAAAGAAGGAGAAGAGTCCAATTGTATGCTACGAATGCAAAAAGCCAGGACACTTCAAATCAGAATGCCCAGATCTCGACAAAGGCAAGGACAAGAAGAAGAAATTCTTTAGCAAAGGAAAGGGCAAGAAAGTTCTGATGTCCACATGGGAAGACCTGGACGATGACTCATCATCGGACGATGGAGAAGAAGAGGAAGCACACATATGTCTGATGGCAGACACCTCAACTGACTCTTCTGAACCAGAAGAAGGAGATGAGACATGCTTAACAGCAGGAAAGAAACTCCAATCATGGTACCTGGACAGTGGGTGCTCACATCACATGACAGGAGAAAGGTGTATGTTCCAAAGCCTCCTACCCAAGACTAGTGGGACAGTCACTTTTGGAGGGAATCAGAAAAGGATGATAGTTGGCGTACGTAAGATTGGTATACCACCTTATCCTTGTATTGATAAAGTTCTTTATGTTAAAGGTCTTAAACATAATCTACTTAGCATAAGCCAATTATGTGACAGTGGATATGATGTTGCCTTTAACAAAGGTGAATGTACAGTCAAAAACTCTGATGGATCCCTTCTCTTTACCGCAAAGAGGCAAGGCAATCTATATAAGATTAAACTTGGGGAACTATCAAGTCAAAATGTATCATTCCTAGTTTCTGTACAAGAAAATCATTGGTTATGACATAAAAGACTTGGTCATGCAAGCTTGAGGTTAATCTCAAAGCTGAACAGGCACAACCTCATAAGAGGACTACCAAGTATGTCATATAAAGATGATCTTCTTTGTGAAGCTTGTCAGAAAGGGAAACAAGTGAAAAGTTCTTTTCAAAGTAAAAACATTGTTTCCACTTCTAAACCTCTTGAGCTATTACATATTGATCTGTTTGGACCCATAAGAACAGCCTCGGTAAGTGGTAAAAGATATGGATTGGTTATAGTGGATGACTATACTAGATGGGCATGGGTCTTATTCCTATCCCACAAAGATGAGTCCTTCAAGGCCTTTTATAACCTCTGCAAAAGAGTTCAAAATGAAAAAGGAGTATGCATTACTTCTATCAGAAGTGATCACGGGGGAGAGTTCGAAAACGAAAGTTTTCAAAGGTTCTGTGAGGATAATGGTATCCTTCACAACTTCTCAATACCTAGAACACCACAACAGAATGGTGTAGTTGAGAGGAAAAACAGGTCGCTCCAGGAGATTGCCAAAACCATGTTGAATGATAATTCAACCCCTAAACACTTCTGGGCTGAAGCAGTGAATACTGCCTGCTATTTACAAAACAGAATCTATATAAGGCCGATATTGAAAAAGACTCCATATGAATTGTGGAAGGGTAGAAGACCCAACATATCCTACTTCCATCCATTTGGATGTCAATGTTTCATTCTGAACACTAAGGATAACCTGGGAAAAATTGAATCTAAGTGTGATGAAGGAATACTGCTTGGATATTCTAAAACTTCAAAGGCATACAGAGTTTATAACTCTAGAACCTTAGTTGTTGAAGAAGTTATACATGTGAAGTTTAATGACAACAAGCCTGATAAGGAATTATCAGAGCTGGACAAATCATTTACAGATCTCAGATTAGACGATGCAAGTAAGTCATCAGATTCATCCAACCATGATGTCTTAGTTGAAGAGTCAAATGCACCACTGGACGGTCCAGTCGCAGAACAAAGAGAACCAAATGGACGCAACTGGCAAATGAAGAAACATCATCCACAAGAGCAAATCATTGGAGATCCAAAAGATAGAGTCAAAACCAGATCTTCACTTCAACGACAGCAAGGTCACACAGCATTCATATCTCAAATAGAACCTAAGACTGTGGACGATGCCTAAGAAGATGAAGGCTAGGTCAAAGCAATGCAAGAAGAACTTGACCAGTTTCAAAAGAACAATGTCTGGAAGCTAGTAGAACTCCCCAACGACAAAGAAGCTGTAGGAGCAAAGTGGGTGTTCAGAAACAAGCTGGATGAAGCAGGTAATGTTGTGAGAAACAAAGCAAGGTTGGTAGCAAAAGGTTACTCACAACAAGAAGGTATCGATTATACTGAAACTTATGCTCCCGTTGCACGTCTAGAGACAATCTGCATTCTACTGTCATTTGCAGCTCATAGCAATATGAAGCTATATCAAATGGACGTAAAAAGTGCATTCCTCAAATGGACTCACAAAGGAAGAAGTCTATGTGGAACAACCCCCAGGATTTGAAAGTGATGATTTTCCAAACCATGTTTTTAAACTTAACAAAGCCTTATATGGGTTGAAACAAGCCCCTAGAGCGTGGTATGAAAAACTCAGCTCATTTCTGTCAGAAAATGGTTTTTCAAGAGGAAAAGTAGACACTACATTATTTCGCAAAGACTACTCTTCTAATTTTATTATTGCACAAATATATGTTGATGATATCATATTTGGTGCCACTAATGAGTCTCTCTGTGAAGAATATGCCAAATTAATGCAAACAGAGTTCGAGATGAGCATGATGGGTGAGCTAAAATTCTTCCTTGGACTTCAAATCAAACAAACTGAAAAGGGAATATATATACATCAGACTAAGTATGTCAAAAAGCTGCTAAAGAAGTACAAGTTGGACGATGCAAAACCAATGGAAACTCCTATGCATGCAACAACAGTACTTGGACTGGACGATAACTCAAAGAAAGTAGATAATACTCTATACAGAGGAATGATAGGATCACTCCTATACCTCACAGCATCCAGACCTGACACCATGTTCAGCATATGCTTATGTGGCAGATTTCAATCTGACCCAAGGGAAGTTCACTTAACTGCTGTTAAAAGAATCTTTCGATATCTTGCTGGAACCACTAACCTTGGGTTATATTTCAAAAGGCAGAAAGATTTCAGGCTAATAGGATACTGTGATGCTGATTATGCTGGAGATCGAATTGAAAGAAAAAGCACCAGTGGAGGGTGCCACTTCATCGGTGGTAATCTAGTCTCCTGGACATGCAAGAAGCAAGGAACCATTGCTCTGTCCACTGCTGAAGCAGAGTATATTTTAGCTGCAAAATGTTGTTCTCAAATATTGTGGATCAAACATCAACTTGAGGACTACAGCATATATGAGAGTAACATTCCTATCTTCTGTGATAGTAAAGCTGCCATAGATCTTTCTAAAAATCCCATATTGCATTCAAGGGCCAAACATATAGAGATCAAACATCACTTTATAAGAGACCATGTTCAAAAGGGTACTGTGGAATTACACTTTGTAATCACAGATAATCAGCTTGCTGATATATTCACCAAACCCCTTACTGAAGACAAGTTAATCCTTTTGAGGAACAAACTTGGCATGGACTCTGTAAAGGAATGATTAACATCTACATGATGCGTCCAATAAAACCATAGCGTTCAAAGGACATGTCGTCCAAGGAACACTAGAGTCATGCACATGCATTACATATATTTCACTTAAGTCCAATATGTGGATGATGCTTTTTATTTTAGTTTTTCTTGTTTTGTTCAAATAATCAAAACGGATTGTTTTAAGAGTAAGTATGAGCTAATACTCTATGCTGAGTCACCAAAATGTTAGTAACCGTACATAGTTACCCACATTCTTCGCACGTCTCATCATGGCGGGTTCTATGGCGTCATTTACATTTCAAATATTCAAAAAGCCCAAAATCGTTTCATATCCTCCAAACAAAGTCCAAATATACACTTATCAATTCGTCACAGAAAAACACCACCGTATCCATCTTCTCTGAGATTATCATCACCCTAAGCACACACACACTCTCTCTCCCTATCAGAAAACCTAAAAATCCAAACTTTTCTACCATGTCAAACTCTGCAAACTCAAGCAACTCGGAACTCGACGTCCTCACTTACCCTGAAACCACAGTTGTGTGCCAAGGAGCTGCTACAGTGCACATTGAGCACTTTTTCGACATCGAAAAGCTTGAGAAGCTGGGACTGAACCTGAACGAGAGCCTTCTGAAGTGTGGAATCAGAGGCTACTTCAATGAAAACCAAAAAATATTCCCTGAGTTGATCAGAATGTTCTGGAGAAATGCCAAGTTCCAGAGCTCAAGGGAGCTCGTGGCCACGGTTCTTGGACGAGAGGTGACACTGTCCACCGAGACCATTGCAAAGGTAACTGGTTGCATTAGGGAGCAGAACCAGTACAGAACTGACTGGGCCAAGCAGTACGGCAATTACGTTGCAACCGTGCTTTGCAAGACCAAATCCACTGACTCAATAAAGATTGAGTACAGGAACCTATGCGAGGAAGCAAAAATCTGGCAGCAGGTGTGCAACAAGAGTATCCTGCACAAAGCTGGGTCTAAGGACTCAGTCACGGACTTACACAAGTTTGTGTTATTCCATATTATGGAAGGTATTCCCTTCAATCTCCCTCACACCATTTACGTCAATATCGTGAGAATGATGAAGTCTGTGGGTGGCAATGATGACATTTTCTACGCCGCCCTGATGAACAAGATCTTCTGGGACCAGAAGGTCTATCAACGCTTCTTTGATGAACTGGAAGAAGATGTTTACGAAGCTTTTGTGAAGAAAGGGCCAATGGTAGCAACACAACAACTGTTTGGTGAGTCCAACATAAAACCTATGAAGATCAAGCTAACAGCCAAGGTCTTAAGGGACCTGGACGAGGACACCATCAACAAGCAACGACATGAACAGAGCAAGATCATCTCCAACAATGATGAAGAAGAGATTGATCTTCTTGGTATTGGCAAAAAGATCAAAAGGCTGACGGAGGAACAGGAGGGCAGAAAGATCACACGACAAATGTCTCAGAAGCATGAGGAAGATGCTAAAAAGGAGAAAAGAACCAAGAAAAGACATGCTGACACATCCACTGCTCAGTTCCCAGCAGAGAAGTGTCCAAGGACTGATGCATCCAAACCTGCTCAAGCTGAGCAGCGTCCAAAGGCAGCACCAATAAAGCTTGCTCCAGAAAAGCAAAAGGTTTGGAAGCTTCAACTACTAGACGACTCTGATGATGATGATCAGATCCCAATTGGTCAAATCATGAAGAAGGTAGAGGAGACGGAGGGCCCTCAGCAAAAGAAGCAGAAGGTACAACCTGCTAAACCAATTTCCTTTCCTTCTAACGTGCCACGACGAGTTAAGACTCAGGCAGCAAGGCCAAGGAGAATTGCAGTTCTACCACCTTCCTCTCAAGACACCGACAGCATATCCACCAGCATCCTACTACCAACAACATCCAGTGGTCCATCCACATCAACAACCCAGCATCCACATCTTTGCTTGGACCTGTCCAAGTTTGTGTGTCCAAGGGATGCATGGAGGGATACCTGGTCCCCATGGACTATACCCCCCATGCAGAAAACCAAAGAAGAAAAAGACAGAGAACATTTCCCGGTTGCATTCCTTACACGAAATGAACAAAATTACTGTAAGAAAATTGATGTGATCCGAAGGCCTCTACAAGAGCCTTTGAAGTGACATTTCACTACTGTCTCAGCACCAGAGTGGATGAGGTATGATTACGTTCATGATTCTTCAGCTGTTTATTCTGCTATGCCAGAAGGAGCGATCATCAGCAACCTTCTACCTAATTCGACGAGAGAAGTGTACCCACACTTGATCCGTATGCCTCATCGTTACTCTTGTCCAACTGGAACTCAGCAAAGAGTGCGTCCAGCAGTAGAAGATCTGCATAAACCAGAGGTGGAGGTTGCCTCTCGATTCATAAAGACGGTTGCAGAGTAGAAAGGGAAGGCTCCAAGAAAAATGAAGGCATCGTCCAAGAAGTCCCCTGTCAACAGGGATATTGAACTGGCCACAGAATTGCAGTTGGCCGTTAAAGAGAGTCTGGACCCTTCCATATCGAAGCAGTGTCCAGATGTAGGATGGGTCAAGGATGTTCGCATCTGGACTCCAATCACAAAGTTCCTGCCTCTACCAGCTGGAACTCCAGTGCTAAACTTCCAGCCAGGCGACTATGATGAACTTGGAAAACTTCTACAACAAATGTATATACCAAACCAAGCCATCGCCTACCCACCAAACCTTCACATAAGCCACGCCACAGAAATAAAGTTTGTACCAGACAGGGTATGTCCTAGACTACCCTTATATGATGCTGGTCGCAAGAAAGGCTACAAGTTCTACGGCATTGAGATGCCAAGCAGGGAAGAGAAAGTTGAAACCCTGCAAAAATCCTCTCATACCTGGGGTCATCTGTTTGACAAGACTGGTAAGCTTACGCGTTCACTCGAAACCTTTGATTCCATTATCTTTTGGCACCAGATCTTATGGAACGATTCCCAGAAGGCCTCCTCCTCAGGCAGCTCCAAGGATGACTTTGTTGACCCCCCTCATGGTATTGAGGTGCTGCGTCCAGTAAAGACTCACCACTTCTCAGACACCTTTGCCTGCTTTCTGAAAGATTCAGATGATTATCTAGAGTTAATGAAGACATTGCCAAAAATCAGAAGCAACAAAGTGTTTGATCTTCGAACACTGGATCGCACAGAGTTTGTGGAGGAACTCCAAACTCTGCATGAGGAGTACAAAGCAGAAGAAGCCACAGCAGCAGAACAAGCTCGTCTAGAGCAGCTGGCTCTTGAGGAAGCTGAGACCGCAACCACAGAAAAAGAAGATCAGGTTGCTAAGTCAAAAGCTACATAGGCAGAGCTGGATGAAGCATCTGCCAAAGTAACAAAGGTGCTAGCTCATCTTAACCTGGACTCATCTGTACCAGTGGACGTGGAACACTTTGTCACATCACATGAAGAACCTACCGTCCAATCTGGAAAGTCCAAGGATGATAGAGAGCTCGTTGTTGAAGCATCCAAGCCAATGGAAGCAACTGCAGCAAAGCCTACTGCTGAAGATATCACCAGCTTCCCCCATTGTTGATGCATCTACTGAAGCACATTCGGGTACACGTCAACTGGTTCCCACCGGATCTTCAAGTCCAAGGGGCATCCATCCCTTGCGATTTGTTGAACCTCAAGGAGTCTCAGAAGATCGTGTTCACGAGATAGTGCAACAGGCTCTGATGCAACAACAGCAGGAAACCGAAGCAGCTCTTCAAGGTTTTTAGCAAAGGCAACAGGCTGAGGCTGCTCAACATCGTCTGATGCTGCAGAATGCTATCACTGAATAGTTCATGAGTCTCTCCCAGACGCTTGTGAACCAGATTCAAAATACAGCAGCCACCTTGCTTGGACAAGTTGCTCATGCAGTTCCACCCGTCCAACCACAACCTCCTCAACCAGCACCACCTATACAAGCGCCACCAGAACAACCACAACCACCACCACAAGGACCACCTCCATAGCCATAAGGTGACCATGATGGTCCAATCATTTTTCCATCTTTCAAACCTTTTTTTGTTAATGACAAAGGGGGAGAAAATGGAATTTTGATGTCATAGAAGTAAATAGCTAAACACTCTATATATATATTGGCATCTGTATCAAAACATGAGGTGTTTATTTCATAAATTTCACATCCATATCCTTGATATGTTTTACACTTTGATATTTGTTATACCTGATATATTCTTGCTTTTTATATTTCTCTGTTATCAGATGCATAAGAAATGTTGAACTCAGGGGGAGTACTTCATTTCACATTTATACACTGGCATAACATAATCATCTCCGACTTGATTCATTGCATTCATATATGATTATGTGACTGTTAACATCAAAATTTAACATTATTTGTCATCATCAAAAAGGGGGAGATTGTTAGCTTCTAAGACCTTGGACGATGTCCAACCCCTCGAATTTCATTTTTGATGATAACAACTAAAGGATAAATTTTGAAGTATCTAATGATCTAGTTTGAGTGTTATAGGATTTACGTTGTCCAATGCCGTAATGGTATTGTATCTCTCAAACCTCGACTTTATGTTTTAATAAGAAAAGCGTCCAAATGTGTTTTGTAAGAATACTACAGGCAGCGTCCAATGCTCCTGTGAGAGCAAGCGTCCAATGACTATATAACCCACTATGTAGTTTCTATCTTAAAATAATATTATAAGAAAATTCGCTTTCAATGGTGATTCTATATAATGCAACGATTATTCTCTCACATTCTAATATGTCATTCTATTTGATTTTTCGAATAGTATTGAACAGGAAAAGAATAAGCTTCTCTCTGTAGAAAAAGTACAAGTAGGAGAGGCGCTATATGTACGGCTGTCTCCTCTATCTCTCCACCCTAAGTCAAAACGTGACAACGGTCACATGCTTTGGAGAGAACCGCTCTTGGCAAAGGAACAGATCCCACAACGGATACTTTACAACAAGCTGCCTATAAATAGAGGAATGAGCTCATGTATCAGACTAACGAAAAATTTATAAAGAGCTGAATCTCTGTCAAAACGACTGGACGATCAATACTTAAGCAAAACGAGCTTTCTTCTTAGCTTTGCTAAGCGATTCTGTATATTCGTGTTTATTGTAATATCCTCTCTGTGAGAGTTAGTCTTACTTTCTATGCTCAAACAATTCTGTTTGGAAAGCCAAGAGTGGCTTAGTGTTAAAGAATACTTGGGTTTGTTTTTAATCTCAGGGGGAGATTAAAGGTGTGCCAGGAGTGGCCTAGAGAATACTTGTAGCCAGAAGTGGCAAGGTTAGAATACTTGAGCATAATCAGATCTTGATTAGTAGAACCCTTCAAAAGTTTTTGAAGGAGAACTGGACGTAGCTCAGTTGAGTGAACCAGTATAAAACTAAGTGTTCTATTCTCTCGCCTTCTAGCTTATTTGCATATCTATTAAACTATCTCTTCAACATACTACGAAAGTGTTTCTTTACACATCTTATCTACGATTATCTTTTACATGTGTTCTAACGAAAAGCAAGAAAAAGCAATTTCATTGGACTGTTGCTTTTGAACTGCTGGACGATAGCATAATCTTCTGTTTTACTAAGTTCTTGTAAAACTTAAGATATACTATCTTCACATTACTTAAAGTTTTTCAAAGAAATTATAAATACACTATTCAACCCCCCCCCCCCTTCTAGTGTATTTCTCTGTATTTCAAGATGTTCTTGTAGTAGCAGGCTTCTTATAGATGGCTTCAATCTCCTATCTGAAAGGCTTGCCTCTGCGTACTCGAATATTCCTCTGAGGAGAGTCATCATCTTCTTCAATTTTCTCTTTACCCGTATAATTCAAGATGGGAAGAATGGGAATGACCTTATCCACAGCAAGCTTGAATTGGGTCTAAGAGGAGGCCACACAGTGAAATTGTGTGCCTAAGAAGTGGGACATTGTCTGTGCTCGACGCTAAATCTACCTTAAAGAGTTTTGCCTCTTTTTGATTTCTTCCTTGTACGTCTGCAGCTTCATCCTTAACTCTGCAGAGTAGTCTAAAGATTCCCAAAGACTAAAGGTTAGACTTGCTTCAGGGTCATCCAAATTGATATCTTCAGAGTAGACAGAGCGACCTACCCCAGCATGATTCCAGGGAAGAATCACGTTGAGGTATGCAAGCAAACCCATCATCTGTTGCAGATTAACAGGCTCATAGAAGGGAACCTCGTTGGTGAGCACTCAGAGTCTTCTCCAGATGGAGGCTCCAGGTGGATAGCTGCGTCTGTCATGCGAATTATGCTAAAGGATAATGGAGTTTAAGTCTGGTGCTTTTGTCTGTCGTGGAGGAAAGATTCTGAAATGAGGTTCCTCCTGATAGCATGAGAGCTCAGGTAGTTCTTCCTCTGGTAGCACTTTGTAGTTGGGAAGAATGAAAAGATTGATTCCAGGGATGCCCTTCTTCCATAACTCGATGAAGTTGATGGAATCAAGCATGAAAGCTTGATCCTCATCTGTGCAGATCCCCTTTCATCTCCATTCCCTATTGCAGCGTTCCTAGTCATTGACTCTGGGACGCTTCCACCCATGATAGTAGCGAACATTGACATCTAGGTCTGATGGTGGTTGCACTGGAGGAAGAGGGATGTTGGGGCTGCGTCTGATAATCCAGTCATAGCCTCTGTACTTTGGAGCAAAGTCGAGGGCCAGACTTCCATAAATGTATCCTAGCGAGAGAGTGGCCTTTGCAGCGTACCTCCTGCGTCTGAACAGCTCATTTTCAGTTAGAGTCTGCAGCTTTTCATATGTCTGAGTCTGAGGTGCAGAGGAGAGTTCAGATGATGAGCCACCATAGATGACCATCTGCCTTGAGGCACGGTCTGCATCTGATTATGCTAAGTGCTCATCTACTCGTCATTCATCCTCTTCGGTGACCGGTATGTAGATGGTACGTGGGCCAGAATCAACAGTCTGTACAAAATCTTCTCCAATATCCAGACCTTGTGCACTTTCTTCTAGTGCAGATTGTAGAAGGGCTTTGTTTAGCTTTTCGATTTCAGCTTCGTTTGCATCGTCATCAACGATGAGCGTCTGAAGCGTTAGTTGTTTGTTGGCCTCTTCTGTAGATGCAATTTTAGCTGTTTGAACTAGGGTAGATTCAATACGCCCTAGATACTCCATGGCTGCTCTATTTTATTCTTCCTCAGAAAGAGTCTTAATAGACTCAAGAACAGCCTCTGCCATGTCAGCGTCTTCCTTAGCTTCGTCTGTAGGGACTGAAGCTTCTTCATCAACCTTTCTTTTTAGCTCTTCAGCTGATAGAGTCTTCACAGATTCTACTACAAATTGCTCCAACTCAAGCTGTTCTTTTGCTTCAAGGCATTTATCCAACTTAGCCTTTTTGGCAGCTTCTTTCCTTGAAAGCTACTTAGCTTTCTTGATGGCTGCTGCTTCCTTTTTTGTTGGCTAGAGGAGGAAAAGATGAGGTTTTAGGTTTAGGTGAAGGCTTGGGTTTGGGAGAGGTGTGAGGTTTGGGTGAAGGAGAGATTTGGGGCTCAGAGGTAGGTGCATCAAGAATCTCAACATCTGATTCTTGAGTCTGGGAGGGTGCAGGTTAAGTTTCGATTTGAGATGTTGTCTGCGTTGGTTCTGGTGAGGTGGTGAGTTTGGCTTTGGTAATGATGCAGATTTTTGTAGCTCTCGTGAAGGGCTTTTTGAGAGGTGGCTCAAGGATTGGTTTAGATGGAGTATCAGAAGCCTTTCTCTTTAAGGATGAGGGAGGGTCTGAGGATGGTTGTTTTGGCTTTTTGGGTTGGTCAGAGGGAAGTTGGGTGTGTCTGGTGGTTGGTTTCGTCTGTGGGGATTTAGGCTTAGGTAGTGCCTGTTCCTTTGCAACAGACGCAGATTCATCTGTTGATTCCTCCATAGGCTCCTTCTTTACCTTGGTGCCTTGCTTCTTTACCCATTCAGGAAACTTGCGAGCTATTCCCATTGTCACAAAAGTTATTCCTGTCACTTGGGTAACTCCTTCAGACGTGTCGAACTCAGACAGATTAACACCAGCATCCCTCATGAGTTGAGTGAACAACATGCAGTAAGGGATGGGGTTCTTCTGCTTCTTTATGGAGAATCTGTCCTTGAAGGCATGCTCCAGATGATAGAAGATCATATCCGGAAGGTTGATCTTCTCTCCTATAACAATGTTATAGATGCAAAATCTGTCCCTTTCACTTACGTGGTCCCATGACCCTGTCCTTGGGAGCACGATGTTGAACAGCATGTTGTGAAGGAGTCTGCATACATGAGTCATGTTGGCAGACCTAAGAAAGCTCTTCAGTGCTACAGTTTTCTTCTTGGGGTCTTCATTTGTAGGCCTTATCCAGTCATAGAGAAGCTTGTCCACCATTTCTTGGGTGATGGTCTTCTCCCAATCTTTGTCAAAGACCAAACCCTCTTCATCACAACCAATAGCCTTAGCTATGGTTGCAGGGCTGATCTCCATTTTCGTCTGACCAATCGTCCCCTTGATGCATTGGTCGTCTTCCATCTTTGCTGTCCCCCAAAAGATGGCATAGGGACCATGGTACCAGACACTGTGTTTTCCAACAAAGTTGGTCCACCCAGCCCTGGTGAACATGTCCTGAACGTCAAAACCCTCATTTGCAAGTTCGTTCAGATTCACCTACTTTCTAGGAATTGAAAAGCTCCTCTGGAAAAGTTGCAACTACTTCGTCCATGTTGCGAATAAGTGGAGTAGCAGAAGATGTGGTTTGCTTCCTTGGTGCCATTGTTCTCAGAAAGATTTTAGGTTTTTAGAAAGAAGAAATGAGAAAGTTTTGATCTTTGAAATCTTTGAGAAACCCAGAGTTTTTCAGAAAGATAAGAAAGATCAAAAGAATCATCTTCTTTAGGCACTTCATCCTTTTATACTAGAGATGAGAAAGGAGAGGGAACATCATAAAAAGAGCGGTTTTAATATCATTAAAAACTTTTCAAAAACTGTCTCATCATGGTGAAAAGGGTGGCGCACATTTTGAGAGAAAAACAAAAAGACTTATAATCGTTGAGAACGTGGGCACCTTAACGTCTGTATACTTAAACACACATTAGTTCCAACAAATTAAAGAAGAGAAAATTATATGAAGGGTATCGTCTGGTGAAAAGCAAATGTTTAATCTGAAAGCATATGCATATGCAGATGATTCCTTATACAGACAAAACGATCATCAGACAAAGGCTTTGTAAAGATATCAGCTCATTGGTGATCTGTATCTACAAACTTAATATCGAAAACACCTTTTTGAACATAATAACGATGAAATGATATCTGATTTCAATATGCTTTGCCTTAGAATGTTGTATGGGATTTTTAGATAAATTGATTGCACTAGTATTGTCACAATATACAGGTATATTGTTTTCATAACTAGAGTAATCTTTTAATTTATATTTTACCCATAGCAGCTGTGAGCAGCAACTTGCAGCAGACACATATTCTGCTTCTGCAGTAGATAAAGCAATTGAGTTCTGCTTCTTGCTTGCCCATGAGATGAGACAGGGCCCTAAGAAGTGACATCCTCCACTTGTGCTTTTTCGTTCAACTCTGTCTCCTGCATAGTATGCATCGCAAAATCCTACTAACCTAAAATCTTGATTTTTCTTATAGAACAGACTGAGGTTAGTGGTTCCCACTAGATAACGTAAGATCCTTTTAATAGCTTTAAGATGAGACTCTCTAGGATCTGATTGAAATCTAGCACATAGATAGACGTTATGCATAATATCAGGTCTACTGGCTGTAAGATAAAGAAGTGAGCCAATCATACCTCTGTAGATCGTCTGATCTACTGGTTTGCCTAATTCGTCTTTACTTAAGTGACTGGAAGAATGCATAGGTGTTTTCATTGGTTTAGCATCTTCCATTTTGAACTTCTTAAGAAGCTCCCTTGTATATTTCTGTTAATGAATATAAATCCCTTTGACATCTTGTTTGATCTGAAGTCCTAAGAAGAACTTAAGTTCTCCCATCATACTCATTTCAAACTCGCTTTTCATCAAGTTAGAGAAATCCTTGCATAAAGATTCATTAGTAGCTCCAAAGATAATATCATTTACATAAATTTGAACTATAATGAAATCTTTGCCAACTTCTTTTCTGAAAAGAGTAGTATCTACTTTGCCTCTCATAAAACCATTTTCTAAAAGAAAAGAGCTTAGTCTATCATACCAAGCACGAGTTGCTTGTTTCAGACCATACATAGCCTTTTTGAGTTTGAAAACATGTTCTGTCAGAGTGGAATCCTCAAAACCAGGAGGTTGTTTAACATAAACCTCTTCTTCAATAAAACCATTTAAGAAGGCACTCTTGACATCCATTTGAAAAAGCTTAATGTTTTTATGAGCAGCAAAAGCAAGCATGATTCTAATAGCTTCTAGTTTAGCTACAGGAGCAAAGGTTTCTGTGAAGTCTATACCTTCCTGCTGATTATAGCCTTGAGCTACTAATATAGGTTTGTTTCTTACCACCTTTCCTTGTTCATCTAGTTTGTTTCTGAAGACCCATCTTGTTCCAATGATGCTTTTGTTCTTTGGTTTGGGGACAAGGGGCCAGACGTCATTTCTGGTAAACTGGTTTAATTCTTCTTCCATGGCTAAGATCCAATCATCATCTGTCAAGGCTTCGTCTATTGTTTTTTACTCTATTTCTGAGACGAAGGCGTAGGATGCTTGGTGTCTAAAGGATGATCTGGTCTTTACACCTTCTTTCTTATCTCCTATGATCTGATCTTGTGGATGATAAGTCACAGATTTCCAGTCTCTTGTCTGTGGTTGAGAATCAGACGCTCCTTCAATCTGAGGAAGAATTTCCTGAGAGGGTTGAATTTCGTCTGACTTTGGTGCGGCAGACGAACCTATCTGCATATCTGCAAAATCATCCTCAAGATCTGATAGTCTCCTATCAAATGTTAGTCCATCATTGAACTTAATATGGATAGATTCTTCTACAACTAAGGTCCTTGTATTAAAAATTCTGTAGGCCTTAGATGTATCAGAATATCCTAGAAAAACACCTTTATCCACTTTAGAATCAAATTTTCCCAATTGATCTTTGGTGTTTAAGATGTAACACTCACATCCGAAAGGATGAAAGTAAGCAATGTTGGGTCTTCTTCCTCTCCATAGTTCATAGGGAGTCTTTTCAACCATAGGTCTGATCAATACTCTGTTTTGAACATAACAAGCTGTGTTTATAGCCTCTGCCCAGAAATGTTTAGGAAGAGAGTTCTCATAGAGCATGGTTCTAGCCATCTCTTGTAGAGTTCAATTTTTCCTTTCAACTACTCCATTTTGCTGAGGTGTTCTCGGTGAAGAGAAGTTGTGGGAAGTTCCATTCTTTTTGCATAAAGACTTGAACTTAGCATTTTCAAACTCAGTTCCATGATCACTTCTGATGTTAGAGAAGCAAAAGCCCTTTTCATTTTGAACTCGTTTACAGAATATTTCAAAGACTTTGAAAGACTCATGTTTATGGCCTAGGAAGTATACCCACGTATATCTTGAATAGTCATCAACAATAGCTAAGCCATATTTATTTCTGCCCAGACTCAACGTTCTAGTAGGACCAAATAAACCCATATGCAAGAGTTGCAATAGTCTAGAGGTGGAAACAACATTTTTAGATTTAAAAGAAGTTTTAATTTGTTTCCCCTTTTGATATGCTTCACAAAGAAGATGAGTTTTCCAAGAAATCTCGGGCAATCCTCTTACTAAACCCTTTTTCAAAATTTTTGAAATGTGTTTCAGATTCACGTGCCCGAGTTTTTTATGCCATATCCATCTTTCATCTTCTTTGGATAGTAGACACGTTACCTTCTGCTTGCTAAGATTTATAAGATCAATTTCATACAAGTTGTTGTGTCATCTGGCATAAAAGACAGACTTGCCATAATCTGTTTTGACTATGCATCTGTCCTTGTTGAAGGAGACCATATAACCATTGTCACACAATTGACTAATGCTTAGTAGGTTATACCGTAGACCTTCAACATATAGGACGTTGTCTATGGAGGTTAGGGAGGACATACTAACTTTACCTATGCCTGTGATGCGTCCCTTTCCCATGCCTCCAAAGGCAACTGCTCTGCCTTCAACCGACTTTAGGTCTAGGAACATAGACCTTTCTCCTGTCATGTGTCGTGAGCAACCACTATCCAGGTACTAGCTCAAATCCTTGCCTTTTCCTACCAAGGATATCTGAAATGGGAAAAATCTGAGACTTTGGTACCCAAATCTTTTTGGGTCCAGCAGCCTTAGTGCCCTTAGACATTTGCTTCTTCTTGTGTATGCATCTGATTCTTCTGTTTGAACCTTCAGGGCCTTGGGGGCTCTTTTCTTTTCTTCTTTGATGGTGTTGGTTTCACCAACTTTGAGAGCAGCGAAATTGTTAGTGTTGTTTGCATGTAGTTGATCTCTGTTGTGCAGATGTACTTCATGAACTCGTACTCCTAACAACTCATCCTAAGATAGGGTTCTCATGTTCCTTGCTTCTTGGATAGTTGTGGTCTTGGGTTCCCATACTTTGGGCATACTGTCAAGAATCTTCAGGTTGACCTGAGCTTTAGTGTACGTGTGACCAAGGGATTCCAGGTCTGAGAGAAGGACCTGAAGTCTCCCAAACATGTCATCGACACATTCTCCTTCTTTCATGGAGAAACTTTCATAGTATCTGGTCAGAGTGGCAGCTTTTCTTAGTTGAACATCTTCTATTCCTTCATAGTTGGTGCAGAGAGAATCCCAAATCTCATTGGCCGATTTCAGTCTACGCACCTTCTTGTACTCATTTTTTGTTAAAGCACAAGTCAAAGTATATCTGGCCTTATTGTTGAGGTGAAGGATGTTGTAGTCATCTTGAGTCCATTGATCCTCAGGCCTTCTAATGGGAATATCTCCATTTATGATGATATTCCATAGTTGATACTGATTGGACTTGATGTACATCTCCATACGATCTTTCCAGTAAGGATAGTCATCTCCAAGAAAGGCTGGAGGCCTTGTAAGAGAGGCTCCCTCAGGAATGAACTGATTGTCATGACTGGCCATCTGGATCCTTTCCTCTAGACACGGTCAGGTGCTCAACCCTTAGAGGCTGAGCTCTGATACCAAACTGTAAAGACAAAAATCACAAGAAGGGGGGTAGAATTGTGACTTATAAAAATTTTCATAAACTTTTATAAATAGAGTGTAGCATCTGATCAGATATAGAATATTTAAGAAAAATGCTTCAATAGACGATAACTCAACAGATGAAAGTCTTGTAAACGAAACAAGTTTTAATCATAACCCAAAGTCAGTTCGAAGCAGTTATAAGAGATGTAAGACAAAGAAAGACAACATAAGAGTTTATACTGGTTGGTCTCACCTTGAGACTACGTCCAGTTCTTGGCAAACCACCAAGTTCCAATAACTTATCACAAGTTATAAGTACTTTTCACTGCCACTTCTGGCTCATCCAAGTAGTATTTCACACTTAGCCTCTCCAAGCTAAAACCCAAGTATTCTTTACTTCCAAGCCACTTCTGGCTCTAAAACAAATCACTGGATTTGTTTTTACAAAGGGTACCTAGACTTTTGAGCTATCGTCTTACAGACGGATATACAAGATTAAGAGCTAAGTCTTTTTCTCTCAGGATACACAAAGTGGTTTGAGAGCTTTTTACAAAAAGAAAGAAGGTTTGAAAGAATGCTTGAATTTGAATTCATTTTTCTTGTATTTAGCATTTCAAATCTTCTATTATATATACACTTGCTGAGGAAGTAACTGTTGTCTCTAAATGCTCTTCTTTCTTGCGTCTGACCATGGTCTAAAGGAAGGTGGTTGAGAGCATTTAATGCGAGCATTAAATGCTTGTCACCAACTAGTCATTTTGAGCTGATAAAGTATTCTGCTTATCTTTCTTGAAAATACTCCAAATCCTTCTACTACAGTGGTCACATCACTTGTTCAGACAAGTACTAATTGTTAGCTGTAGTGCGTCTTTTGAGGCGTGGGAAGCTTCAAAAACTTTGACTCTTCTTTCTATTCCCTTTTATGCACTTCAACAGATCCTAGGATGATGTTCTATGAACATTCCCTGCAAAATAGATAGCAAAACGATAGTGCATTTACAATGTCTTTAAATGCTTCTTCAGACTATAGCGTCTATCTGCGTATCATCTATATCTTCAAGACGCAGATACAACATTTTCGTCTGTTGGCATTTATAAGATGCAATCTTTTTACTTAATATTTGTCTTGCATATAATCAAAATAATTGAGGATCCTGATTCGTCTTATGACTTAACAAATGTAATGACTTTTAAAAAAAATTTAAAAGACTTTTAAGATTAGGATTTTGTAGTTTGGACTTGAATGGATTTATAAAATATGAATTCATAAGATTTGAAAGGATTTTATGGATTTACAAGATTTTAAAGGATTCCATGAATTTTTAGAAAACATTCAAAATTACCATAGTCGATGAAAAAGATAACAAATAAATGATAAAGATTTGGATAAAAAAAATAAAATCATCACAACTTTTTCAATCTTTCTCTATCTCTTTCTCTCTTTTTTTTTTTTATAGAATTGAAAGCAATAGTCTCAATGCCACTAGAAATATCTTCTAACACTTTGACTTGATTGTTGGTCATGATGAGTCAGAACTCCCTCCATGCTCAGATCTACTCCCCTTATGATAGCTTAACTTTTTAGCGGAAACCTCCATACCTAAGGGAATGAGATGGTAGACTTGATTGGATGATGTAGGCTGGTAGGGTGGTTCATAGTGATTTGGCGATATGAACGCATCACTGTTAGGATCATATGAAGAGCGCTTATGTAGGATTAGAAGAAAGAGATGACCAATTACTCTAGCAATATTACCACCATCAAAGAGAAAAGTATGCGTGATGATGGGAAAAAGAAAAAGTCTGGAATGGAAGAGTAGAAAAATTCCAAGGGTTTAGGCAGGATTCTTTGATGTCTGTGGTATTTATACATAATACTAAAATGTCACAGAAAATCCATCAAAATCCAATTTACAAAACAATCCATCAAAATCTATAGGATTTTGAATACCATATGACTTTTTTTAAGTTGTAAAAAATCTTGATTGAATACCACCAGATTTTGTTGTCATGAAAAAAATCTTGAAAGTCTTGATTGAATACCATAATAAAAAAAAATATTGAACCATCAAATATTCAAGATTGAATTGTACCCAAAAAAATTCAAGATCGAATTCTAACACAAAAATGAATAAAATTATCAAAGTTACAAAAGTCAGTATAGTAAATCTAAAAAAAGGTGAAACCTAATGTAGAAGAAGCCTATTGCAAAACTATAATGCGCAGATGAAGAAAGTATGCATATATCGTCAAAAAACTTGTGTTGCAAAACTGATCTAATTCAATATCATCTCTTCATCAGAAGCAATGGATGTAATGTCTGAGTGTATGTCTTCCTCCTCTTGTTCAGGTCCCTGTGGTTGTGGTGGTTCTTGCTCTTGTTCTTGTTATGGTCCCTCTAGTTGCTGTGTTGGTCCCTCTAGTTCTTGAAATGGTAATATTATGATAGGGGTTGGGGATTTTCGACGACAACTGGAACTACAGGAGGGGGTAACTGGAAATGAACGGGTTGAGCTTGAGCCTCCGGTGGAGGAAGATTTGCAATCATACCAAAGGGGATTGGAGGGCCAATATTTTCATGTTGTTCAGCCACTGTAACAATGGCACCAATGCCCAGCAACGAATGCCAAAAGAAGTTAAAGTGATCACCAACCATGATTTCATTATCATGATTTTGTCCATAAAGATCCAATTTATCAAAGAAGGTAACACCCTTATTGAACACTTCCTTAATGATTGAACATCCTTCTTCAAGCGAGAGGGGGGCATGATAAATTCCAGATAATCCTCCACATCCAAAGCCCAACCTAGAAACCTGCACTCCACAAATGAATATATATAGAAGGTTCTGCTCTTATCACAAATATTGAATCAAAGACTAGGTCAGCTAACAGGGAGAAATGAAGAGAGGGAGCAATATGGAGGAAAAAAAAAGATGAGGAAGAGGATCAGAAATGTTAATGTATGTAACTTTTTTTTATATGTAGTATAGGGATTACTCTTTTACACACTCTAAATTTCCAACATAACTTATGCTCTACAACTAAGATTGTACTACTCCTCTAATCTCTGAATCTAAAAATAATCCGAATAGGTAAAAGCCATTCAACATTACCACTGTCTGCTGCTTAAAAAGAAAAAACTACTCACCCTACAAGTATATGCCAGGTAAGACTCCACCAAATAGAATGTGCATAATAATTCCTTGAGTTGATGATGATCATGAAAACAGAGATTTTTCCTTCAACCAAGTGATCAACGGCAGAGATTGGCAAAAATAAGCATGTGATGGCAACTGAAGGAACTAAAAAATGGTTGAATGTATTGTTCCTTTTAATGCTGAATTAATTCAGTTCATTGTAAACAACTACTTTCAGTAATGAAGAGTTAATAATATTGGGGATCACTTGGTTTGATGGTAAAAGCAGCAAGTTTATCTCTAAGCCTTGGCTACCCAGTTTAACTCTTGCGACTTGTATGTTGTATCTGTGCCTTCTCCATTTTTCAACACCTTGAGATGCAAAGTTGAATTGTTGAATACTTTGAAACAAAAGGTGCTCAACAAAGTAAGAAATACTCCGAGCAGTTGTATCTGTGCCTTCTCCATTTTTCAACACGTTGAAAATTTCTCATTCTACAAATATATGCCGGGTAGTACTCCACCAAATAGAAGATTCTTAGGGATGGAGAGGAAATTGGGTGAAGGACTCTTTATCCATAAGCTTCTATTACCTGTGATGAAAAATCAATTAATATTTTTAAATTTAGATGAACAATTCCTTTTTTAGTAGGGAAATAGGTAAAAGAAGAGTGCTATGGAATGTAATCACACATTTGCTTAACCAAAATCAAGGTTTAAATATTTTTTTAGTCCTTGCAATTTAATCTTTTTTTGCTTTTTGTCTTTGCAATTTTTTTTTTAGTCCTTGCAAAAAAAAATTTTATTTATGCTATCTAAACCATTTTAAGGACGAAAAACAAAACACATAATTTGTAAGGACTAAAACCAAATTTTTTTCAAGGACAAAAAACAAAAAAGCGCTAAATTACAAGTACTAAAAAGATATTTAAGCCAAAAATCAAATAATAATTTCTTTCAATTAAGATTAAGTTTCGTATATTTTGAATTATCCAATTTAAATTAATTTTTGATTTTGGCTTCCAGAATATTATCACCAAATAATAAATTGATTTAAAAAAGAATCAATTAATACTGACTAATTTGAATTTAAAATCTGATTAAAATTGTTTTATGGAACAATCAATTAAAATTCAAGAATGTAAAGTCATCCTAATCTTGATCTTAATCTTTTTTTTATTAGTATCTTAATCTTAATCTTAATATATATAAAAGTAACATCATTTTTACAAAAAGATAGATAAAAAAACTAACAAAAAATTATAATAATATTATCGTAATAGATTTATTTCAAGTAGTTAATGATAAAATATATATCTATTTTAAATATATAACAAAAATTTATAATAATATTATCGTAATAGATTTATTTCAAATATTTAATGATAAAATATATCTATTTTAAATATAGATCTATTTCAATTAAAGAATTAAGAAATTAAGAATTAAGATAGATATATATTTCCTAATTAAATAGGAGAGTTTCTATGGTACCTCCAAAAATTTTGGGGATTTTGATACTGTTATTTTTTTAACCAATCAAATTGCATGTCATCTATCTTTTTATTAATTAAATTTTTTTATTTTTTTCAAATTAGTCCTTGGTTAATTAAAATATTTTTTAAAATTTAAAATTACAACTATTTTAAATTAAAAATCTAATTAAACATAAGTTTAGAAATTTTACAGTATTCCAATGTCAGTAATAGCAATTTCTATGATACTTTGGGGTTTAGGGGTTTGGTGGGAAATTCTTCAATATGTTGTTAAGGGTTCTGTATAATCTTGGGAATTCTAGTAGGGATTTGGCTTGGATTTCCTGGTGTTTTGTAAAGATTGCATGCACGCACACATTGTGCTGCAATATCTTTGTTACATCTAATAAAATTTCTTTTAGCTTTTTCAAAAAAAAAAAATTAAGTGCAGCATAATGTATGCTTTTATGTCTGTATGCTCCCCCAAATTGTTAATTAAATTCACTATGAGTGTGTGGATCTATTGTTTCACTTCACAATAGGGATGACAAAGTATACTCAGACCCTACGGGTACCTACAAAAATATCCGCAAATAGGTAGGGTAAATACCCACTTATTGGGATGGATCCGGGGCGGGTATTTATCCGCAAAAATTTAATGGGGATGGGTGCGGGTACGGGTACTATAGTACCCACCCCGCCCTGCACTTATTATACATATACATATTAGTTTAATTAAAATATCTTATATATATATATATATATATATATATATATATATATATATATATATTACTAATTATTCTGAAAAAAAAATATATTACTAATTATTAATTTAATGAGAATTGGTAGGAAACCTTAGCTTTTGCTGATGCACAATTAAATTTATCATGCCTTTACGTGAATTATGGACCAATACATTTCGAAAACATTGTATATTGGGTGTGATTTAGTTTTGGAACTTGCTGTTATCATAGTACTGCACGAAATATCATGTATATGTGGTTTCTTATCCTTGGCTCTTAAGCACACATCTTTTGCTGGCCCAATGGCGTTTATAATAAATTTTATTTTGCTTATAAAAAAAACACATAATATGTATTAAGTTTTAGGCCAATTTGTCACTCATGCTCCCAGCTAGCAAATTTCCTGTCTTGCTTCATTTGTCAAACTCAACACTTCTAATTTCTCCATTGATACCTAAACTCTGTCAAATTTAGAAGATTTTGATAAAAGAATGTTTAAAAAAAATTTATTGCTTCAAATTTAAAATCAAGATATAAATCATACTTTATTTGATAAAATTTTTCTTTACTTTGTTATCAGTGTGTGAATGCGTAGTTGAAAATTAATCTTAATCAATTAGTATATAAACTATGTATATAAATCATAACTTTTAGTTTTTTAATAGCTAGATAAACTACATATATAAAATTTAGTATATAAAACAAACTACTTATATAAAATTTAATTTATAAAATTTAAACACAACTACATACATAAATTTTAGTATAAGTTATATTAAAACATAAATGGACCCAAATATACACTTTTTACCCCACACGTCTAGACCTCATTGAACAGGTCCCCCATTCTAATATACTTGTTTCTTTTTGTTTTGAACTAACTACAAAATTGTTCATATGGAGTACCATCACATGTATTCTCATATATAATTATAAGTTAATCAGTTTCAATGTATTTTTTTTTTCGACAAGTCTTAGAGAATACCATCACGTGATGTCTAAGTTTCTAATGATTATGTTAAATGATTAGGACATTACATTTAAGATTGATTTGTTAGATAATTATATATGCTTATAATCTTGTTTTTTATGGCTCACGTTTGAATGACTTAAGGTTATATTTGAATGCTTTTAATGCTATGTTTGGATGATTTAAGAGTGAATTTTCAATTTAGTTGCAGTAATTTTTTTAATTAATACTTTTTTAATTGATTTGTTGACTTTATATATAAGTAAAGTGTGGGTTGAGGGTATGGGTATGGGTATATAGGTACCCAACGGGTATGGGGATGGGGATTACAGTTGTTACCTGCACGGGTATAGGGCCGGGTAAGGTATTTTTTCCAAGCGCGGGTATAGAGACGGGTATTATAGTACCCTACTCAGACCCTACTCACTGTCATCCCTACTTCACAACATGAAAATCTAGTGTGGATCTATTTGATTAGGGTTCAGACTTCAACCTAGTTTACTGGTAAAAAAGATTAGGGTTCATATTTCCAAACTTATGTTTAACAAATTTTTTAATTTAAAATAGTTGTAATTTTAAATTTTTAAAAAATATTTTAATTAATCAAACACTAATTGGAAAAAAACTAAAGTTTTTTTAATTAATAAGAAGATAGATAACATGCAATTTGATTGGTTAAAAAATAACAGTATCAAAATCCCCAAAATTTTTGGAGGTACCATAGAAACTCTTATATATATATATATATTATATATATATATATATATATATATATATATATATATATACATATATTTCCTAATTAAGAATTAAGAAATAGATATATATTTCCTATCTTCATTCTCCTCTTGTTTTGATTTCCTCACCGCTTTGGGACCTCGGCGTCGCATTGCAACTAAAGTTCCATTCTTCTCTTCCTTTAATTTTCATCTTATCTTAGGGTTTTACATTTGCATTTCCTTTCTCTGTATGCCACGGTGACTGTGACTGACTTCATCTCTGTTTATTTTCTCGTTACAGAACGAAAAACTCAGTGTTCCTATCTTCAACTTGGAGAACGAAGTAAAGCATTGTGTTCAGATCAGATGAAAATCCCAGGCATCCTCGATTATGATGTTTAGTATGCCAAACAAACTTCACCAGGTACATTTTATCTTAACTCCAAATTGCCCAATTTTCTGTTTCATAATCGATACATTGCGTGTATGATATGTTTATTTAAGCATTGCATGATATGTGGTAGTTAGGTTTAATTTCATCGTGTTAGGTTTGTTTGTGACAATTAATGTGCTGCTTCTGGATTGTGATCAATAGGTAGAAAGAAAGAATTGCGCAAGTTGCGCTTTCTAGGTTTTAGTGCTGGTTGGATTTTGATTTGAATTATTCCTCCATGGAGTGCAACAAAGACGAGGCTGTAGGGGCTAGGAAAATTGCCGAAGCTAGAATGCAAAGAGGTGAGTTTGTGGAGGCACTCAAGTTTGCTACCAAGGCCAAAAAACTGTACGCTGATGTTGAAAACATCACTCAGATTCTTACAATTTGTGAGGTTCACAATGCTGCGCTCTCTACCTCTGACATGGACTGGTATGCAATTCTTCAGATTGAAAGGTTGGCTGATGAAGCAGCCATAAAGAAACAGTACAGGAGGCTTGCACTGCTACTTCATCCTGATAAGAATAAGTTTGCTGGTGCAGAAGCTGCTTTCAAGTTGATTGGGCAAGCCAATGAGGTCTTGAGTGACCAAACAAAACGTTCTTTGTATGACATCAAGTTTGGAGCCTCTGCAAATGCAACAAATAATCACAAGAGTTCTGATTCACACCATTACTCAAATAGGAATGTGTTTGCTGCAAATTATCAAAAGAATTCTTATCCAAACTCCACTGGTTCCAACAACCAAGCTGGACAGAGGACATTCTGGACATCTTGCCAACATTGTAAATCTTTGTACCAGTACTCCATCCTTGTTGTAAATGCAACCTTATGCTGTCAACAGTGTAAGAAGCCATTTAATGCTTATGTTGATAGTTATTTTGGATTCCCGCAATCACCGTTTACTTTATCCGGAGCCAGAGACACAGATGCAGCAAATTCTTATCCGAACACCACCAGTTCCAACAACCAAGCTACATTCTGGACATCTTGCCAACATTGTAATACCAAGTATGTGTACTGCATCCCATTTGTAAAGGCAATCCTATTCTGTCACAAGTGTTTCAAGTCCTTTAAAGCTCGTGGTATTCCTTTGGAAAATAATATCCAGAAAGAGTCCCCAAAACCAGCCTCAGAAAGTACTGGTGGAGAACATGCTGGTATGCGGTCAAATCCTATTTCTATGAAAAGATATGCTGCTGATTTTGAAGGTGAAGAGAGTAAAGATGGCTATGTTCCTGCATCCCGAGACATCAAGTCAGAAACCTCTACAAATGTTGGAAGTAAAAGAGTAAGGCAGTCAGCAACAGATTCAGGAGAAATTCTCAAAGTTACAAATGGTGAAGAGATGAATGATGCTAATGTTCGACAAAATCATGTTGATCCTTCATGAGTTAATGCAAGGAGATCTTCCAGGAAAAAGCAGTGCAGCATGATTCAAATGTTTGTGGAAACCTCTGAAGCTGACGAAGTTGAGAAAAGGAACGTGCCTGAAAGTGGTGGATTCCAATAACAATATTCCAGTTGCTTATGCTAATTTTTCCGACTTTTATCTTCTTTTTTTCGGGTAAATTTTCTCTTAAAAAGTCATATTTATCATAATATTTAATTAGCTAGCAGTGTAAGTTTTTTCACTTATTGACAGTACATTGACGTTAAACTCATCCAGACATGATAAATCAAATAAATCCTAATGTTCAAAAATATTTAAAAATTATAATTCATTCTCTTATTTTTATTTAGTTTTTTTAATTTGAATTATTTATTAATACTATTTTTTTTTAAAAGAGAAGTGCTAGTAATACACTTTATTATATTTGTTAAAATTTAATAGAAATTATAAAATCATAAGTGGGATTCATTAAATAAAGAGTGATATTCACATAATTTTGTGATTTATAACAATTTTCAATTTTCAATTGTGTAAAAAAAAAAACAAATTTCAATTAATAATAAAAAAGTGTGTTAAAATAAGTGATATTTAACTTGTTTACATTTGTGGTAACTAAATGAGAAAGAGAGACCGTTAAATAGAAAGTAATGATGTGGGAGAGATAAAGAGAGAGAATTTTTATGTTAAAAATATGGACTTTTAAGTCATATGATTTACTTGCATGATTTATTTTCCTCACCCTTTCAATTAAATATTCTCTACATTTTTTTCTCTTCTTTCTTTGATATATTCTCACAACTAGTTAAAAAATATCCTTCTCAATCATCTTAAACTATCTTTCTTTTATCTTTATTTATATATTTGATTTTCTAAACTATATAGTATCTTTTTTTTTGGTGTACTCTAAACTACATATCTATTTCAACTTTAAAATAACATAATATTACAATTTAAATTATTTATTGTAAATCTAAAATATAATTTATATATTTTAAATATTTCTTTATTATAAATTTTAATTATATTTTATTTTATAATTTTTCAAAATATTTATTTTTTTATAAATTATAATTATATGCAAATAAATATTTACAAATAGTATTTTATTTCATATAAGAGAAATCTTTTTGCATGACACCTTTTTCTTGTGCATTTGAGGTTCCCATTCTTCTTCAAGACACCACTCTCTTGTATTTTTATTTTTTTAATAATCATGTAGTATTCAAACCATAATACTTTTTTTATATTAGGTCGACCTAAAGTATTTTTAAATATTGTGACTCCATATTTAAAGGAAGTCGATTACACAACCTCGATTAAAGAATGAAAGTGCCAAATTATTCACACCAAGCAACATTTAGTGTGTTGTGCATTTTCTATTTTATTCATAACCCTAAGGTTATTTTTCATGTTTTTATTTTTTGTAAATTATTTCTCATGTATTTACATCAATGTTAATGAAAGGGATCCAATCGAATTGTTTATCTTTTTACTTGTTTTTTATAAAATAAAATAAAAAGTTAATCAAACATTTTTTTTTAATTTTAGAAAATGAAAATTTATTTTCAAAAGTAATAAACAAGCACATCTTCGTGATAAGGCATTTAAATTTTTTCCAATACATATATTATTACTTATGCTCTTGTCCATTCTTGCAAATGAAACTGATCCCAAACACGTGTCACTTGATCATTGATAGAGACATAGAATGTCATATTTAAAGCCCAAAATTCACTCCTCAAAAAAGCAGTGACGTTTCAGATGGAAAGCAACCAATGAACGTTTCAGAACAGCCACAATGCATGTGTACATAATTTCCCCTCTTGCTTGCTTTTTTTTTATTCATAAGAATAAAAAATAAATATAAAAAAATTTATAACAACTCATACATTATGTTAGTTTTGATTAGTTGATCGTATAAACCTTGTTACATTAACAGTATAATGTGTTAGTTTTAGATGTGATTTCTTTTAACTATAGTGTAAGTTTATTACGACAAATTTTCTATGGTCTTCACGTTGAAACAATATTTACAACAATAATCTAATATTTTATCTCTCTAGAGTAATATCTTCTTTGTAGAATTTTTATATCTTTCAACAAAGTCTTATTTAAACATTTTTTTATAAGTTTAAAAACATGAATAAACAAATATGTTCTTAATGTATGAATTATATTCTCAAGTCTTGTACAACATTGTATGTTTTAATATCTACATTTTTTGAAAAATCATTTAAAAAAATGGTGATTCTTTATATAAAAAAAAAAAGTTGTGACAAATAGGCCCAATATCAACTACTTTTTTTTTTAAAAAAATATTGTTAAGATTGTAAACAAATATATAAATTAACTTCTAATTTTTTTTTTTTAAAAAAAATCTCTAAAAATTAATCACTAGATTATTTTACATCAATATCACTTTTTTTTTAATTTGTAATAAACTTGCCCACTATAGATAGATTTGTTTTTATCCTAATCTTCCGCACAGTTCCCGTACAAGTTACATCTATAAATAATTAATCCCCTTACGTTAGATTTGAATTTGTATATTCTTAGTGAGTCATGCGTTTCTTGTACATCAAGTATCTCATGATTCGAGTTTTTTTTATATTAGGAATTAAAGACAGATACCGGGAGTTTACAACAAGTTTAGTGAAATTAGTACAACTACATTAAAATTTAGTATCGGAAATTTTTTATCTATGATCATATCAAGCTCAAAAAAAGGAACTATGTACCAACAAAATTAGTTTAATGTCTAACATAATATTTGAATACCAAAGTCTTAAATAATAATAAAAAAAAAGTGATAACATAAGAGTTGATGAGAAGTTTTATAATATCAAAGATTAATTTGTTTTTGTTAAATAAAATATAACTCGGAGCAAGAAAGTAGAGAAAAAGGTAGAGAAGAAGAGAAGACTAGAGTTAGAGAGAATAAGAATTGTGTGTATTCTTTCCAGAAGGAGTAGCCTATTTATAGATACAAGAGATATCTGGAAAGTTACAAAAGATAAATAGAAATAAGGAAAGATCATAAAAGATAATACAAAAAGATATGGACCGCCACAAATATATTATTCATAACACTCCCCCTTGGATGTCCATTATTTAAGAATGTGCCTCATTAAAAACTTTATTAGGAAAAACCCTGTGGGATAAAACCCTAGTGAAGGAAAAAGAGTACATCATCCTTTAATACGTTATCCCCTGCCTCATTAAAAACCTTGCCAGGAAAATCCAATGGGACAAAACCATGGCGAAGGGAAAAAGAGTGCAGAACGTATTTATTTATCCCCCTCATGCAGACAATCATCTTTAAGACGACGAAGTCCAATCTTGTGGGCTAGTTGCTCAAAAGTCTTCCTTGGCAATGACTTTGTAAAGAGATTTGCTAGATTCTCACATGAACGAACTTGTTGAACATTTATGCCACCTTTCTTTTGGAGATCATGAGTGAAAAATAATTTTGGCAGAATATGCTTTGTTCTATCTCCTTTAATGTATCATTCTTTCAACTGAGCGATACATGCAACATTGTCTTCACATATGATCATCAATGCCATTTTTCTTGAGGATAAACTGCAAGTTTCTTGCACATGTTGAATTACAGATCTCATCCAAACACATTTATGACTTGCCTTGTGTAATGCTAAAATTTTTGCATGATTAGATGATGTTGTTGCTATGGTTTGTTTCACAGACCGCCATGAAATGGTTGTACCACCACATGTAAACAAATATTATGTCTATGATCTACCATTATGAGGATTTGATAAATAACCTACATCTGCATAACCAATTAGATCTGACTTTGAAACATTTGAATAAAACAAGCCCATGTCCATAGTGCCTCAAAGATAATGAAGTATGTGCTTCACTCCATTCGATTGTCTTTGTGTAGGCGAAGAACTATATCTTGCTAATAAATTAACTGCAAATGATATATCGGGTTGTGTACAATGAGCAAGATACATTAATGCTCCTATAGCACTAAGATATGGTACTTCAAGACCAATTAATTCTTCATATTTTTCTTTAGGTCAGAATGGATCATTGATCACATCTAAATACCTTACAACCATTGGAGTGCATAGTGAATGTGATTTGTCCATATAGAAGCTTTTAAGCACCTTCGTTATATAAGTTTCTCGATGCACAAAAATTCCGCCTTTTGAATATTCAATTTGTAATCCCAAGCAGAATTTTTTCCTTCCTAGGTCTTTCATTTCAAACTCTTTCTTTAAGCAATCTATGACTTTTGGAAGCTCTTCAGGAGTTGCAATGATATTTATGTCATCTACATAAACAACAATTATGGCAAATCCATTTTCAGATTTTTTCATGAAAATACATCGACAAATAGGATAATTTTATATCCTTCCTTAAGCAAATACTCACTAAGACGATTGTACCACATGCGTCCTGATTGCTTTAATCCATAAAGAGACTTATTCAATTTGATTGAGTAATCTTCTCTAAAACTTGCACTGCTGAGCAAATTAAATATTTTTGGGAGTTTCATATAAATGTCATTTTCCAGTGAGCCGTACAAATTGACTGTAACAACATCCATTAGATGTAAATTGAGTCCTTCATGAGCAACCATTAAATATAAAAAAAAAATACTTACATCCACTACAGATGAATATGTCTCTTTAAAATCAATATTGGGTCTTTGTGAAAATCCTTAAGCAACTAGTCATGCTTTGTATCTCACAATTTCACCATTCTCATTTTGCCTTTGCACAAAAACCCATTTGTATCCAACTGTTTTACACCTTCAGGTGTACGGACTACAGGTCCAAAAATGATTCGCTTAGCAAGCGAGTTTAATTCTGCTTCAATGGCATCTTTCCATTTTGGCCAATAATTTCTTTGTCGACAATCACTGATGAACTTTGGTTCTTGATCCTCAATATCATGTATTACATTTAGCGCTATATTATATGTAAACACTTCGTCAACGTTGACTTCATTTTGGTTCCATTGTATTCCATTCATGACATAATTGATATTTCTTTAGTTTCACTAATTTCAGGTACCTGAGTTCTTCTGGAACTATTATGTCAGAAAAAATATTTTAAAGTTTTCATAACCTCAATTTGACCATTTAATTTTTCAGCTTCTTTTCTTAATTGAGGATTTTTATCTTTGGAACCAACGGGTCTACCACGCTTCATGCATGTTTGAGACTCGTTTTGCAATATTATATTGTCCAACAGGGACATCAAATTTTATTGGAGCATTAGCAATTGGTACATATGATTAAGCCACTCTTTTGGCTAAACTTTGTAAATTAATTATCTTTTGAACTTTTGGTTCACATTGTTTTGTTCGAGGATCAAGATGATAATTCATTCAACTAATCTCCTTTTTCCAACTGCTTACTATCTCCCCCTCATGTTGGAAAAACTAATTCAAAATAACAATCGACACATCAAGTCATCTATTGTTGATGATTCAACATATTATTACATATGGAGATTCATACACAACATATATTTCCAACCTTCTTTTAGGACTCATCTTAGTGTGTTGTGGTATAACAATTGGAATATATATCACATCCACAAATTTTCAAGTGGGAAATATTAGGTTGCTCACTAAAAATAAATTTCAATGGGGAGAGCTAATTATAACTTGTTGGCATGATGCGAATCAATACTACAACATGCAAGATTGCATGTCCCCGATAAGATATTGGAAGTTTTAATCTCATGAATAATGGTCTTGCAATCAACTTTAGATGTTTACTAAGTGATTCTGCAAGCCCATCTTGTGTATGAACATATGCTACAAGATGTTCAATATCAATTCCAATAGACATACAATACTCATTAAAAACATGAGATGTAAACTCACCAACATTATCAAGACAGATTTTCTTAATTGCATAATCAGGAAAATGAGCTCTTAGTCAAAATAATTGAGTTAACAATCTCGCAAACGCCTGGTTGCGAGTTGACAACAAACAAACATATGACCATCTAGTTGATGCATCAATTAAAACCATGAAATATCTAAATGGTCTACATGGTGGGTGTATTGGTCCGCAAATATCACCCTGTATCCGTTATAAAAATGAAATGGAATCATTCCCAATTTTTCTGGTGATGGTCTAATTATCAACTTCCTTTGGAAACAAATAATACATGAGAAATCATTGGACTGAAGAATCTTTTGGCTCTTCAATGGGTGTCCACATGAATTTTCAAATATTTTTTGCATTATAATAGACACGGTATGGCCCAACCGGTCATGCCAAACAACAAATTTATTTTGATTCGTAAACTTCTAGTTTACGACATTATGCTTTTCCATTGTACTAATATTCGCGTAGTACAAACTATAAGAAAATGCATGTAATTTTTTTCAATACACAATTAAGTCTCATGATATAAAGATATTTCACATTTCCTTCATTATTTATTTTAATATGATATCCATTTAGACTGATATCCTTGAAACTTAATGTGCAACCTTGTTCCTCCAGGTAACAATACATTAGCTCTTCTGGAGCTTTCAATTTCTGGAGCTTTCAATTTGTAGTACTAGAAATAGTACTATCATTAACTTCTCGCATTACTAAACAAGAGAAAAAATTATTGTTCTTGATAGAAACTATCATAGTACTACTATTAACTTCTTTCATGACCATGTCCACGATCATGATCACGATACGACCCTGACCATAAGATTTTCCATAAGCATAATAATAAGATATTGTTGCATTCACTTCTAAGAATAGAGTGAAACCGATCAGGCGAGCCTCATGATTTTTCATTGAAAACTCATTGTTTTGCTTAGTTGCAAGGAGACAAGAAATATATATATATATATATATATATATATATATATATATATATATATATATATTTGTTGAGAAGGGGAGCACATGGCTAAAGTGTAAAGGTCCACTTCATTAACAATAGATTTTTTTTCAGATATTCTAAACAAAATATATAAACCATGGCCATATCAAAAAATCTCTCAAATGAAAATGGAAAAAACTTTTGTCTACTTTCTTTATTGGAATTACAAAAACAACAAATAAAACTTTCACACATAATATGTAATTTATGTATAAAAAACATATTCAAGACACATTGCAATTAAATGTATTTTCGCATCTAATAGAGTTTTGATTAGATGTTTTATTTCTATTTTTTTTAATAAAGTCTTCAAGACCCATTGCAGCTAAATGCTTCTGCATCTAATCAAGATAAATAATTCTTTCCTGTAATATCAAGAGCCACAAATTCAAGTTTTACAAGATTTTACATGTTTAAAGACTATCATAAAAATTAAAATAAACATTTAGTAGCTTACAATCTTCCAGAATAAACATCTAATCAATACCAGTAATTTCTTTAAATTAATATAAAACAATGTAATATATATCCTCGATATTGATCTGACCGTATTGTTCATAACATATAAAGCACTGTATATAGATTCACGATCCACCTTAAATCACCGCATAACATATATGTGTTTATAAAGCAATGTTTTCATATAAACCTGAAAATCAATTATAAAGCAACGAATGCACTTATAAACATTGTAGCACACATTTTGCTTCTTAAAATAATATAAAAGACAAAAAAAAATCAGTAGCTGAATTCTTTAGATAAATGCAACGTGTATAACAGATCAAAATGTTAATCCATTATTTATTAAAGGAATGGATGAAGATGAATCCATTATTTATAATGGTTGTAAAACGTACTGCGTATAAATATACAAAATTTTAAAGAGGTGCTAATATCAACAATAATAATAAATAGATTAATTTTTAAAGTAAAAGATAAAACAGATAGATAAATTAGTTTCAAAATATCTTGACCAAATGTTAAGCAGTACACCTAAACTTCAGGAGGTACAACATCAAGGGACAAATAATCAAGAAAATCAAGAAGAAAAATTATTCGCACTACCTTCTCACTTTTGCATTATTTTCTCACTTCTGGTGAGAGAAATTGTTTCCACTTTTGTATTATTTTCTCACTTCTGGTGAAAATTATTTTTATAGAGAAATATAACCAGTTCAGAGTCTTCAGGACTCTTAGATAATTTTCTTCTTTGATAGAGTCTTCAAGACTCTTAAATATTTCATTCTTTGATAAATTCTTCAAGACTCTTAAATAATTTTCTTCTTTGATAGAGTCTTCAGGACTCTTAAATAATTTTCTTCTTTGCTAAAGTCAAGTCTTCAGGACTCTGAAATAATTTCCCTTCTTTGATAGAGTCTTTAGGACTTTCAAATGATCAATTTCACAGTTACCTAAATAGAACACAAATATTCTACCAAACACATAGTAGTATGGATAATGAAATTAGAGAAAGAGAAAATCTGACCTTGAAATATGAATTTGAAATAACAACTTTCTCCAATCAAATTTTTTACAAGACCTTTTCTTGCAGGTTGCAATACCAATTGTGAATGACCCGTGGAAGAAAGGCAATCGTGTTGATAACGTGTTAAATAAAATATAACTCGGAGCAAGAAAGTAGAGAGAAAGGTAGAGAAGAAGAGAAGACTAGAGTTAGAGAGAATAAGAATTGTGTGTATTCTTTCCAGAAGGAGTATCTTATTTATAGATACAAGAGATATCTGGGAAGTTACAAAAGATAAATAGAAATAAGGAAAGATCATAAAAGATAATACAAAAAGATATGGACAGCCACAAATATATTATTCATAACAGTTTTTTATGCCAATCTCATGATTCTTGTGTAAGTTACATCTAAGTGACTTTACAATTATGAATAATAAAATTGTAAATACATATTTGGCCTCAAATTTTTAGGGTATTGATGTAAACAGTAAATTGGGTCAATGTATTAAGTTCATTTTATAGTTAAAAATGCAGCTTTATTGGTAATGAGGAGGGATCCACTTACTCTAAATAATTACTTTAAAAAGCCACATTATTAGATTTCAAGAAAATGAATGATGATGACGATGAATAACTCTGTTAAATGGATCCCTTCCCATTGGCCATCACTGATATACATTTTGTGACTTGTGTTGTGAGGGTAATCATGCGAAGAACAAGAAGTGGTCCTCTCCCGGTGGGTCCGTGAATCTCTCATCTTGCTTCTGGGATTAATTATACCAATAACTTAACCATTTTGTATTTCACTTTTTTTCTTCTTTCATTTAATCGACAATGTTACTACCTTTGACTTTCTATGTACCATGAATACTACATTACTAGGGTTTGGGGGGAAAAATTACGTACTTCATTAACAAAGGCCAGATTGCGTAGTTTTGTTTGTTACTTTTGCAAGAAACGTCTCCACGATGATCTTTTATTTTTGTTGTTTAAATACAGTAAGGGTATCTCCCGTTATTTTTCACACTAGATTATATATTCTTTTATTGTGACAGTAATCATTTAAAGTTAATTAATTATAATAAAATTACTATATATATTTCTTAAAAATAAAATATTATGATTCGTTTAAAAAAGACTAAAGCGTTTATTTAGCACGTGTTTAAATTATCTGTGGAAAAAATATTTTAATAATCAATTGTTGCCTAGGCTTGAGTTGAGACCCAATATGCATAATGAGTTAACTCATCCAAAAGTATTATACCTATAAAACCTAAGTATTATCAATGCAAGTTACCCAAGATACATTTAAGGATAGTGAATTATATTTTGACTCTTACTTTATTATTACTCAAGACATGGTAATATTACCCTTGAAAGGATTTGACCCTCAAATTAAACAAATCAATCCAACTCAAACATCTATAAATATAGTCATACTAGAAAATAAATATTTATTACATACCGTCTTTACTAACTTAAGCATCAGAGTATCTCTTACAAATATTCAGCCCTTCCTCACAATGTCTCGACCTGGCCAAAGAGTTTGCAGTTAATAAAAGATCTCGAACCTCGACCCACATAAAATTATAAAGGCTATGGTCGGCAAGTCATTTCAGCTAGCTTCTAACTTTTTTTACTAGTTGAAAAACTTGTTTGACTGTTCGGTAAATAAGCTTCTTTTAGTGGCTTTTAGCATTTTTGAAACACTACTTAAAGTAGCATTTTTTGAAACACTACTTAAAGTAGCATTTTTTAAAAAGCTAGCTTTTAACTTCTTGTTTTTTTTATATTTTATTCTCTTTTTATCCTTGAAATATTTATTAAATTTCCTTATTACCCTTTTTAAATATAACAGGATTTTATTATTTTTTTTGTTTCATTTTTTTTTATTATATTTTACATTTTTTATATTACACTATTTATTTTAAGCATTGTACTATTTATAATAATTAATTTATTATTTCAACATTATACTTCACGAAATGTTAAATTTTCTTATTTTTATTTTTTGAAAAATTTTATATTAGACAATTTATTTTAATTATTACACTAATTAACATAATAAAAGTATAATATTTTTCTTTATTTTATTTTAAACTTGATCGATGGTTCAATAGTAACATTTGATTAATGGATTATGTTACCAACGTTCCTTTATATATGGCTAATTGGAGAGGGTGGCCAATCTTGTTGACGAAAGTGTGGTGAACTGGTGATTGGAATTGGGAATGCCTTGAGCAATTTCTTCCTCTTGATCTATATTCCCAGCTCCATGCGATCATTCCATTGCCTTCAGTGTTACAAAGGTGATGATGCTTGGGTTTGGCCCAGTGAGATCAAAGGTAGTATAGGACGTTGTCTATGGAGGTTAGGGTGGACATACCAATTTTACCTACACCAGAAATGCGTCCTTTTCCCATGCCTCCAAAGGCAACTGCTCCGCCTTCAACTAGCTTTAGGTCTAGGAACATAGACCTTTCTCCCGTCATGTGTTGTGAGTAACCACTGTCAAGGTACCAACTCAAACCCTTGCCTTTTCCTACCAAGGATATCTGAAATAGGAACGATCTGAGACTTTGATACCCAAATCTTCTTAGGTCCAGCAGCATTAGTGTTCTTAGATATCTGCTTCTTCTTGTGTATGCATCTGAACTTGGAATGTCCAGACTTTCCACAAAAGTCACATTTGTCTGGATCAGATTGAGTAGAAGCAGATGCATCCTTTTCTAAACCTAAACCAAATTTATCATGGGGATGTTGGTGGTATTTTAAAAGCATAGTGGGAGTATTGGAGCTCTCTAGAAATTTTCCAAAATCCCTAGTTAGACAAGCTACTTCCTCCCTTAGTTTTTCAACTATAGATGGATCGGCTGTCTGACTCGAAGTACTGGTTTGGTTCAGACTTCCCTCAAGAGTCTTGACTTTTTCTTCAAGTTCTGCATTTGATTTCTTCAGCACCTCTATTTCACAAACAGGCTGTTTGAATTTTTGTTTAAAGTTCTTACATTGCTGAGAGATCATATGACAATTCTGAAGTAAAACGTCATAGGGCATTTCTTCTTCATCATCTGATGAAGAACTAGATGAGCTTTCAGATTCAAAACAAGTTTTAATATCAATTTTTTCATTTGTCTCCGCCATTAGATAGATGTTAGCCTGCTCATCGTCTGAGCTACTGCTTTGCTCACTATCTGAGTCACTTCATGTGGCCATTAAACTCTTCTTCTTTTTCTTGCCACTGTAGGACTTCTTTTTCTTTAGCCTTGGACATTCAGACTTTATATGTCCAGGCTTTCTACACTCAAAGCAGATTATCTCCTGACTGTCCTCCTTATCCTTCTTTTTGAATCTAGAATCCTTCTCTCTGGAGGACTGTCTGAACTTGTTTTTCTTTTTCAGCATCTGCTTGAATTTCCTTGCCATAAGATCAACTTCATCATTTGTAGATTCAGCAGAGCCTTCATCTGATTCTTCTATCTGAACCTTTAGACCTTTGGGGACTCTTTTCTTTTTCTTCTTTGATGGTGTTGGTTTCACCAACTTTGAGAGCAGCGAAATTGATAGCATTATTTACAGGTAGTTGGTCTTTGTTCTGCAAATGCACTTCATGCACTCGTAGAACACCCAGCAGCTCATCCTAAGACAAGGTTCTCATGTTCCTTGCCTCTTGAATAGTCGTGGTCTTAAGTTCCCATACTTTGGGCATGTTGTCTAGAACCTTTAGATTGATCTGAGCTTTAGTGTACGTGTGCCCAAGAGATTCCAAGTCTGAGAGAAGAACCTGAAGTCTCTCAAACATATCATCAATACTTTCTCCTTCTTTTATGGAGAAACTATCATAGTGTCTGGTCAGAGTGGCAGCTTTTCTCAGTTGAACATCTTCTGTTCCCTCATAGTTGGTGCATAGGGAATCCCAGATTTCCTTGGCCGATCTTAGTCTACGCACCTTCTTGTACTCATTTCTGGTTAAAGCACGGGTTAGAGTATATCTAGTCTTGGTGTTGAGTTGAAGGATGTTGTAGTAATCTGGAGTCCATTGATCTTCTAGCCTTGTGATAGGAATATCTCCATGTATGATGATGTTCCAGAGTTGATACTGATTTGACTTGATGTACATCTCCATGAGATCTTTCCAGTAAGGATAGTCATCTCCAGGAATGAACTGATTGTCGTGACTAGCCATCTGGATCTTTTCCTCTAGACAGGGTCAGGTGCTCAACCCTTAGAGGCTGAGCTCTGATACCAAACTGTAAAGGCAAAAGTCACAAGAAGGGGGGGTTGAATTGTGATTTATAAAACTTTTCACAAACTTTTATAAGATGCAGTCTTCGTCTGTTAAGAAAACTTAAGACTTTGAAACAAAAGGTTTGACTGACGAAACTGTCAGATGAAAGCCTTAATTAAGAAAACAAGATAAAATCACAAGACAAAGTCAGTTCAAACGGATAAAAAGAAGATAAGTAGGAAAGATAACACAAGAGATTTATACTGGTTCGTCTCACCCCGAGACTACATCCAGTTCTTGGCAAACCACCAAGTTCCTCTAACTTTCCAAGTTACAAGTATTTTTCACTGCCACTTCTGGCTCTTACAAGTAGTTCTTACACTAGCCTTTTCAAGCTAATCAACACAAGTATTCTTTACTACCAAGCCACTTCTGGCTTTACAACAAATCACAAGATTTGTTTTAAAACAAAAAAGGGCTCTTAGACTTTAACATATCGTCTTACAGACGGATATATAAGATGAAGAACAAAGTCTTTTTCTCTCAAGATACTCAAGGTGTTTTGAGAGCTTTTTACAGAAAGAATAATTTACAAGAATGAAGGCTTGAATGAATGCTTGTAAGATTTGAAATTAGTTCATTATGGTCAGCACTTTAAAACTTCAGCTTTATATAGACTTATTGAGGAAGTAACCATTGTCTCTAAACAGTCTTCAAGTTATCATCTGATGAGTGTCTGATGAGTAGGGGTAGCTGGAGCATTTAATGCGATCATTAATTGCTTGTCACCAACTAGTCACTTTTGCGCTGATAAAGTACTCTGCTTATCTTTCTTGATATACACCCCTCATACTTCTGCTGCAGTTGTCACATCTCTTACTCAATCAGTCAAGAACATGTTGCAAGCTGTAGCACGTCTTTTGAGGTGAGAGAAGCTTCTGCAAGTTGACTTGCCTTTTTGTTCGTTTTATGCACTTCGACAGATCCTAGGAGGATATTCCATGATATTCCCTATAAAATAGATTACATCGAAAGAGTGCATTTACTATACCTTTTAAATGCTCTATTAGACTTAAGCGTCTGTCTGCGTATCATCTGTATCTTACATACGCAGATACAACTACTTCGTCTGTTGGCATTCATAAGACGCATTCTTTTTACTGAATATTTGTTTTGCATTAAATCAAAATAATTGAGGGTCCTGATTCATCTTATGACTTAACAAAAATGGATAGAAGTTTCTCATATAATTCGGGTCTTAGAAAGATTACCATATATAACATAAAACTTCTCTGCCGATTCTTTCTAATCGAGCCTCTCGATTTGTCATTATACCTCTAGAAGTTGAAAGAATTACAATCCCCATGCCCCCTAAAATTCGAGGGATCTGTTGATAATTGTAATATATTTGTAGACTGGGTGTACTAATCCATTTTAAATTTCTCTATTTTTTAATTGACTTGGTTCTGATTTCTCTATTTTTTAAGAAAATCGAGTCGGGTTCTTCTCCTACCCGTATCAAATAGAACATGCTTAGCCAAATCTTCTTCATGGAAAACCTGGTTTATTTAGATCAGGAAAATCGTATAGATTTATGAAATCATGTGCTATTGCTCGAATCCATAGTCAATCTTATTTCCAATAGGAGCAGTTGACAATTGAATCCAATTTTTCCTGTAATTTCATATCCGTAATAGTGTGAAAAGAAAGCCTAACTCCAAGAAGTTGTTTAAGAATAGTGGCATTGATTTTCTTGACCCTTTGCCATAGGATTAGTCAATTTTATTTCTCGATGGAGGCAAGGGATATAACTCAGCGGTAGAGTGTCACCTTGACGTGGTGGAAGTTATCAGTTCGAGCCTGATTATCCCTAAACCCAATGTAAGTTTTTCTATTTGGATGTCGTGATCGAATAATATAATTAAGAATGGATAAGAGGCTCGTGGGATTACACGAGGGGTGGGGGGGCTATATTTCTAGGAGTGAACTCTAGTCGAATATGAAGCGCCTGGATACAAGTTACGCCTTGGAATGAAAGAGAATTCCGAATCAGCTTTGTCTACGAACAAGGAAGCTATAAGTAATGCAACTAGGAATCTCATGGAGAGTTCAATCCTGGCCTAGGATGAACACTGGTGGCATGCCTTACACATGCAAGTCAGACGGGAAGTGGTGTTTCCAGTGGTGGATAGGTGAGTAACGCGTAAGAACCTACCCTTAGGAGGGGAACAACAGCTGGAAACGGCTGCTAATACCCCTTAAGCTGGGGAGCAAAAGGAGGAATCCGCCCGAGGAGGGGCTCGAGTCTGATTAGCTAATTGGTGAGGCAATAGCTAACCAAGGTGATGATCAGTAGCTGGTCCGAGACGATGATCAGCCACACTGGGACTGAGACATGGCCAGACTCCTACGGGAGGCAGCAGTGGGGAATTTTCCGCAATGGGCGAAAGCCTGACGGAGCAATGTCGCGTGACGGTAGAAGGCCTACAGGTCATGAACTTCTTTTCCCGAAGAAGAAGCAATGACAGTATATGGGGAATAAGCATCGGCTAACTCTGTGCCAGCAGCCGCGGTAAGACAGAGGATGCAAGCGTTATCCGGAATGATTGGGCATAAAGTGTCTATAGGTGGCTTTTTAAGTTCGCTGTCAAATCCCAGGGCTCAACCCTAGACAGGTGGTGGAAACTACTAAGTTGGAGTACGGTAGAGGCAGAGGGAATTTCCAGTGGAGCGGTGAAATGCGTAGAGATCAGAAAGAACACCAACGGCGGAAGCACTCTACTGGCCCGACACTGACACTGAGAGACAAAAGCTAGGGGAGCGAATAGGATTAGATACCCCAATAGTCCAAGCCGTAAAAGATGGATACTAGGCGCTGTGCGTATTGACCCGTGCAATGTTGTAGCTAATGCGTTAAGAATCCCACCTGGGAGTACATTCACAAGAATGAAACTCAAAGAAATTGACGGGGGCCCGCACAAGCGATGGAGAATGTAGTTTAATTCGATGCAAAGCGAAGAACCTTACCAGGTCTTGACATGCCTCGAATCCTCTTGAAAGAGAGGGGTGCCTTTGGGAATGTGGACACAGGTGGTGCATGGTTGTCGTCAACTCGTGCCGTAAGGTGTTGGGTTAAGTCCCGCAACGAGCGCAACCCTCATGTTTAGTTGCCAACATTAACTTTGGAACCTTGAGTAGACTGTCGGTGATAAGCCGGAGGAAGGTGAGGATGACGTTAAGTCATCATGCCCCTTATGCCCTGGGCGACACACATGCTACAATGGACAGGACAAAGGATCGCGATCCAGCGAGGGTGAGCTAACTCCAAAAACCCGTCCTCAATTCTGATTGTAGGCTGCAACTCGCCTGCATGAAGCCAAAATCACTAGTAATCGCTAGTCAGCCATACGACAGTGAATTCATTCCCAAGCCTTGTACACACTGCCCGTCACACTATGAGAGCTGGCCATGTCCGAAGTCATTACCTTAACTGCAAGGACGGGGATTCGAAAGGCAGGGCTAGTGACTCGAGTAAAGTCATAACAAGGTAGTCATACTGGAAGGAGCAGCTGGATCACCTCCTTTTCAGGGAGAGCTAATGCATGTTGGGTAGTTTAGTTTGACACTGCTTAACACCAAAAAAAAAGCGAGTTATGTCTGAGTAAAATTTGGAGATGGAAGTCTTCTTTCATTTCTCGATGGTGAAGTAAGACTAAACTCATGAGCTTATTATCCTAGGTCGAAACTAGTTCATAGGAGCTCCTTTTTTCACCCCCATCCATGTCGCTTCCGTGTGGCGACATGGATGGGGGTGAAAAAAGGAAAGAAAGGGATGGGATTTCTCTTGCTTTTGGCATAGCAGGCCTCGGCGGGAGGCCCGCGCGATGGGCTATTACCTCAGTGGTAGAGCGCGCCCCTGATAATTGCGTCATTGTGCCTGGACTATGAGGGCTCTCAACCACATGGATAGTTTAATGTGCTCATCGGCGCCTGACCCTGAGATGTGGATCATCCAAGGCACATTAGCATGGTGTACTTCTCCTGTTTGAATTGGGGTTTGAAACCAAACTTATCCTCAGGAGGATAGACGGGGCAATTCAGGTGAGATCCAATGTAGATCCAACTTTCTCTTCACTCGTGGGATCCCGGCGATCCAGGGGGGACAACCACGACTCTTCTCTTCTCGAGAACTCATACATCCCTTATCAATACATGGGTAGTTATCTCTTGAGCATAGGTTTAGGTTTTGCCTCAATGAAATGAAAAAAAACAGAGCGCCTAACAACGTATCTTCACAGACCAAGAACTACGAGATCACTCCTTTCATTCTGGGGTGACGGCAGGATCGTACCATTCGAGCCTTTTTTTCATGCTTTTCCCAGGGGGTCTGGAGAAAATTGCAATCAATAGGATTTTCCTAATCCTTCCTTCCCGAAAGGAAGAACGTGAAAAATTCTTTTTCCTTTCCACAGGGACCAGGAGATTGGATCTAGCCATAAGAAGTATAGAATGCTTGGCTGATAAATAACTCACTTCTTGGTCTTTGACCCCCTCAGTCACTACGAATGCCCCTGATCAGTGCAATGAGATGTGTCTATTTATCTATCTCTTGACTGGAAATGGTGGGAGCAGGTTTGAAAAAGGATCTTAGAGTGTCTTGGGTTGTGCCAGGAGGGTCTCTTAATGCCTTCATTTTTCTTCTCATCAGAGTTATTTAACAAAGATTTATCATGGTAAAGAAGAAGGGGGAACAAGAACACTTGGAGAGCACAGTACAACGGATAGTTGTATGCTACGTTCGGGAAGGATGAATCACTCCCGAAAAGGAATCTATTGATTCTCTCCCAATTGGTTGGACTATAGGTACAATGATTTACTTCACGGGCGAGGTCTCTGGTTCAAGTCCAGGATGGCCTAGCTGCATCAAGGAAAAGAATAGAAAACTGACTTAACTCCTTCATGCATGCTCCACTCGGTTCAAAGGGATATAGCTCAGTTGGTAGAGCTTCGCTCTTGCAATTGGGTTGTTGTGATTACGGATTGGATGTCTAATTGTCCAAGCGGTAATGATAGTATCTTGTACCTGAACCGGTGGCTCACTTTTTCTAAGTAATGGGAAAGAGGACTGAAACATGCCACTGAAAGACTTTACTGAGACAAAGAGGGGCTGTCGAGAACGTAGAGGAGGTAGGATGGGCAATTGGTCAGATCTAGTATGGATCGTACATGGACGGTAATTGGAGTCGGTGGCTCTCCTAGGGTTTCCTTATTT